>CM054144.1:6947188-6957188 GCA_028751875.1 Rapana venosa | reverse complement strand
TTCTTTTTTTTTTTTGTTGGTTGGGGTTTAAATTGTTTTGTTGTTTTTTTGGAATCTTTTTCTTCTTCTTCCGACTTTTCTGTTCGTCTGTTCTGTCTTTTCCTTCCCTTTCAACGTTCTTCGCTCTTCGTTCGCCCTTTCCTTTTTCCAACCTCGGGCCTTTTTTTTGGTTTGTTTTTTTCCTCTTTTTCTTTCCTCTTATGTCTTTTTCCCGGTTTTTTTACCTTTCTTTCACAACTTCCCTTTCTTT
Organism: Rapana venosa; assembly: GCA_028751875.1. NCBI lineage: Eukaryota > Metazoa > Mollusca > Gastropoda > Neogastropoda > Muricidae > Rapana > Rapana venosa. The sequence continues at coordinate 6,956,938 of CM054144.1, read as the reverse complement.
TTGTTTTTTGTTTTTTAGGGTTTTTTTTTTTTTGGGGGGGGGGTCCTTTTTCTCTTTTCTGTCATCAACATTTTGTCTACCTTCTCTTTATCTTCTTCTTTTTGGTCAAACGTTCCCTTTCCCCCTTTCTTCTCCTTAATCTCTCCCTCCATCCTTTCTCTTCTCTCCTCTCCTCCCTCTCCTCTACTTTGGGAGAGTAAAATGTTTAGATAGTGTTCTTCATTTAACGCCTTCCACTAAAAGTGATATCAAGGGGAAAGGGGTTTATTTTTTGTCTGCGTGTGTGCGAGCGTGCTTGTTGGTGCGCGCCCACGGCTAGTGTGTGTGTGTAAGGGGGAGGGGATGCACATAAAATCAATTGCAAAAAAAAAACCTATTAGGGGGAAAAAAACCAACAATCACCAAAAAAACAACCACCCCAAAAACATCAAACGCAAAAATACTAATTTTTAAATTTCAATAATTTGAAGCTACCTTAATTCAGAGAGCCCCTAAAAATAGGAGATGGCTTAATGACAATACAATTCTTCATTAAGGGGAATTCTTAAAGAACTTGCTGAACAGGGACTGGAACGGTAAGATTTTTTCAGATCTTGCATTAAAAAGAATGTATCATTGGTAAGATTTTCACCACAGAACATGTTCTTTTTTAAAAAAATTTTGTTCTAAAAGCATTACTTAAAAACCTGTAAAGAATAAAAACTTTTTTCAACATGAAAATTTACAAATTGATCTTATAAAAAAGAAATCGGGGCTAAACACACTCCAGGAAAACCCAGTACTTTGATTTTCTTTTTTAAAGGGTTTTTCCAACAGCATTTTGAAAACACTAAGCCCTCATGGATGGATAGAGGAACCTTATGCTGCAAACCCATCGGTAGCCAGCTCCACTTTTTCTTTCTGTCAACTTTTTCATTAAAGTAAATACCACAGTGCGGGTTCCAGCAAAAGGTAACACCATGCCTCGTATCATCAAAAATAAAATTAGATGACTAATCTAAATTAGAATCTTGTCCACTTTTGAACGAATTTTTCTCAGGGAAAGTAAACTGCCTGGAATCAACACAAAAAAATTTGAAATATTCGTGGGAAAATCAAAAGATTAAAGCCTCAAAATAGCAACAATTCAGCTGAAAAATGATCATTTTTCCTCATAAAATATCTCTCTATTTTCAAAGATGGTATGAAAAAACGCGCACCCCCTCTTATTGTTCAAAAGGGCCCATCTGTGTAGATTTTTAATATTTGGGGATATGTAGTTTTGTATATATCTTTTCTGATCGCAAAAAATATTTTCATTACCTTTTTCTTTAAAAAGGGGAATAATTTAATAAAAATTCTCCTTAATTTCCCCAAAGGGGGACAAGGCGGGGGAGGGAACTTCGTTTTAGCTTTTTGGGGGGAATTATATCTCTTGTTTCAAATAATTGAGAAGAAAGGGTTCATCTGGGTTTACAACGAATAGAATGTGCCTTTTGGGAAAGTTGACATCAATCTTTACAATTTTTCGTTGTCCACATGTTTCTTGTGTTTAAACAACTAAAGAATTTACCACAGCCTTTGTCGATATTGTCTAAGGGAAAAAATTCCTACCCCTTTAAAAAGGTACCCATGGACATGCTGAAAAGTACCCCCAAGCAAACAAAAAGCCTTGCATCAGTTTACATTTCGAATAAATTTTGGGGCACGAAAAATGCCCCTACCAAAAATAAGTTGGGGAACGTACAAAAGATAATGCCAAAGTTTTAAAACAGCTACAAAAACCCCCCTTTTTTTAACTAACTTCAAAGTTTAAGATTTTTTCCAGCCTTAGTTTTTAAATAATAAAAGTGAAAATTTCCAACAAAGAGAAAGACAAAAAAATATACTCCAAAAATTTCACCCCAAATTTTTAATCCAACCTTTCCCCTTCAATTTGGAAAACAGGAAACGGGGGGTTAGTGCCATTTTTGAAAAGTACGAGATTAGTTTTTTCGGAGAAATGAAAGACCATTCCAAAAAGGGGCTTTAATTTGTGTAGCTCGAGCGAAAAATTTTTATATTTTTTAGATCCTTTTTTGGGTTTTTTTTTTCACGAACATACCACATCCCAATGTCATACATACGACGTGATGGCATTACGGAGAGGCACTGGGGAAGACATAAAGAAAAATATTGAAAAGATGTGGACGAAACGATCCTGGGGAATACCCATTTTTTGGAAACCTAAAAGTAATAGGAATTCCAAATTTTTGGCCGGCAACATTTTTCGAAGAAATGCTTTTAAATATACATTTTACCAGAATAAGCCAATATTTTTAGTTTATATAGTAATCGTTTTTTGCCAGACCTACTATTTTTTCTTTTATAAAAAAAAAAGGGGCAAGCACTTTTTTCCACTAAAATGGTTTTTTAAAATTTCGTCTGTTTTTAAATCAATGACTGCTTGCATCTACCTTTTAAAAACCCCCGGGGCTAAGGGGATTATTTTTTTTATCGCAATAATGCATTAGTTTTTTAAAAAATTACTTTTTCCTAATTTTCCTGGTGAGAGGTTAACGCGATGGGTCTGTAACTGTTTTTTATTTTTTTTAGGTTTTACCCTGTTTTGGGCTGGCACTAAAAGGGAATGTTTCCAAAGCGGAATACCCCTTCAACCAGCAATTTTAAAATAAATTCTAGTAATAACATTATCCAATTTTCGGGCAGCTGTTTTAACAATTCACTGAAATAGCACAATACCAAGGGAAATTCTTTTTTTTTCCAAGAGATAGGAGACTCTTTAATCTTCAATATTGGGGGAGCATTGACGAAAGTTTTATTATCTCCACGGGTCTTTAAATGTCTTTTTTGGCTTCTTTTTTTTCATATACTTCTTTTTTCTGAAAAACTTTTATCACTCATGTTCTGTAAAATTTCTAGAAGATTTCCTTTCTCGAATTTTATGGAATTTCCTTGTCTTTAACTTAAGGGACATTTGGGAACCCTAACCCTACTTTTCATATTTTTTAAATTTACCCACCCTTTGCATATCATTAAAGTTTTAACTTTTTAAAAGCAAAGGGAAGACCAAAACTATTTTGCGTTCAACATTTTATTAAAAAGCAATTTGCCTTTTTCATAAAAAAATGATTTTTCTGCGTTTTATTTTTTAAATAAACTTTAAAGCAGTTTTTTTTTGTAAATTCAAAAATTTTTTGACATGAAGGATTCCCCCATAAATTCCGGAATCTTTTTCGACTTCAGGGTGAATACTTAGGGATAGAGCATCCCTTTTTCAAAAACTTTTAAAATTGGCATAAAAAGTATTAAAATCATAATCTAAATTTTTTAATTTATCAAAAAAATACTTAACATTCAGTCAAAAAAACTTTTTTAAAAATTTTTAAAAAATTTTTTTTTATTGAAGAAAAATTTTAAAAATTTTTTTTAAAAAATTTTTTTTTTAAAAAAACATTTTTTTTCCTTAATTGGGGGGAAAAAAAAAAAATGGAAAAATCTAAAAAAACATTTTTTTTTAATTGGTTTTTAAATAAAATTTTAAAAAAAAATAAAAGATAATTTTTAATAAACCATTTTTTTGGGGCATTTTTATTAAAAAAGGGGGGGGAAATTTAAAAACCCCCCCCAAAAAATTTTTTTTTTTTGGAAATTTTTTCTTTTTTTTAAAATTTTTACAAAAAAATTTAAAACATATTTTAAAATTTTTTTCATAAAACAAATTAAATTTTTACTTATTAACTCAGGAATTTAATTAATAAATTTTTTTTTTTAAAAAAAGGGGGCCCAAATTTTTAAATTCGTTTTAACAAAATGGGGGGGATAAAAGAAATTTTTTTTAATTTGGATTTTTTTTATTAAAAAAAAAAAAAATGAAGTAAAAACCCAATTTTTTTTTAAAAAATCTTTAAAAAGGGGGGCCAGACCCCCCTTTAAAAATTTAAAAAATTTTTAAAATAAAAGTGGGTTTTGCTTTGGGTTCCAAAAATTTAAAATAAAGGGTTTAAAAAAGGCAAAAATTGGTTAAAAAATAACCGGGGAAACAAAAACAATCCTTTTGGGTTTTTTGGGGGGGATTAAAAAAAACTAAAAAAAAAATTTTAAAAAATTTTCCAAAAAAGGGGAAAAACAAAAAGGTTTTTGGCTTTAATGAAAAGAACAACAAACAAGTCAATTCAAAAAATTTTAACAAAATAAGCAAATAAATTTAAATTAAATTTTAAATAAAAGGGTTTTCCCCTTAAAAATTAATTTAAAGTTCCCTTTTAAAAAAAATTTTTTTAATTGAACAAGACACAGGTACAAATTTTAAAATTTTGGGTTTTATTTTTTAAAAAAAAGGGAGGGAAAAAAAGAACCAAAAAGAAAATTCCCAAATGCCCAAAAGGAAAGTCCCAAACAAATAAGGTGCCCCGTCCCCAAAAATTCAAAACCCCCAAACCCCAAAAAATCCCAGGGATATTAATTTTTAAAATTTTTATAAAAAGGCAAAATTTTTTTGCAGTATTTTTAAATATCCCTATTTTTAAAAATCCCCCCATCCTAACCCCATTCCCGATGCTTCTAAGCGGAAAGGGAGGCTCGAGTTAGGTTCCCTTTCCCCCCTTTTTTTCCCTCCCCAATTAAATCTCCCCTTTTTTTTTTTTTTTTTTCCCCCTTTTCATTTTTTCCCCTTTTTCCTTCCCTCTCCCCCAAAAAACCCACAAAATTTCCCCAACCATAAAACCCAATTTCCCCCCCCTCCCCCCCCCAAACCCCACACTTTTTCCCCCTCCACCCCCCCCCTCCCCTCCCCCCACCCCCTCCCCCTCCCCATTTTTTCCCCCCCCCCCCCCCAAAACTCACCCCCAAACCCCCACACACCCACACACCCAACCCTCCCCCCTCCTACCCCCCCACCCCCCCCCCACACCCCCAAATAAACCAAACACCAACCCCAAAACACAAAACCAAAACCCCAAAAACAAAAACAACAACCCCAAAAAAACAACCCACCCCCACACAACAAAACCCCCCCAAAAAACCAAAAAAATCACACAAACCCCAAAAACCACACAAACACCACCAAACACACAAAACACCCCCACACAAAACACCATCAACCAAACCAAAAACACACAAACCCCTTAAAAGGGGGGTTTAAAAAAAAAATTTTTTAAAATTTTTTTTTTTTTTTTTTTTTTTTTTTTTTTTTTTTTAAAAAAAAAAAAAAAAAACCCCTTTTTTTTTTTTTTTTTTTTTAAAAAAAAACGTTTTTGGGGGGGGGAAAAAAAAAAATTTTTTTTCCCCCCCCCCCGGGGGGGGAAAAAGGGGGGGGGGGGGCCCCCCCCCTTTTTTTTTGGGGGGGGGGGGGGGGTTTTTTTAAAACCTCCCCCCTTTTTTTCCCCCCCCCCCTTTTTTGCCCTTTTTTTTTTTTTTTTTTTTTTTTTTTTTTTTTTTTTTTTTTGGGGGGGGGGTTTTTTGGGGGGTTTTTTTTTTTTTTTTTTTTTTTTTTTCCCCGGGGGGGGGAAAAAAAAGGAAAAAAGGGGCCCCCCCCCAAAACAACCCCCCAAAAAACCCCCCCCCCTTTTTTTTTTCCCCCCCCCGGGACCTTTTAAAAAAAAGGGGGGGAAAAAAAAGAAAAAAAGAAAAAAAAACAAAAAAAAGAAAAAAAAGGGGAAAAAAGCTTTCCCTTTTTTTTTCCCTTACTTTTTCCCCCCCATTTTTAAACAATTTTCTTTTTTTCAGTTTGAAATGGAATATTAAAAATATTAATGTAGAAAAGTTTAAAAAAAACATCACTTTAAAAATACACCAAACCCTCATCATATCACACTATTGGGGGAAAAGGGACATTTGGACCAAAAAATCCTCTCCCAAGGGGGGGGATACCAAAAACAGGGGCCAAAACCCCATTCACCAAGCAAAAACACTCCCCAACCCCCCCACAAATCAAAAACAAGTAAAAAAATGAAAGATCAACAAAAAAAAGGGGAAAAAAAACCTGCCTTTTTTTCCCAAAAAGAGAAAAAAAAATAAATCCCCAAAAAAAAGCAACAAGTCAAAACAAATCACCCTCTTTTTAAAAAAAATTCAAAATCTTTTAAAAACCCATCCCTTTAAAAAATTTAAAAAAAAAAAAAAAAAAAAAAAAAATTACAATAAAAAAATCCCAAAAAAAAAAAAACCCCAACAGTAAAAAAAAGCATAAAAAAAAAAAAAAAAACCCAAAAAACAAAAAAAAATTCAAAAAAAAAAAAAACCAAATTTTCAACAAAAAAAAATTTTAAAAAACAAAAAACAAATTCCAAAAAAAAAAAAAACACCCAAAAAAAAATTTTTTTCAAAATCCCCCAAAAAAAAAAAGAAAGAAATCAAAAAAAAAAAAAAAAAACTTTTAAAAAATTATTTTTTAAAAAAAAAACCCCCTTAAAAAAATAGGGCAAAAAAAAAAAAAACAAAAAAAAACAAAAAAAAGGGGTAAAATTAAAAAAGAAAAATTAAAAAAGAAGTCAAAAAAAAAATGAAAGGGGCCCATTAGAAAGCCAAATTGAAAAAACCAAAAAAAACGTTGACAACCAAAAAGGTCAAAAAAAAGAAATTTTAAAAAAAACCCTTTTAAACTAAAAACCCCAAGGTTACTGTATTAAAAAAGAAAAACCCAAAAAACGATTCGAAACCCCCAAAGGCAAAGGGGGAAAGAAAAGGGCCCCCAAAACCACATTCCAAAAAAACCGGGGAACTGTCAAACCCAAACAAAAAAAGCAGGCAAAGAAGGTGGGGGAAAACCCGGGGGCCCCAACCAACCAACCTTGCCAAAAAATTTTTCGGAGTTTTTTTATTAACTTTTTAAAAAAAAAAAATTTTAAAGGTTGCCCCCCCGGAAAATTTTTGTTTTTTTTTTTTGTTATTTATTATTAATTTTTAAATGGGGTTTTTGCGCCGGGGTGAAAGGAAAGCCTGGGTTGGGGATCATTAAATTTTTTTTTGGGGGGGTTTTTTTTTTTTTTTTTTTTTTTTTTTTTTTTTTTTTTTCCCAAATTCTTTTTCCCCTTTTTTGTGTCCAAAGGGGAAGATTCTTATTCCCCTGGTCACTTGGGGGGGGTTTTTTTTGTTAAATTGGGGGGGGGGGTTTTTTGGGGGTCGGCGCGCGGGGGTGTTTGGGGCGGGGGCGGGTTTTTTGTTGGGGTGGGGGGGGGGTGGTTGGGGGTGGCGTGGGGTGTGGTGGGAGTGGGGGGGGCGGGGGGAAAAAACAGACAGAAAAGTGGGGGATAAAAGGAAGGAAAGGGAAGGCCCAAAAAACTGTGCGTGGGCCCTGAGGGGAGGGGGGGGGCGCCGGTTTCAGAGGCGGCTTGCTCAGCGCGTTTTTTGCGGGCGCTTGCTCACGCTGTGTTTGCAGAGGCGGCTTGCCACGCTGTGTTTGCAGAGGCTGGCTTGCCCACGCGGGTTTTGCAGAGGGGGGTTTTTCTGCGCTGGCGCGACGCGCTTTTTCCAGCCCGCGTCACTGTCCACCACCCTCCCCCCACCCCCGCCCCCCCACTCCTCACCCACCCCCCGCCTTTTTTCTCCCCCTTCTTCACGGCCACCATCGCTGTCGGGAGGGAGACGAGTGTGCACACGCGCAACCACCCCAAAACTAACTTCACACCTAACCCAAACCCCCCCAAACCACAACCAACAACACCACAAAAAAAACCCACACAACAAAAACAAACAAAACATACACAGCAACACTAACCCCCCAAAAAAACCCCCACACCAACACAACAAAAACAACTGAAGGGCAAAAAAAATTTACCGAAAGCTTAGTCACACCCCCCGCCCCTTTGAAGGGTACATTCAAAGGGAGAGAGAGAGAAGAGGGGAGAAGGGGAAGAGAGAGAGAGAGGCAATGACAATTCTTTTTTTCGGGGAAATAATAACACCCATGTGTTTTTTTTACATCCATTCCCTCCTTAAGGATATAAGATAAAAAAAAAATAAACCCGGGCAATACACTTCACAGCTTACGGAAAAAATATCTACAAAAAAAATCCCCAAAAAATCCCCGAAGAGAAAAAGAAAAAAAAAAAAAAGTAGCAACAAGAAGAAAAAAACAGAACAGAAAACCAAAAACAACCGAAAAGAAAAAAAAAGCAAGAACCAAGAGCAAAACAAAAACGGCAACAACTAGGGAAGGGGGAACAACCGAATAGCCCCCCCTCAAAAAAGCAACAAAAAACCCCAAACCCAAACCAAACAAACCAAAAAAAAAACAAAACCTCTATAAAAAAAAGGAAACAAACCCCGTAAATAGTTTCATTTTGGGGTAACAGAAAGAAACTAAAAATTCTTTTTGCTTTTATGGGGGAACAGCAAATTTTAAACACATAAAAAAATTTGTGAACAATTTTGCATCCCCATCACACGTACACACCACCCACACAACAAAAGCAAAAAAAACCAAAAAAAAACACAAAAAAGGGGTCGACCATCACAATGCAAAATTCAACAAAAACAAAAACAAACAAAAAACAACCGCAATTTCAACCAAAGCGCCAAACAAGAATTTAAAAAAAAACCATTCACTAATCTAATAATCAAATTTAGGGAGAGAAGAAATATTTTTAAAAATCTGAATAAAGCATTCAAAGGGATACTTATTTAAATGGAACGATTTAAAAACCATAAGCAAATAAAAAAGGAGAGGAAAGAGAGAGAGAAAGAGAGAGAGAGAGGAGGAGAGAGAGAGAGAGAGAGAAGGAGAGAGAAGAAAGAGAGAGAGAGAGCATGCATTTTAAATCCTTGAATTTAATAAGTTTTCAAAATTTACAAAACTATTAAACCCTTAAAACTCACTGTGATTTAACATTGTACATGTTTTTTAAAACGCCCCCAGATCCCTTAAAAAGAAGTAGGAAATGGAAAAATCATTTTTTTAAATCATTTTTCAAAAACAATAGCTTTTCAACAGCCAAAACCATCCCTTGCCAAGTTAAACCTGGTGTGTGTTGGGTGGTTTGGTTGTGTGTGTGTGTTGTCTGCATTTGGAGTTTTTAGAACTATTACTTTCTATTTGGTTTCATGACTGGTAAGAATGGGGGGAGTGCAAGCACTTTGATTTGCTGGCAAGATACACGCTATATAATTCCCTTTTTTATAATTATTTTTTATACAAGTAAAACATCACTTTTAAAAGAGAGAGAGAGAGGGGGGGGGGGGGGGGGGGGGGGGGGGGGGGGGGGGGGGGGGGGGTGGGGGGGAAATTTTGGTATTTGGGGGGTGTTTTTCTTTGTTTTCCAAAAGTCTTGGTGGTTTTTTTTTTTTTTTTCATCAAGGGTGAAAAAAACTTTTAAATTTTAAAGGTTTTCAAAAAATCCCAAGGGGGGTCCCACACACCTCAAAAATAAAATTTGAAAAAATCACTTGGGATTTGGGGGAAGGGCTTTTTTGTACTGGTGAATTGGGAAAACTTTTTTTTTAAGGATGGGGGAAAAGTTTTTCCTGTGATTATCTTAAAAACGTGATGCCTTTTTTTAAAAATTTTTCTTTTGGGGTAGGGGAAGAATTTTAACAGTATAATCCACTTCGTAAGGGAGTCTTTTTCAGAAGAACCAGTTTAAGAGCACGTTTTTATAGACTTAATAAGGTTTTTTAGTGTTGCACTTGCAAATCCCCCAGGGGTTTAAGCATAATCATTGGATTTCTATAAGCTTGAAAGAATGTTTTCTTAATGAAAGTCAAGAAAATTTTGATTTTTGTCAGTTTGGATACTCTTTGAGACATGTATTTGCACGATGGGTATGTATTGTA
>CM054144.1:6939357-6946688 GCA_028751875.1 Rapana venosa | reverse complement strand
CAATTAAACAAAAAAAATTTTAAATAGTGTTTTAAAAAAAAAAAAGGTTTATGTTAATAAACAACAACAATTTAAATGAGACTGTTTATTTAACAAAAAAAACATGAAGCGGTTCTAAATAGAGAACTGATTATTAGCAAAAACAGAAGCGTTCTAAATTTTGAACTGATTATTAACAAAAAACAGAAGCGGTTCTAAAGTTAGACGATTATTAGCAGAAAACAGAAAGCGGTTCGAAAGTGGACTGAGTAGAAAAGGGCTAATGTTTAAAAAAAAAAACAAGACTGATTTAACACAACACTCAGCAACAATTCTTAAACAAAAAACGACTTTTTTTAAAACTACAACAATCAAAACAAAGACAGACTTAAACAAAAACAGCAACAATTGTAACCAAAGAGTCTAAAAGTCAACACTTTATTTCAGATGGCACATTGAATAAGCAATGCAATTTAGTTTTGTCATCATAGCCTTCTGTTCAGGAAAACAACAACTTTATCAAAACTACCTAACTACATTATTAAAACAACCCATAAGACTGACTTTAAAACAAGAAACACAACACTTTTAAACCAACACAAATATAAATAAAAACAACACTTCTAAACATATATTTGAATATGAATTTATAAAAGACAATTAAATTTAAAAACAACAACTATTATAATCAAAGACTGACTTTAAAAAAATTTCTAAACATAGACTGACTTTAAACAAAAACAACAACAACAATTCTAACTAACTTTAAACAAAAACAACAACAATTTTAAACATAGTCTGATTTTAAACAAGAACAACAACAATTCTTATTTTAAACAAAAACACAACAACAACATTTTAAACAAAGTCTGACTTTAAACAAGAAAACAAACAACATTCTAACTAACTTTAAACAAAAACAACAACAACAATTCTAACTAACTTTAAACAACAACAACAACAATTGTAAATATAGTCTGAATTTAAACCGAACAACAACAATTCTAACTAACTTTAAACAAAAACAACAACAACAATTCTAAACATAGTCTGACTTTAAACAAGAACAACAACAATTCTAACTAACTTTAAACAAAACCAACAACAACAATTCTAAATATAGTCTGACTTTAAACAAAAACAACAACAATTCTAAACATTGACTGACTTTTAAAAAAACCAGAAATGATGTTTTAAACAAAGAGTGACGTGCCTATAAACAATGATGATAAACAAAAACCTCAACAAGGTCTCTATTGATTCACATGAACTGTCCATGAATAACATCTACCCTACAAGCACACCAAGAAAACCACATGTCACCACAAAAAGTCACCCAAAAACATAGACTAATTGATACTGACTCATTTTATAAACAACGAAAACAGTCTTACAGTGTTTTTCTATCAAGTGGGGCTTTGGTGAGGGAAGGGGGGGAGCATCCTAAAAGTTTATTGTTTAGAAAATGGTTTTGATGGTGTCATTTTAGGCTAGGCTTCAAGTAGTTATAGCAAGCTCTAGAAAAAGAATTTTCTGTATGCCTAGTTTCATTGATCATAAGCATTTTGACCAAACAAGAAATGAATATATATATATATATATATATATATATATATATATATATATATATATATATATATATATATATATATATATATATACATGATGAATCATAATATCTTTGTATTTCAAACATGTTCCATTCTCTTTATATATATAGATATAGATAGATAGATAGATATAGATATAGATAGATGGATATAGATAGATATAGATATAGATATAGATATAGATATATAAGGCCCACAGAGTATACGCCCTTTTCTTATCAGTTTAGTGTGTTTGTTAACGTTACCACCTGCTTTGATATTTTTATCATAAAATATTGGGGCTAAGTATAGCTCTTGTTGTATGCCCAAAATCAGATAGGCTGGGCCTGTCTTGTCAGGTGCTTAAAGACAGCACAACACATTTTCTCTTGAATAACAAAATTAATGACAATAGCCGCTGTCTGATCGTTTGATGCAGAAGTTCTTAGTATAACATAACTTGTTGGTGTAACTACTGGTGTAACTTCACAGCTTTGAATAAAATCTTCTCCATGTGTTCTTCCTGACCTTATATGACAAGACAGAAATGTGTATGGCTTGACTACATTTAGCACAGGTACAAGCAGTAAAACCAAACGAAGTGTGCAGTTTGGGTTGTCAGCAAACATTCCTGCCATATAGGACAATCGCTGTGTAATGAGAGGAGAGCCACTGGCCCCCTGACAGGTGTGGGTAGATGAATCTTGTTCAGGGTGGAGAAGAAACACGGTGTGTGTGTGGCTGTGCTAATGCTAGTGTCAACACTGACACTGTCTGTAGTGGCCTATGGGAAGTAACTGTGCTTTCCTCTAGTTTGCTTTCCCTTGAAATACCTTGACCTACGTTATGTACTGGTAGGATAAAATATTCTTAGAGCTTAGTGACAGTTATGTGGTGTGTGTGTGTGTGTGTGTGTGTGTGTGTGTGCGTGCGTGCGTGCGTGCGTGCGTGCGTGCGTGTGTGTGTGTGTGTGTGTGTGTTGTGTGTGTGTGTGTGTTTCTTGCTTTGCTTTGTGATTTCTTTGCATCACAATGAAGCCCCTATACAAAAAGATACTAAAAAAAAGAAAGAATGAAAGAAAAATGATGTCTAAAATGTCAATTAAAATCCGCTCTGGTTCTGTCTGTCTCTCTGTCTGTGTCTGTCCTGTAACATATCTGTTCTGCCTGTCTCTGTCTCTGTCTGTCCTGTTACATATCTGTTCTGTGTGTCTCTGTCTGTGTCTATCCTGTTACATATCTGGTCTGTCTGTCTGTGTCTGTCCTGTAACATATCTGTTCTGTCTGTCTCTGTCTGTGTCTGTCCTGTTACATATCTGTTCTATCTGTCTCTGTCTCTGTCTATCCTGTTACATATCTGGTCTGTCTGTCTCTGTCTGTCCTGTTACATATCTGTTCTGTCTGTCTCTGTCTGTGTCTGTCCTGTTACATATCTGTTCTATCTGTCTCTGTCTGTGTCTATCCTGTTACATATCTGTTCTGTCTGTCTCTGTCTGTGTCTGTCCTGTCTCCATATTTTTTGTTCCTTTATGTCATCTCTGGGTTTTCTTTTTTTTTGGGTTTGTTTTTTTCCTCTTTTCTATCTCTCTTTATGTCTCTGTACCCGTTCTGTTACCTGTTTCTTTCACAGACTGTCCCGTTTCTGTTTGTGTTTTTTTGTTGGTTTGGGGTGAGGGTTGTTGTTGTTTTTTTAAGGAAGGGGGGGGGGGTCTTTTCTCTCTTTCTGTCATCATCTGTCTTGCTACCTGTCTCTTTCTCTATCTGTCTGTCTTTCTGGTTCGAACGTTCCTCTCTCTCTCTCTCTCTCTCTCTCTCTCTCTCTCCTCTCTCTCTTCTCTCTCTCTCTCTCTCTTCTCTCTCTCTCTCTCTCTCTCTCTCTACATTGGTAGAGTAGAAATGTTTAGTAGTAGTAGTTCTTCAGTTTAACGTCCTTCCACTAAATAGTGATATCAGACGGGAAAGTGTGTGTATGTGTGTGTGCGTGCGTGTGTGCGAGCGTGCGTGTGTGTGTGCGCGCGCGCACGTGCTAGTGTGTGTGTGTAAGGGGGAGTGGTATGCACATAACTAATCAATTGCAATAAACAACTATTATGGGGAAAAAAACCAACAATCACAAAAACAACCAACACCAAAAACATCAAACAGCAAAAATACTAACTTTTCAATTCATATAACTTGAAGCTATCCTTATATCAGAGGAGTCTGAAAATAGGAGTATGGCTTAATGACAATACAATTTCTTTCATTAATGGAATGTCTTAAAGAACTTGCTGTAAGCTACGGACTGGGAAGGCAGGTAAGATGTTTTTCAGATCTTTGCATCTAAAAAGAATGTGATCATTGGTAAGATTTTCACCACAGATACATGTTGCTTTCTTTAAAAATTTTGTTCTAAAGGCATTGAGCTTAAACCTGTATATAAGAGATACAACATTTCTATATTCATGTAAATTACGATATTTGATCTTATCAAAAGATAATACATGGGCTACATCAACACTCCAGGAATAACCGGTACGTTGTAGTTTCTTTTTAAAGTGTTTCCAACATGCATTTTGTAACATGCTATAGCCCTCATGGATGGATAGAGGAACACTTATGCTGCAAGACCCATCGCTCAGCTCCACATTTTGCTTTTCTGTCAACTTTTTCATTAAAGTAAATACCACAGTGCGAGGGTATCCAGCAAAAGGTAACACCAGTGCCTCGTATCATCAGAAAATGAATTAGATGACTAATCTCAGTTATGAGATCTTGTCTCACTTTTAAACTGAAGTTTCTCAGGGCAAGTAAGACTGACCTGGAATCAACACAGAAAAGTATTTGAAATATGTCTTTAGGAAAATCTAAAAGATAATATAAAGCCATCAAAATAGCAGACAATTCAGCTGTAAAAATAGATCGATTTTTTTCCTACATAAAATGATCTCTCTATTTTCAAAGATGGTATGACAAACGCTGCACCCGCCTCATTATTGTTCAAAAGGGAACCATCTGTGTAGATTTTTAAATGATTTGGATATGTAGTTTGTATATATTCTTTTACTGATGCGCTAAGAATATTTTCATTACCTTTTTTCGTTAAAGAGGAATAATTTACATCAAAATTACCTCTCTTAAGTTCCCATGGGGGACAAGGCGAGGAGGGAATCTTCGATTTAGCTATTTTGGGGGGAATTATATCTGCTTGATCAAATAATTGAGAAGTATAGGTTCTATCTGTGGTTACAGAGCGAATAGAATGTGCTCTTTTTGAAAAGTTGACATCAGATCTGATACTAATTTCGTTGTCCACATTGGTTTCTTGTGTTGAACAACGTAAGAGATATTTAGCCACAGCCAGTTGTTGATATTTGTCTAATGGCAAAATTCCTATCTCCTTATAGGTACCCATGGACGATGCATGAAAAGGTACCCCCAGAGCTAATCGAAAAGCCTTGCAGTCTAGTCTTGTCATTTTCTGTAATAAATATTTTGGAGCACTGAAAAATGCTTCCTAGCCATAAATGAGTCTGGAACGTACTAAAGATAATGCCAAATGTTTTAAAACAGCTACATCATAAGCCCACACTTGTTTACTAACTTTCAGAAGATTAAGACTTTTCCAAGCCTTAGTATTTAAATAATCAATGTGATAATTCCAACTTAGAGTAGACATAAAATATACTCCTAAAAACTTCACCAAAGTTTTATATTCCAACACTTTCCCTTCTATTTGGAAAACAGGTAGAACTGGGGGGTTAGTGCCATTATTGAAAAGTACGAGATTAGTCTTTTCAGGAGACAATGAAAGACCATTCTCAAAAATGTAGTCATTAAGTTTGTTTAGCTCGAGCTGATACATATTTTTTATATAGTTTAGATGCCTCTTTGGTGTTTTCTTTTTCATCGTAACATTCATCCACATACAAATTTCATCAGCATACTGGACGTGGATGGCATTACTGGAGAGGCACTGAGGAAGATCATAAAGAAGAATATTGAAAAGATGTGGAGCGATAACTGATCCCTGTGGAATACCCATTGTTGGAAACCGTAAAGTAGAATAGAAATTTCCAACTTTGGCCGGCATACATCTTTCTGAGAGAAATGCTTTAATATAATGATACATATTACCAGATAAGCCAATAGTTTTTAGTTTATATAGTAATCGTTTATGCCAGACCTGATCATATGCTTTCTTTATATCAAAAAAGGTGGCAAGCAGATTTTTCCTACTAGCAAATTGGTGTTTAATTTGCGTACTGAGTTTAATCAGATGATCTGCTGTGCATCTACCTTTTCGAAAACCTGCCTGGCTAATGGGGATTATTTTGTTTTTATCGCAATAATGCATTAGTCGGTTTAAAATTATTTTTTCCATAAGTTTTCCTGTGTGAGAGGTTAACGCGATAGGTCTGTAACTGTTTTTATCACTTTTAGGTTTACCCTGCTTTGGGACTGGCACTAAAATGGAATGTTTCCATATGCTTGGAATGACCCCTTCAGACCAGCAACTTTGAAATAATTCTAGTAATAACATTATCCAATTTTCTGGCAGCTGTTTTAACAATTCACTTGAAATAGCATCAATACCAACGGACGTTCTTTTTGTTCCAAGAGATAGGAGAGCATCTTTAAGCTCTTGCAATGTTAGGGGAGCATTGACGTAATGATTATTATCTCCCACAGGGTCTTTATACATGTCTTTCTGTGCTTCTTTATTTCTATATACTTTGCATTTTTCTGAAATACTTTTATCACTCATTGTGTCTGTAAACATTTCTATGAATGATTCAGCTTTCTCTGAATTAGATGGAAGTTCCTTGTCTTTAATCTTAATGGGACAGTTAGGAAGCCTAACCCCACTTTTCATTATCTTTAAATTTACTCCACACCTTTTGCATATCATTATAAGTGTTAACTTCTGAAAGCAAAAGGAAGACCAAAACTGACGTTTGCTTTGTTCAACAGTTTTATTACAAAGCAATTTTGCCTTTTTCATAAGAAAATGATTTTCTGACGTTTTATTTCTTAAATATACTTTATAAGCAGCTTTTTGTCATTCACAACTTTTTGACATGAAGGATTCCACCATATATTTCCGGAATGCTTTTTCGACTTCATGGGTGAATACTTAGGGATAGAGCTATCAGCTGCTTGCAGTACAAACTTTTTTAAATTGGCATAAAAAGTATTAATATCATAACTTTTAATATTTTCACTATTTATCTGTATCAAAATATCTTTAAACTTATTCCGGTCAGCATAACGATAATTATACTTTGGGATAACATCTTTTTCTAAGTCATATTCTGAAGAATCATAATTAAGAGTGATAGCAATTGGAAAATGATCACTTCCTAAAGTATCACCTTCTATTTCCCAGTTACAGTTGGAAACAAGGGATGGAGAAATGAAAGATAGATATAAAGCACTAGGTCTTTGATTCGAAACATCTGGGATTCTTGTAACATTACCATCATTAAGTAGAAAAAGATAAGAATCGATAATGTTTTCACTAAACCGATTATTGGTTACTGATGTACATTCTTTATCCCAGAAGGGGGAGTGCGCATTGAAATCCCCACATATTAACCATTTATTTTTAGATTCTGGCAATGTACGTAACCATTCTGTGTTGCTGTCATTGGGGCCTTTAGGCAACCGAAACAACGTTTAGATCTATAGATTTGGTGATTTTTATGCATGCAGCACAAAGTGTAGATTTGGTACATTAGTTGGAACTGGCGAGGTACATACATTATACTCTATTCCTTTATGC
>CM054144.1:6916857-6934357 GCA_028751875.1 Rapana venosa | reverse complement strand
CAGCCGCACAGCCTGAAGAGTGCAGGTGACTGCTATGTCAGTTTTGTTTCTGGTGGCGTTTTTCTTTTTCTTTTTCTTTTTTCTTTTTTCTTTGATGTCCCAGCAGGAATGTACTTTAATTCCCCCTGCTGTGTCACTGAAAGGCAGAGAGTGCTTCATTCCATGTGTACACTGTGTCAGGGAGTGTGTGTGTATGTGTGTGTATGTGTGTGCGCGCGCGCGCGCGTGCGTGCGTTCGTGCGTGCACGCGCGCGTGTGTGTATATGTGCGCGTGTGTGTATATGTGCGCGTGCGTGAGTGTGCGCGCGCGCGTGTGTGTATGTGTGTGCGTGCGTGCGTGCGTGCGAGCGTGCGTGTGTGTGGGAGTGGGTGGGCGGGTAGGGAAAAGAACAGACAGAAGAAGTGGAGGATGACAAGAGAGGGAAAGGGAAGGACAAGAAAACTGTGCGTGGGCGCCTGGAGGAGGAGGAGGAGGGGGAGGCAGCGCTGTGTTTGCAGAGGCAGGCTTGCTCAGCGCTGTGCGCGACGTGCGTTTTCCAGCCAGCGTCACTGTCCACCCACCCTACCCACCCCCACCCCCCCACTCCTCACCCCCCCCCCCCCCCCCCCCACCTTTATCTTCTCCAGCCCTTCTTTCATCGGCCACCATCGCTGTCGGGAGGGAGACGGAGTGTGCACACGCTGCTAACTGTGCACCGCGCTGTACACTGATGACTTGCACAGCTGGCGTGACCCAACTAACCACAACACAAACCCACACACACACCCATACAAGCACACACAACACACACAACAACACACACACATACACAGCACACACACTACAACACACCACAACACACTACACACACACACAGACACACACACTACACACACACACTCACACACAACACACCACACAACACACTACAAACACACATCCACACACATACACACACCACACCACCACATACACCACACTACACACACACACACACACACACACTACAACCACACACACACAATACACACACACACACTACAACACACACACACATCACACACACACACACTACACACACACATACACACACACACACACACACACACAACACACACACTACACACACTACAACACCAACACACACACACACACACACACACACTACAACACACACACACAACACACACACACACACACACACACACACACACACACACACTACAACACACACACACACAACACACACACACACACACACACACACACACACAACACACACACACACACACACACACACACACACACACACACACACACAGACTAAGCACACACACACACATACAACACACTTTCATCAAGCCACCCCACAACACACAAGAACACACAAGAAAACACACTAAAGAGACACACAGAAGAGACAGACAGAGGATAGGAAGAGAAAGTGCCCAAAAAGCTTTGTCCTAAGGCCATGCCTTTTCAGAAGGGATACATTGCGAGAGTGAAGAGAAAAGAAAAAGAAGCAGCAGCAGAACAGACCAAGAAGAGAGTCATCGAGAGTATGATGATAGAGAGACTGAGTCCTAAAAAGATTGATACCTAATGTTCTGTTTTCACAAGCATGATATATATCATATAGTAATCTGTAAACAACACAACAACAACAGCAGCACAGCATCCTAACACGACCCAACAACAAGCGAGCACTCCTCTTATGTTATTATTATCATATGGAATGAACTAGTCATAATTTTTATACATACATCATACATGTATAATATATACATACATGCTGCATAAAATTATACATATATACATACATGCATACATATATGATAACATGCATACATACATTCGAACAGACATAACGTACACACGTACATACATACATACACACACACACATATATATTTATATTATATTATATATATATATTATATATATATATATATATAATATATATATATATATATATATATATATTTAGCAACATATGGGCGGGCGAGTATGATTGAAAAAGAGCTACTATTTTTTTTAGGCCTATGATTATTTTTTCCTCGGCTGCAATATGAGTTTTTCAACTTCGACATGCAACCATAAACTGTGTCTGATGTTTTCCTGAACAAAACCATTTTAAGGAAGGCAGGCACGTTCACTTACTATGATCCTCAGTTGTGGTGACTTGTGTGGTGTGTATAATAATAATAATAATAATAATAATAATAATAATAATAATAATAATAATAATAATAATAATAAATATAATAATAATAAATATAATAATAATAATAATATTGTATGGAATTGATATAGCGCTAAATCTTGAAAAGTAAACAAATCAAAGCGCTTGCATTCAAATCATTTACAATCATACAACCGTCCACAAATATCAAGATAAACAAGTATCAAATTTATACACACAACACACTTAGGAGGGGGTGAAGGTAGCTATTGAAAAGTAGGAACAGATAACAGGGGAAGATGTCAAGTAGAGTATAAGTGCGTTTTGAGGCTACATTTGAAAGAATCAAATGAAGGCTTTTGGCGAAGTGGAAGAGGGAGGTCGTTCCATGTGGAGGGACTGGAAACAGAGAAAGAGCGACGGCCAACAGTGGTTTGTTTAATCTGGGTGTTCGAAAGCACAAAGTATCTACAGCTGAACGAAGGGAACGGGACGGAGTGTACAGGTGAAGACAGTTACAGAGATAAGAAGGTGCAGATTTGTGGAGACATTTGAAACAGAGGGCATTAATCTTTGTGAGACAGGCAGCCAGTGAAGAGATCGCAAAGAGGAGTGATGTGTTCAGATTTCTTCTTTCTAAGGACTAGTCGAGCTGCAGAGTTTTGTATGCGTTGAAGGGAGTGGATGGACGATGCCGGCAAACCAACCAAGAGAGAATTACAGTAGTCCAGACGAGAAAGAATGAGAGATGTGACAAGTTTGGATGTTGCGTCAGTAGACAGATACTTGCGAATTGCACTTATGCGCCGTAATTGATAGTAGCAAGACTGGCAGGTCTGGGTGATGAATTTTTTCATAGAGAGTGTGTTGTCAAGAACTACACCTAGATATTTCACAGAGCTGGACAGAGGAACCGACGTATTGCTGAATTTATATATATATATAGAGAGAGAGAGATATATATATATATATATATATATAAGAGAGAGAGAGAGAGAGAGAGAGAGAGAGAGAGAGATAGATAGATAGATAGATAGATAGATAGATAGATAGATGGATGGATGGATGGATGGATGGATGGATGGATGGATGGATGGATGGATGGATGGATGGATGGATGGATGGATGGATGGATAGATAGATAGATAGATAGATAGATAGATAGATAGATAGATAGATAGATAGATAGATAGATAGATAGATAGATAGATAGATAGATATGTATATATTCTGGGAATTATGCGCAAGGAATTCCTTCTTTTCTACTCTTCCATTTGTTTTTGCCTTGTTCCTTTTCTTCTTGTCACCCCCTCATGGTCTTTTCTCTGCCTTCTTGGTCCATTCTCCTGCCCTTTGTCCAGAAACACTTAAAAGATAACAATGCTCTCCCACGCCGAAGTCGGATGCGCTGGGCCTGACTTGTCAGGCGCTTACCGCAACGCGTTTTCTCTCCTATGAGAGAAAAAAGTAACTGCTTCATGTAAGCATTAGAAGAAGCAGACTACTTTAGTTAAGAGGAATGTTTGTCATTGAGGGTTGTGATGACATTCGTAGTTATGTCCAGTAGTATTGCTGATCTTTCCTATTGCGCTGTGCTACTGTTGACAGTTTAATGTGCTGAAATGAACGGATGACAAAATTTACATAACATCGGCGACTGGATGTAAAAAAAAAACACATAAGTGCTTATTCCATTATCCTCGAAATAAAAGAATAGACAAAAGAACAGATACAGTAAATAGAAATAATCTTGTTGATCCTTCTCTACCTCGTTAAAAACCAGAGGTGTGTCTGCTGTTTTTGCATTTAACAAAAATGATTTAATGGATTCCTTTCTTCAACTTATCACTAAGTTAAGATAATCTTTTGTTTCATGTTTTTTGTTGTTGTTTCTTTTAGTTAACCATGGATTAACTGACGGCCACTCGACTCTTCCGTTAAACAGGTGCATGTTTAGTAACTGGTCAGAAATGAATCGTGCTTAGCCATTAAAAGTTCATACTGAGAGAGAAACAGAACGACAGAGAGAAAGAGACAGAAACAAAGAGGGGGGGGGCATGAACAGGGTA
Source organism: Rapana venosa (assembly GCA_028751875.1). Taxonomy (NCBI): domain Eukaryota; kingdom Metazoa; phylum Mollusca; class Gastropoda; order Neogastropoda; family Muricidae; genus Rapana; species Rapana venosa. Next base: position 6,930,126 of record CM054144.1, on the reverse strand, counting down.
AACGCACTGAACTTCATTTATACGGGTAGGTAGCTACCGGAGACAGACGCCCCACATTCCGTGTACCCCCAATCCCCGTGGCCTGAGCATCAAAGGCAGCTGGAGTGGCGTGTTGACACAGCCCACTTTGTAGTCGGCAAACCCGCCACAGCCACAGGCCAATGGACGCCAGACAAACAAGCCCCCGGGTCTTTAATTTCAAGCTGGGCTTTACAGGGGGCAAAGTAGAGAGAATTGATTTTACATCGGGAGATTAAGGACAGTAATGCATGCACACCTCACATCTTACCTGTACCCCCAGTGTTCTCTAGAGGCTTCCTGCCTGGCGTGATCTGCCTCTGTGTTCTAATCCTCACCCCTCATCAACATTTGGGGGTTTAGCGAGAATGTAGGAAATTAGCATTATTTTCATTACACACGTAGGTGTGCAGGCTTAGTTAAGCAATCGGGTTTGTGGTGGGGTTTTTTCCCTTTCCCGGCTAGCGCTCCAAGGTTCGCCAATGATGACACTTTGCATATGCGACCATTTTTGTCCACTGTGAAGGTAGCCGCATTGCAACTTCATGAAAAGTAGTCGTTCAATATTGTTTGGGTAGTTGAACTATTTTTGAAAAATAATTTAAGATACCCTATATTCTCGTGTTTAGGTTTGATCCACACTGTCTTTGATCAGTGAGGTGACAGTCCTGGTGGGGCCTTTGTGGTTGGCCAGGCTATAACAATCTTGACAGAACTGCATTATTAGTAGACTGGCCTGGAGTCAGGGGATGGGGTGGTGTATATAGAACATTCCATACATCATGAACAGCTGAAAAGCTCAAACTGACACAAGCCACCAGCACAAAGGTCGGTGGGCACAGTCCCCTGGCAAGGTGGGAACACCGGCAGTTCATCCTGACCACAGACATGTCACCCTCACTGCCAGAATGGTTCATTGCCATACAGATTAAAACCAGAACGGTTCATTGCCATACAGATTAAAACCAAAATGGTTCATTGCCATACAGATTAAAACCAGAATGGTTCATTGCCATACAGATTAAAACCAGAACGGTTCATTGCCTTACATGCTACAGTCAGAGCGGTTCATTGCTATACCTGCCACAATCAACAATCAACTGATAATGACTGGACAGCTTAAACTGCAGCAGGAACAATTACAAAAGTTTTCCAACAGGGCTTCTAACTAAACAACTATCTCCAACATAATCACATTATCAGCCAATAGTTGTTCAAATGACATATTTGAAATCTTATCTACAACTGTACCAGAAAAATATGGTCGAAGTACTTCACAATGAAGAATGACATGCATAGGTGATAAGTCAGAACCACAAAGACAAGTTACCTGTTTACAGAATGCACCCAACTGAATCTGTAGATCATACTTATCATACACCAGTCTGTTATGAAAATGACACACTCTGACACTTAATGAATGTCCACATAAAGAATACTTTCGTTGGCAGTTGACATGGTTCCAAGCAGCTTTTTTCAGCAGAAGTATGTCCTCCTGAAGACTGAGTGGAAGGTTCAGAGGTGCTGTAAGTCCGTGTCCATGGCAGCAGCTTTGGCTAACTGGTCAGCTTTCTCGTTGCCGTGGATTCCACAACGTGACGGAATCCAGCAAAAGGCAAGGGTAGTACCTCATAAGGAAAGAAAATGTATAAGGTGACAAATTTCAATGATTAATTCCCCTCTTACCTTAGTACTAAACTTTTTAATGCTTACAAAACAGACTTAGATTCAATACAAAACAACACCTTAAATATATTGATATGCAGATTTAGTTGTTGTTTTTTAATTTAGGGCCATTTAAATAGCTATAATTTCCGCACTAAAGATTGAAGAATCTTTGCCTAAATGATCAGATTTTTTTATCTTTAATGCAGGAACTGGAGACGGGATAGCTCAGTGGTCGGAGCACTCGCTTTCCCCCAGCCAAGTTAAGCAGCGTCGAGCGTGGTTACCAGTTGGATGGGTGACCGTTTGCGCGCCTTGGCTTCAGTACAGTTCCCCAAGTTCACCCAGCTGTAAATGGGTACCTGCCCTCTTTAGGGTCAGGGAAGGTAAAGCAGCGAGGGAGAGGAGATGGGCGCCGCCCTCAATATGCTGGCCCTAGACAAGTGAGGTCTCTGACGCCTCGCTCCCCTACGACCTTATAGGTTATGGGACACCTTTACCTTTTACCCTTTGCAGGAACTACAAAAGCAGATCCAGCATTCCCACAGTCGACTACCGAACCATCAGTAAAAACTTTAAAATAACCACTATATGTTTCATCAATGTGAGCTCTAACTATTGCAGCGACAGCTGGACTTTCTTCTTTTTTTTTAATATTAGAATAATCAATATCAAACTCAGCCCTGTTTAATTCCCACTTTGGAATTGTGGAGAAAACTGGGCGAGATGTGACATTTCTGACATTCATTCCTGAAGATGTGAACAGATCAGAGGTGTAAGAACTGATTGTTGTCAATGATTCTTTCTCGCCTCCAAAATACGTTTGGTATTAATGGCACAGCCCTCACCTGGTTTACTTCATACCTCACAGACCGGTTCCAGAAAGTTATTGTAAACAAAATTCAATCAAAACCTGTCAAAATGGAATGTGGAGTCCCGCAGGGATCAGTCCTGGGCCCTGTTCTCTTTACTCTCTACACTGCTCCACTCTCACATATAATAAACAACCACCCTATTGATCATCATTTCTATGCCGATGATACTCAGCTTCAGTGCAGCGATACTGTTGAAAACTTGCCTTCCCTCCTGACAAATATGTCCTACTGCCTTCAAGACATTCAAAACTGGATGACTCAGAACAAGTTACAACTTAATGCCGATAAAACCGAAGCCATGCTCATAGGGACCCAACATAAACTTTCCTCTATCACAAAAACTTCAATAGAATTCGGCAATACGTCAGTTCCTTTGTCCAACTCTGTGAAGTATTTAGGAGTAGTTCTTGACAACACACTCTCTATGAAAAAATTCATCACCCAGACCTGCCTGTCTTGCTACTATCAATTACGGCGCATAAGCGCGATTCGCAAGTATCTGTCCACTGATGCAACTTCCAAGCTTGTCACATCTCTCATTCTTTCACGTTTAGACTACTGTAATTCTCTTTTGGCTGGCCTACCAGCATCATTTATCCACTCTCTTCAACGCATACAAAACTCTGCAGCTCGACTGGTCCTAAGAAAGAAAAAATCTGAACACATCACTCCTCTTCTGCGATCTCTTCACTGGCTGCCTGTCTCACAAAGACTGGAGTATAAAATCAATACCCTCTGTTTCAAATGTCTCCACAAATCTGCACCCTCTTATCTCTGTAACTGTCTTCACCTGTACACTCCATCCCGTTCCCTTCGTTCAGCCGCAGATACTTTGTGCTTTCGAACACCCAGATTCAAACAAACCACTGTTGGCCGTCGCTCCTTCTCTGTTTCTGGTCCATCCACCTGGAATGACCTCCCTCTTTCACTTCGCCAAAAGCCTTCACTTGATTCCTTCAAATCCAGCCTCAAAACACTTATTTCCTACCTGAGACTTTCCCCCCACATATCTGTCCCTAATTTTCAACAGCATCTTTCACCTTCTAAGTGTTGTTCCGCGTGTGTGTGTGTGTGTGTGTGTGTGTGTGTGTGTGTGTGTGTGTGTGTGTGTGTGTGTGTGTGTGTGTGTGTGTGTGTGTGTGTGTGTGTGTGTGCGTGCGTAGTGCGCGCGCATGGATTTGAAATATGTTGCTCATTATGTTTAAGGAGTGTTGCATGCCTGTAAATGATTGAGTGCAAGCGCTTCGATTTGTTTGTTTTTTACAAGATTCAGCGCTATATAAATTCCATATATTATTATTATTATTATTATTTAACCCTTTTAGGAAAATCTACATCCGATTTTAAATGAAGTTCTTTAGTATTATAATTCTGAATTGTCGAACATCTTAAAACATACTTTGCCGAGGCAAGCTTAATTTGTTCTTCAAAGGGTAGGATATTTATTTCAGCAAACATTTTTAAAGTTGATGCGTGTACAGGAACACCAATCGCCAACTTGAATGACTTACTGTCTTCACTCTGCATTTTTCTTAGCAAATATTTAGGAGCCGAGAAAAATATTTTCCTGTGCATAAGTTAATCTCGATTGAACAAGTGCTGTTGCTAAATGGATAAGAGATGACATATTTTGGCCCCAGTGTTGCTTGCTCACCATTTTTAGCAAATTAAGACTTTTTCTAGCTTTGGTCAGGACATATTCAATGTGATTATTCCATGTAAGTTTTGTGGTGAGAAATACCCCTAGAATTTTTTTTTTCTTTATATGCTAACACAGAATCTCCTATTTTAAAGGAGGGCAGTACCTGTGGATTGTAGCCAGTGTTGAAAAGCATCATCTCTCTGTCAGTCTGCATGTATGTGTGTATGTATGTATGTATGTCTTTCTGTCTTGTTCATGCTCTCTCTCTATGTTTCTCTGTCTCTGTATCTGTCTCCCTCTCTCTTTCACTCTCTCTCTCTCTCTCCTCTCTCTCTCTCTCTCTCTCTCTCTCTCTCTCTATCTCTCTCTCTCTTATTCTCTCTCTCTCTCTCTCTCTCCTCTCTCTCTCTCTCTTCTCTCTCTCTCTCTCTCTCTCTGTCTATCTGTTCATCACTCTATGTCTACCTCTCTCTGATGTTGTTGTTGCCATAATTGTTGTTATACCCGCTAACTCAGAACTTGGTCACGTTTAAAACTGCTCCTGTCCAGAGAGAGGTGAGGAGAGCTAGGGGTGGGAGGGGGTGGGGGCCGAGTGGTGTTGACTGGCATCCATCACTGTCGTCAAACCGGGAGAGCGCTGTCTCCTGATAGTGACGAGCCGATCAGCAAGGCCAGGTCCTGCCGCCAGGCAGAGACACAGCACTCCCATCTGCAAAAAGCACACACCCCTGTCTGCCATGCTGATGGCCTGCATCTGTCAGCCCTGCTGGCAAACTCACCTGATGACTGGGGTTCAGTGGTCTAGTGTAACGCACCTGCCTACAAAGCGAAACGTGCTGGTTCGAAGCGTGTGGTGGTTCGATCCCCATTATTGCCTGAAACTTTTCCCCCATTCACTAAACCGTGAGTGGTGGTCTGGGTGCTTGTCTTTCGGATAAGACAAGAAACCGAGGTTTCGTGTGTAACACGCATTTCGCGCACGTAAAAGAACCAAGGGGCGGGCACAAGAGAGGTATAATAGAACGAAGTGAACTGCCTGCAATGGTTCTAACAGTGGCCCACAGACTGCATCCACTGACTGTGAAGGCTCTCTATCTATGTCTGTCTGTAGCCACAGTGCCCGCACAGCAATAGCAGAGGGGACAGTCTGCTTCGTCAGAGCGCTGCCCATTGCCTTCGTATCTGCTGACCCGGGTTCGACCCCCCTTCCAGAGGATTTTACCTCCTGGAGTTAACATCAGTGATGACTCCACTCCCCAAGAAAGTCCTTTGAATGAGACTATAAACCGAGGTCCTGTGTGCGAACGTACGCAGAACATCTTACGCACACGTTAAAACCTGTTTCGCCGTTTGGAAGAGTATCCCGTTGTGTGCTTGTAGGAACGGATAACAAAATCTACCAAAGCGCATACTCAAGGGGACTAGATGTTGTTTTTTAAAAAGCACTTGATTGCTTATTTCATTATCCTCTAAATAAAATGATAAAAAGAGTAAAGTTATTTTAAAAAAGTAATCATAAAATGCTTGCCAGAAACAGACAATACCAGAGAAATTTGTACATCTGTCTAGAAGTGAGTGTCCTTTCTCCGTGTGGCTTGTGGCTGTAGCTCCCTTAGCCTGTAGTGACTCTTTGATCCTCGTCATTGCTGCTGCCTTTGTTGATGTGTGTTAACTGTAGTGTAGCGTACTGTACTGTACTGTATTTATTGTATTGTACGGGAACGGATGACAAAATGTACAAACCTGCATACTCACGGGGACTAGATATCAAAGGCATATGAGTGCTTATTCTATTATCTCGAAGTAAAAACGCAAATAAAATTTTATATTGTATTGAATTGTAATGTATTGTATTGTACTGTATACCACTTTAAGTCACAGCAGATCACTGTGTGAAATTTGGGCTGCTCTTCCCACGGAGAGTGCGTCACCACAAGAACAACGCCACCCTTTTTTTTTTCTTTTCCTGTCTGCGTGTGTATTTGTTTCCCTATCAGAGTGACTTTTTTCTACAGAATGTTGCCAGGGACAACTGTCTTGGGCTCTTTGACGTGCGCTAAATACGTGTTGTACACGGGGTCTCAGTTTATTGTCTCATCTGAAAGACTAGCAGCCAGACCCCCACTCACGGTCTAGTGGATGGGGGAAGTTTGGGGCACAAACAGGGATCGAACTGTCACATACTTCAAATCCAGGCTTTCCATTTTCTAGGCAGGGGCGTTACCTCTAGACCACTGATAAATCTCTTTTCCACTGATGTGACCACGGCCCAATCCTGCCGCCATCACCATATTGCCCCGGACTCAGGCACTTGCATCAAGATTAATGAGGGAGGCCATGGTCTCACCACCGTTATCAAATCAGCTTTCCAACACCATCAGTCACATCGTGCGCATGGATACACATCAAATTAGAACCCTGTTTGTGTGTGTGTGTGGGTGGATGGGTGTGTGTGTGTGTGTGTGTGTGTGTGTGTGTGTGTGTGTGGTGTGTGTGTGTGTGTGTGTGTGTGTGTGTGTGTGTGTGTGTGTGTGTGTTGTGTGTGTGTGCGTGTGTATTCCCTCCTTTTGTCTTTTGAATTTTGCAAATCTCTGGGCTTTATCAAAGTTCTTGATCAAACTATTGACACTATGAGCAACAGCAAAGTAAAAGACTAGACGACCAGCGGCTTTCCCACTCATGCAATTCCACTTTACAGCTTAGTCTTTAGTGATCGACTATGACTCTCTGACTAGGAGGCTTGACTTGCGCAAACCTTATGTGCTGCAGCCCTGGGGGCTGGTTGGCCTTTGGAGAACATTTCCAGTGCTGACTGTCCATATACCCTCTTGGCCAAGAGAGGGAGGGGGGTGTTCTGTGGGCAAGGCATCTCCACTATAATCAAATTTCTGCCCAATTTTTAAAACAGCAGTAGCCTCCTTTGCTGCTTTGGTCATCGTCGAACACAACGGTCAAACATATAATATACATAACGATGCCTTTTGTACAGTGACGCATTGACAGTATTGGGTAAATTGTATAGAGGTGTATATCGTACTTTGGTGTATGTTGTACAGTAATATAGTTATGTTGTACATTGGTGTATATACCACAGTGGAATATGCTGTACATTGACAAATAAAAATTGTTGTAAATCATAATGTATTGCACTGGTATAGTTAAGTTGTACATTGATTATGTTGTATAGAAGTATAATTATGCTGTACATTGGTGTATGCAGTAAGGTGGTATGTCATTTTCATTGGCGTCTTTAGTACAGTAGTGTATGTTATAATGTTGTGTCTGTTGTACAGCAGTGTAACTATATTGTACATTATTGTATTTTGCACAGTAGTATACTTATGTTGTACGTTGATGAATGTAGTCCAGTGGTACATGTTTTATGTTATGTAGGTAGTACATCAAGATGTGTTGTAGAATGGTATATATTGTGCATTGGTGTCTATAGTACATAATTTTTTGTGTGTATGCTGTACATTGGTATATCTTGCACGGTAGTGTACGTTATATGTGTTACAGATGGGTGTATGTTGTACAGTTCTTTATGTTGTACACTGGCGTATGTAGTACAGTGGGGTATTTGGCACATTGGTGTATGATGTACATTGGTGTATGATGTACATTGTGTTTGATGTACATACGTGTATGATGTACATTGATGTATGATGTACATTGGTGTATGGTAAACATTGATGTATGATTGGTGTGTGATGTACATTTATGTATGATGTACATTGGTGTATGCTGTACAGGTCCCCAGAAAGTGCTGTTGCTGGTCTGCCTGCTCTCGTCAGCTGTGGTCATCAGAGGTCAGTGACTGTTTACTGATTGCGAATCCTGTCTGCCATTGTCATTCCTGTCTGCCATTGTCATCGCTGTGTGCCATTGTCATTGCTGTGTGCCATTGTCATTGCTGTGTGCCATTGTCATTGCTGTCTGCCATTGTCATTGCTGTCTGCCATTGTCATTGCTGTCTGCCATTGTCATTTCTGTCTGCCATTGTCATTGCTGTGTGCCATTGTCATCGCTGTCAATTGTTATCCTTGTTGTCTGCAGTTGTCATTAATTGTCTGGCAATGGACCCCGGGTCAGCAGACCACGAGCGCAATGCGCATGCTCTCGCCCTCCAGGCCATCCCCCATGAAGTGACACCATCAAGCAGTACTGTTTTTCAGCATTGAAGTTATTCTTGTCAGCTGGCAGGTCTATATCAGAGTCTCTTCAAACCAGCTACTATGGAGGATAGAGGGGGGAAAAACATGTTCTTAGTGGCATGCATTCTAAACTGAAATGTGCCTGTTTTTGAATACTACTAAAACCATTGGTAAGGTAAAGGTAAAGGAGTCCCATAACCTATAAGGTCGTAGGGGAGCGAGGCGTCAGAGACCTCACTTCTCTAGGGCCAGCATATTGAGGGCGGCGCCCATCTCCTCTCCCTCGCTGCTTTACCTTCCCTGACCCTAAAGAGGACAGGTACCCATTTACAGCTGGGGGAACTGGGGGAACTGTACTGAAGCCAAGGCGTGCAAACGGTCACCCATCCAACTGGTAACCATGCTCGACGCTGCTTAACTTGGCTGGGGGAAAGCGAGTGCTCCGACCACTGAGCTATCCCGTCCCCATTGAACATACTTAATACTTTGCTTCATTTATGGGGAGGGTAGTGACAGGAACAATCCGCACACAGTTTCTTTCCTCAGTGGATTGTCACACTTTGTGAATGGCAGTCTGACTGTAGAGAGTGACTTGAACCTAGACAGCAAGTCGCTTTACATTTCATGCGGAAAATTAACATCGTGTTGACAATCTCATAACTAGAAATGTGCAAGCAGAAAATGTAATATAATGTCTTTATCTCAGCCTGATATATATACATACATGGAAAGCTGGTTAAGCCAGTGGCTATATCATATAATGTCCCCGAAAGGGGAATAATCTGGTGTCATCTCCTCCCTCCTTGGGACCATAACGTCCATCAGGTCTGTTAGTCTAGCGAGGGGGTGCCTCCCTCCCTCCCTCTCTCCCTCCGACAATGTCCTCATCAGCAGTAGACTTCCTGCGATTATGTGGCCATTGTCATCTGCATTCATCTCTCTCTCTCTCTCTCTCTCTCTCTCTCTCTCTCTCTCTCTCTCTCTCTCTCTCTCTCTCTCTCTCGTTAAAATCAGAGAATTTTCAACGTTAAAACCCGTTCCACTTTTCGGAAGAGTAGGCCATTGTGTGCCGGTGGGAAAGGATGACAAAATTTACAAAACTGCATACACACGGGGACTGGATGAAAAAAGCACTTGAGTGCTTAATCCATTATCCTCGAAATAAAATAATAAAAAATAAAATAAATACATCTCTCAGGGACGGGATAGCCTAGTGGTTAGAGCATTGCGCTCGCAATCTGACGACCCGGGTTCGAATCCCGTTCAAGGGAATTTTTTTCCCTGGAGTTAACATCAGTGCCGATTCCACTCTCCCCCAAAAGTCCTTCGAATGAGTCTATAAATCGAGGCCCTGTGTGCGAACGCATGCAGAACATCTTGCGCACACGTTGAATTCTGTTCAGCTTTTCGGAAGAGTAGGCCATTGTGTGCCGGTAGGAACAGATGACAAAATTTACAAATCCGGATACACACGGGAAATGGATGTAAAAATAAAAGCGCACAAGTGCTTCTTCCACTATCCTCGGGGAAAAACATATATATGGGCAATAAACTTGCTCACATGGAGCTCCTCCAAGAACAGGAAAGTAGCTACACACAATGTGTCCTGAAGTTCAGGAGTTGGTGCAAGTCCAGATTCCTGTATTCAGAGAGAAGCTGTTCTGCCAGCTTACAGAGACAGACACACAGCAGGCAGACTTGCAGGCAGGCAGGCAGGCAGGCAGAGAGACAGGCAGGCAAACATAATTATCAGGCAGACAGACAGATAAACAGATAGAGAACGAAACACAGAGACACAAAGATGATGAATGGATTTTCAGATGGATGGGAGCTCAAACAGACAGACAGACAGACGGACAAGAAACAAGCTCCGTCGTTGTTTTGTTCTTTATAGAAGCAGACGCAGCCTGTCAACTGGGAGATGACGTCATCAGACTGACGTCATGGCGGGGAAGGGTGGAGAGTCCGGGAAGGGCGCAGGGTCAGTATCCCAGTGACCAGCACTGCCGCTGGGTCATCGCGGTCAGCCAGGGCAGCAGAGTCAAGGTCAACTTTGTGACCTTTGACCTGGAGGACGGCTACTTCAAAAGCGGCCCACCAACTGCCGGAGAGAAACGGTGTAACGATCTGGTGAAGGTGGTGTGGTGTGTGGTGGTGTGTGTGTGTGTGTGTGTGTGTGTGTGTGTGTGTGTGTGTGCGCGTGTGCGTGCGTGCGTGCGTGTGTGTACGTGTGTGTGTACGTGTGTGTGGGCGTGTGTGTGTCTGTGTCTGTGTCTGTGTCTTTCTATCATTTACAGATACACCAGAAGGTTGGAAACGCGCTTGGTGTCTTCAGTATGATGCGTTTATGTTCTTTTTTTCTTCTTTTTTTTGGGGGGGCTGCCTCATCTTCTGTGATGTACCCGGTCCTGCTGTTCCCACGCCGCTCATTCCAGTCTCCTCCCCCCCATCCCCACAACCACACCCAGATTCGTTATGTCTCATCCTCAGGGTCGGAAGTCCACAGGGAGCCTATCACTATCAGGCCGCCGTGGGGCCACCAACCAGAGGAGCCCTGCACTGCTGCTGGGTCACTTTGGTGGTGTTCAGTGGTGCCTGTTCTGAGCTAACATACGCAGGACACCACCTACTAAGCCCCCTACTAACGACAGTATTAGCTCAGTCGCGAAGCCAGACTGAGTGAGTTGCCTACCCGAGGTGGCAACCACCACAACGTCCTTCCAACGACCGTCCCCCGCGAACCCCCAACCCCAAAGGCTTTGACTCAAACTCACCACAGGCACAGAAGTGTATGGGCAAACCGAATCTGAGGTCACCATGAGACCAGAGCGACCGGGACCACCGAATCAGAGGCAATTTTTTTTTATTGCATGTTGATCAAAAACAATGAGGATGACTTAATGGTGCTGCTGTAGAAGTGCATAATATATTTGAGACTTCCTGGCAGTGCTGAACTCTACGCTTACGAACATAATATATCCGGCGTCAACCGGGCCCGAGAGATACAGACACCTGCAGTGTTGGTCAGGTAATTTGAGCAACACTCTCAAACTCGCATCCGTTAAGTGGATGACGCTCGATTGTGTGGTCACAGTCTTCCCAATGAGTCCACAGCACACTCACTCTGGGTAGGAGCCGGCCGGAGTCCGAAAAATCCCTATGACTCCTATGGGAATCAAACCCGCGACTTTCCAGTCCGTAACCCAAGGCGCTAACCACTGCGCCATGGCGGCTGATGTGTGTGTGTGTGTGTGTGTGTGTGTGTGTGTGTGTGTGTGTGTGGTGTGTGTGGTGTGGACGTGTGTGTGTGACGTGTGTGTGTGTGTGTGTGTGTGTGTGTGTTGTGTGTACGTGTGTGTGTGTGTGTTGTGTGTGTGTTGTGTGTGTGTTGTGTGTGTGTGTGTGTGTGTGTGTAGTGTGTTACGTGTGTGTGTGGTTGTGTGTTTAGTGTGGTTACGTGTGTGTACGTGTGTGTATATACGTGTGTGTGATATTGTCTTTCTGTCCATATCTAGTGGTGTTTTGCCTCTGTCTTTTATTTTTGCCTTGTCTTTTTTTGTTTTGACTTGCCTGGGTGTGTTAGGGAGGGGGGACTTCAGTTGTTTTAGATTTGTTATAAGGCGTTTATGATTATTTCCGGGGGGGGGGTGAGGGGGGATTTGCTCGTTCCTTCTCATTTGTATCGTTATTTTTGTGTTCTTCTTTTCTTTTCTCTTCTTTTTTTCTTCCCTTCTTTCGGTGTGTGTTGCAACTCTAAATCTACATGTCGGTGACCTTTGTCCTCTGTGTTGAACAGGTGGAGGACACTGGAGGGTCAGTGCTGTTTCAAGGCTGCCAAAAGCAAGGTGAAGGTCGTACGTTGGAATCTAGCGGCAACAGTCTGTCCATCACGTTCATCTCAGATGAAAGTGGCGAGAGGTCAGGGTTCACCGCCACTTATGAAGGTACAGACATCAATTTTATTCATTTGGGCGTTTGGGTTTGTTTTTATAATTTTGGGTTTTTACCCTTTTTAGCTTTCTTTTAGCCCGCAGTAAATGGAAGGGGGGTAATCTAGTGATAGTATTGTACTACTGGTAAAGGCAAAGGTGTTCCCTTAACCTATGTGGTAGTTGGGATCCGGGAGCGAGATGTCGGAGGCCTCAGCTTCTCTAGAGAAAAGCATATTGAGGGCGGAGCCCATCTCCTCTCCCTCACCGCTTTACCTTCCCTGACCCTAAAGAAGGCAGGCACCCATTATGTACAGCTTGGTTAACTGGGGAGGGGGGGGGGGCTGTGTACTACTGACCTGACGGTAAATGCAGACCTGGCTTTAAATCTCCGCTGAGGTTCCGGTTGAACAGACTTTGCTGCTGTTGTGGCCTGGAGTTAACAATGGCGCCGGCTCCACTTCCCCGACACTGTGATTATCCGTGTATATCAGATCAGACTTTAAACTGATGTTAGGGCTCCTAACGCACACTGAACATCTTGCAACATATTGACATTGCCTGAACATGTAGTGCAGCGTCCCAATGAGTCTTTACAGAGTTCAGGGAGAAGTCATGATATATGACCTCAAGCGTCATCAAAATACGCAAACAGAAAAAAAAGGCTGCCTTAAACACGTGTGGTGTCTGGGGGTGATCAGAGACATGGTAGGAGCCACACCCGTCCTACACCATATTGAATAACAACGAACCAAGTGGTTCAGGCACCTCACACGGATGCCGCCAAACCAGCCAGCCTTGCGTGCTTACAACTTGAGATACTCTGGCACGAGGGCCAGAGGTAGACCCAGGCGACGCTGGAGTGATTCCGTGGCAGAAACACTGAAAGTTCATGGATTGTCCCTCCTCCAAGCTACCCGCCTTGCAGCAGACAGACAGTTATATCTCCCCGCGACGCCACAGAGTACAAGCGGAAAGAAAAAGTA
>CM054144.1:6904357-6911857 GCA_028751875.1 Rapana venosa | reverse complement strand
TGAGGTTGAATATCTGTTCTGTTGTGCTGTGCCCTGCTCTGAAACATGCTTGTTCCTCAGCAATGATGGTCTCCGCTTGTGGCTTCAGTCTATTCAATATTATCTGCAGCATGACCTTGCTTGGGTGGCATATGAGGCTGATTGTGCGGTAATTATGGCATTGTTGTAGATTTCCTTTCTTGGGGAGGGTGATGATGAGTGACTGTGTCCATGGTGTTGGCCATTTTCCTGTCTGCCAGATTTTGTTGCAGATTCTTAGTAGGGTGCTGATCATGGCTTCCCCTCCAGCTTGAACCAACTCAGCTGGAATGTTGTCAGCCCCTGCTGACTTGCCCTTTTTCAGCGATCTGACTGCTGTTTCCACTTCTTCTCGGAGGATAGGGTGACTGTCTGTGTCTTTGCTTGCGGGTACATTAAGGACTTCTGGATCTCCTGCGGTTCTATAGTTATACAGGTCTGAGCAGTATTCTGTCCATCTGTTCAGAATATCCTGGTCGTCAGTGAGACACTTCCCATTTTTGTCTTGGATTATTAAACCTTTTCTCTGTTTCGTGCTAGTCAGGTCTTTCACCAGCTGATATGCTTTCTTGCTACTGTTTTTCTTGATGTTCTCTTCAATGTCTTGGCACTGTTCACCGATCCAATTCTCTTTTGCCTCCGTCATGGACTTCCTGATTCTTTTGTTGACTGCCCTATATTGTTTTGCTCTTTCTTTTGTTTCATTTTTCTTTTTCTTCAACTCTCTACGGTTGTCGCATAGTTGTAGGATGTTAGGTGTAACCCGTGGTTTTTTGACTGGTCGGTGTTTGCCAAGAAGCTCGCTTGCTGTTTCAGTCACTGCTGTATTGAAACTATTCGTCAGTGTATCTATGTCTGAGTCTATCACAGTGAGTGCTGCAAACTTTCCACCTATCCTTGCTTGAAAAATTTCTAATACCTCTGGGTCCTTCAGCTTCTCGAGGTCAAATTTGATCCTGATGTTGTTCCGCTTGTGGATTTTCTTTAGACGTAGTCGGAAAGTCATCATCACAAGATCATAATCACTCCCTATGTCTGCTCCTGGAAAACTTCGTGTCTGTGCGATGTTAACGCTAGACTGAAACCGTCTTTTCACCATGATGTAATCTATTTGGTTGTGGTGTTCTCCATTTGGGCTATGCCATGTCCATTTTCTGGATTTCTTGTGTGGGCCAAGTGTATTCACTAGCTGGAGGTGGTTGTTACTGGCAAACTCCAGGAGTCTCAAGCCTCTTTCATTTGATTGGTTATTACAATGTGGCCCACAAACGCCCTCCCAATCTTTCCATGCATCTTCTCCTACCTTGGCGTTCCAGTTACCTTGCACAACGAGGATGTCTTTCTTCGGAGTTTGATTCAGAACCTCTTGTAGCTGGTCATAAAATTCTTCTATGACTTCATCTGTGCAGTCTGATGTAGGGGCGTATGCCTGTACTACAGTTATGTTAAAGGGGGTTGCTCTCAGGCGGATGGTAATAAGTCTGCTGGACACAGGCTGACAGCTCATGACGGTGTTCACGGTGTCTTTGTGAACGAGAAACCCCACGCCGTGTTCGTGTTTATCCTGTTTTCCACTGTAGTATAATTTGTGGTCTTCCTGGGTCGTTGTTTCTCCCATGTTTTTCCATCTTACTTCGCAGAGCCCAAGGATGTGCCATTGATATCTGGACATCTCATGTGTCAGTTCTTCCACTTCTTCTTTTCTGCTGATTGCAAAACTGCACACACAAATCAGTCTCTCTTTTCTGCTGATTGCAAAACTGCACACACAAATCAGTTTCTCTGTTTTTCTGATGACAAAACTGCACACACAAATCAGTCTCTCTTTTCTGCTGATGACAAAACTGCACACACAAATCAGTCTATGTGTTATGTCGATGGAGAAACTGCACACACACACACAAAAACCAGTTCAATTAAAATCTTCTTGACATGTTGTCTGTGTTACTGAGTCTGTTTTGAATGTGTTGGTTATCAGTTGTGAGTGCCGGACCGGATTTTCCGGCCAGCGGTGTGAGGTGAAAGTGGACCCCTGTGAAAATGTGCCCTGTAAGAACGGAGGAACCTGCTGGTGGGCAGAAGACGTGGGGGAAGCCAGCTGCCTGTGTTTACCCCCCTACACCGGTGCCTTCTGCTCCATTCCCCTAGGTCAGTCACTGCACATCTCGTTATCATTATCCACATCACCACATCTGCTCACATTCACGCCCAAATAAACAAACTATAACAAACTCACGTACTTTATTATTGTCTATCATTTCTGCAAAATAAATTAGCGTTCTAAGAGATAACCTAGCATTTAAAAAAAATAATCTTAGGTTGGGTGTTTTTATCAAATGATCTATAAGTTTGTTTGTTTTTAAATTCAGCCTTGCTAAAAGTTATCTGCCATTGAAAATAATCCAGCTTTGAAAAAAAGAAGAAACAATCATTTCAAAAAAATATTCTACAGCACTATTTAAAATAATAATGTAGCATTTTTACTATTTATCTTGAATTTCTTTTTTAAAAATTATGTAGTGGTTAAAAAAATGATCTAGCATTTTTAGAAGTATTGATATTGATCCAGCAAGATCTATATAAAACGGTTGCGGACTGTTTCCATTTGACACCCCAACTCTTCCACCATTTTCAATATGATGTATTGCCACTGCTTGATTTATTTAGATTACATGTTAAGGTTCTCATTGCAATATCATATGTGACTGTGACTTCGTATTTCAACACATATGCGACTGTGTGACTTATCGTTTCAATGCCATATGTGACTGTGTGACATCGTTTCAATGCCATGTGTGACTGTTTGACTTCTCGTTTCAATGCCATATGTGACTGTTTCCATCCATCCGATTCTGTGCAACCAGCTCGTTTACTTGTCACATGTCAGTGCCCCCCCCCCCCTTCTCTTTTTTTTAGAATAATATATGCACTTTTATCCTATGCAAATGTATGTATGAAAGGGTTATTTGTGTGCGTGTCCCGTATATAGCAAAGGCTGGCTAAAACAATATGCGTTTTTTAAAAAGTCAACAACCCGTGAAAAGAAAGATTCTTCTCTAATTTGGACTGAATTCGTCATTTGATTGAACTTTTTTAAAATTATTTTATTCTTTTATTTCGAGGATGATGGAATAAGCGCTCGTGTGTTTTTTACATCTAGTCCCCATGTCTATGTAGTTTTGTCAATTTTGTCATCCGTTCCCACCGGAATACAATGCCGAAATTCCGAAAAGCGGAAACGGGTTTTAACGTGTGCGCAAGATGTTCTGCTTGCGTTCGCACACGGGACCTAGGTTTATAATCTCATGCAAAGGCTTTTGGAGGAAGTGGAGTCGGCACTGATGTTAACTCTAGAGGAAAAATCCTCTTGAACGGGAATCAAACTCGGGTCAGCAGATCACGAGCGCATCACGCTAACCACCAGGCTGTCCTGTTCCCGTAACTGCTATAAAAGGTTTTCTACCTCTGTCAACTTTGATGTTTTGTCGTTAACATGCAGTGGCTGCTGCTGCGGTCATACAGACACAAGGAACTACATACAGGACCTTGTGGTCAAGAAAGTTGCACTTCACCTCTCTCTCTCTCACACACACACACTCTCTCTTTCTCTCGCTCTCTCTCTCTTTCTCGCTCTCTCATGGGGGTTGGATATATAATTAAAGAAAAAGTCATTAAGTTCATGTGTGATTATTCAATATCCTTGCAATAAAAGGATTGGATTTCATAGATTTCATTTGGTTTGATACGATTTGATTTCTCTCTCAATTTTTCTGTTGCTGAAGGTGAAGGTCACTGTAGGGCGGAAGTTGACAACACACCCGGAAGCGGAATCAGTTGGACAGACACACTGGCAGGTCGTCATGACATCCAGCCCTGTCCAGATGGTGTCAGAGGTAGGTCACTCTGTGTGTTGTCTTACACTTCATCTGCTCTATTGACTAGCGATATGTCAAATCACTGTGGTTTTGTTGTAAATATCAGTAACATCTAATATTGTGTCATAGAAATAAAGTCCTTATGGACATCTAAACGTGTCATATAAGTCAACATCACATTAGTAGAACATCTAAAATACTTGTGTCCATAGAAAGTCAACGTCGCATCACTGGGACATCTAAACCGTGTCCATAGAATTCAGCATCACTGGAACATCTAAACGGTGTCCATAGAATTCAGCATCACTGGGATATCTAAACCGTGTCCATAGAATTCAGCATCACTGGAACATCTAAACGGTGTCCATAGAATTCAGCATCACTGGAACATCTAAACGGTGTCCATAGAATTCAGCATCACTGGGACATCTAAACGGTGTCCGTATAAATTCAACATCACTTCAGCGGGATATCTAAACATTACCATATAAAATTATTATCACCAGTAGGACATTTAAACAGTGACCTTATAAATTCAACATCACATCAGTATGACATCAAAACATTGTCATATAAAGTCAACATCACATCATTATGACATATAAACAGTGTCCATATAAAGTCAACATCACATCAGTATGACATATAAACAGTGTCCATATAAAGTCAACATCACATCAGTATGACATATAAACAGTGTCCATATAAAGTCAACATCGCATCAGTATGACATATAAACAGTGTCCATATAAAGTCAACATCGCATCAGTATGACATATAAACAGCGTCCATATAAAGCCAACATCGCATCACTGATGATCAGTGGACATTGTGTTCTGACCCTGGAAGACGGAGAGCAGCTGCCTGGTGTAGGTGACAGAGGACGCCCGCGGGCGATTTGTGATGATTAGGATCGTCCTTATGCTGTCAACATGTGTGTGATGTCTTTGCGGTGAACAGTTCATATTATACACAGACATTGTACAGAGGCTTTGTTTGTCAAACGAACGGTTTCCCAAAGGAGCTGTGATAATTGTCATTATGGTTGTCATCATAATTGTCAATGATTATGTCATTGTGAATACCATGATATAACTGTGAAATCAATATTACGATGTCATTATGATGACCATGACATAACTATGAGATCATGATATAACTATGAGATCATTGCTATGATGTCATTATGATGACCATGATGTGACTATGAAATCAATATTATGATGCCATTATGATGACCATGATGTGACTAGGAAATCAATACTATGATGTCCTTATGATGACCATGATACGATGACGAAATCAATACCATGATGTCATTATGATGACCGTGATATAACTATGAAATCAATGTTATGATGTCAATATGATGACCATGATGTGACTAGAAATCAATGTAATAATGTCATTATAATGACCATGATGTAATCAATATCATATGATGGTATGATGATGGCCATGATGTGATATTTCATACGAACAGGACGGAAGGGTGGGGGGTGGGGGGTTAGATGCATGGCAAAAAAGAGAGGTGGCCCAAGGGGGCTATCACATCCTGATGGTCACATTCAGTCTTATATAAGGATGATAACACTGGACACAGAAAAGCACTGCATGCCAGCGCTGCATAGGGTTTTTTTCATTATGACTGTTAGTTTGTCATCGTATTTGTCAATATGCTGTCCGTATTGTTCTCAAGTGGGTCATAGAAACATTGAGTGGCAGAAGATGTGTTATTATTGTGACGTCATTGTGATATCCATAATGATACCAATGACGATGTCAGTATTGTAAACAGGCGGGGCAAAAAAGACATTCTGTGGCAGACAACAGATCTTTATTGGTAGCTGTGGCATCATTGTGGTCATAATGTTATCTACATCACTATGATTGCTGTTATAAAATCAACATTATCTCTGTACAGGCAGAGCGGAAAAACACTGTATGGCAGACGAAAGATCGCCCACAGAAGCAGTGACATCATTATGATTGTTGATATAATAACTGTCATAACGATGTCAACATTAACTCTGTACAGGCAGAGCGGAGAGATGCTGTATGGCAGACGACAGATCGCCCACAGAAGCAGTGTCATCATCATGATTGTTGTTATGACTGTCATCATGATGTCAACATTAACTCTATACAGGCCGGGCGGAGAGGCACTGTATGGCAGACGACAGATCGCCCACAGAAGCAGTGTCATCATCATGATTGTTGTTATGACTGTCATCATGATGTCAACATTAACTCTATACAGGCAGGGCGGAGAGGCACTGCATGGCAGACGACAGATCGCCCACAGAAGCAGTGTGGAAACGCCCTGACCTCTCTGACTGTGTCAGTCCTCTACTTTACAACCTCACTACACAGGTCAGTGTGTGTGTGTGTGTGTGTGTGTGTGTGTGTGTGTGTGTGTGTGTGTGTGTGTGTGTGGTGTGTGTGTGTGTGTGTGTGTGTGTGTGTGTGTGTGTGTGTGCACTCATACAGTGTTTGTCATTCTGTTATTTGAATTGTCTAGTTGTGTGCTTGCTATCATGTACTGCATGAATGATGTCCTAAGCCAGTTGAGCCCCATCCTGATGTTCAGATAGAACTGCTTTACATTCTACTATACCCAACACACTGGTTAATAATACATGTGGTGATTACACCCCTCAATCACCTGACAAGATGTCACATCAGCGCTGTCTCTGACACACTGACAGTAGTGAGACTGACAACATGACAACGACGATGATGATGAAGAAGACGACGAAATCAGCATGATGAAAACGAAGCTGACAGACAAGGAAGATAACTCTCTGACACCATATCACCCTCCCCACCTCTACGGGATAGCCTGATTGGTTAGAGCGCTGCGCTTTGCGCTCTTGATCTGCTCCCATGGGTTTGAATCCCGTTCAAGGGGATATCTTTCTCTGGAGTGAAGATCAGTGCCAACTCCACTCCCCCTAAAAGTCCTTTGCATGAGACTATAGGCTTTACCAAGGTCCTATGTGCGAACGCGCTCAGAACATCTTGCGCATGCGTTAAAACATGTTCCGCTTTTCGGAAGAGTAGGCCCTTGTATGCCGGTGGGAACGGGTGACAAAATATACAGAACTGCAGACAAACGAGGACTGGATGTAAATAAAAGCACATGAGTGCTTGTGCCATTATCTTCGAAATAAATAAAATAAATAAATAGATAAATAGATAAATAAATAAATAAATATCCCCACTCTCTTGCCCCCAGGCCCAGTCTCTCAGACAGGCTGGAGTAAAGGGGGACCTCCTGTACAACGTCACCCGTCGCCTGGACATGGTGACGTCAGAGCTGATGACGTCAGGCGGGGTGTATCCTGGGGACCTGCTGGGAGCCAGTGAAGTGCTGGCTGACATCTCCCGGGGAGTGATGACCGCAGCCTCCGTGCACCATGACCCCCAGGGACTGACCCAGGTAAGGGGAAATCATTTTAACGGAAAATGGCTCCTGACTTGCCTTGGTGCTTTTTGGTTACACTCGGGTATTCACTTGCGGGGCATGTAGTACCTTCTATAGAGTGCGAGTTGGAAAATGTTTTGGTGATTTTCACAGATTTTCTAAAGTATGAAAAACTGCACT
>CM054144.1:6884357-6896857 GCA_028751875.1 Rapana venosa | reverse complement strand
GGGTGACCATTTGTGCGCCTTGGCTTCAGTACAGTTCCCCCAGTTCACCCAGCTGAAAATGGGTACCTGCCCTCTTTAGGGTCAGGGAAGGTAAAGCAGCGAGGGAGAGGAGATGGGCGCCACCCTCAATATGCCGGCCCCTAGAGAAGTGAGGTCACTGACACCTCGCTCCCCTACGACCACACAGGTTATGGGACACCTTTACCTTTAAGAACTTGGCAGAATCCTGGGTGTGGGTGTGTTGTCTAAGCAGGGTGAGTGGCGTGGGGCAGCATGAGTGGAGCAGAATAGAAGATAAGAAACCCTAAAAGAAATTGGAGAGTTTGAGTAGAGGCTAAGAAAAATGTTTATGACAGAAAGACCACAGGCAGAATGGAAAATAGCAAATGGCAATGCATTCCACAAGGCTGGAGCTGGAAAAGGAAAAAGTGTGTTGTATAATTAATTATATGATCTAGCTCTGTGAAGTGAAAGCAACTTGACGTGCTACCATCTGGTCTGATATGGCAAGGCAAGAGTGTGAACAAAAGTTAACTGGATAAATTATTGTGACTTTATTCTGTAGAACAAAACGTGAAAAAAACTTAACTTCCTAATTCATTGTGACTTTTTTTGTTTTGTTTGTTTTGGTGTTGTTGTTTGGGGTGTTTTGTTGTTTTGGGGTTTTGTTTTGTTTTTGGGGTGTTTTTTTCTTGGGGGAGCTCTTGCAATCATCTTCTGTGATGTTACTTTCCTACTGTTCCAACACCGCTCCTTTCAATTTGTCCGCTCCAGCCATACCCAGGCGAGTTATGTCGCACCCTGAGGGTTTAAAGTCCACAAGGAACCTATACACGTCAGGCAGTCGTGAGGCCACCAGCCAGAGAGGCCCTACATTACCGCTGGGTCACATGGGTGGTGTTCAGTGGTGCCTGTTGTGAGTTAACATACACAAGACACCACCCACTAAGCCCCCTACTAACGACAGTATTAGCTCAGCCACGGAGCCAGACTGAGTGAGTTGCCCACCCGAGGTGGAGACCAGCACAGCATCTTTCCAACGACCTTCTCTTGGAACTTTCAACCCGAAGGCTTTGACACAAACTCCCCACAGGCACAGAAGTGTGTGGGGAAAGCAACCCTGAGGTCACCATGAGACCAGAGCAGTCCGGGTCACCGCACCAGAGACATGTTATAATTATGCATTGCGTGGTGAGCAGTGGCAAGGAGGGGGATGTCGTGAGGCTGCAGAGGCAGCGTGTGTGCTTGAGACTGCTCTTCAGGCCTGCAGCCTAGCTTCCTGTCATGATGTATCCCAGCCTCAAGCGGTGCCCCGCACCTACATAGACCTACATGTTGACACTGTTTACTTCTGGTGTCATGACATGTCTGTCATACTCTCTACTGTTGTGGTGACTATACTTGTTTATAGTGTTTAAGCACTTCTTTTTGTTTACATTGTTTATTGTCCATGACGTTATTTTTGTTTATAAACGCTTTTTTTGCATTTGATGTAGTGGTAAGTGTTTATACTGTTTACTTTCGATAGCACTATAGTTGTGTTTTCTGCTTGCTGTCGATGTAATGATATGCAGGTTTACTGTCGATGTAATTATATTTGTATTTACCGTCAATGTAACTACATTTTTGTGTTTACCCTTCCCTGTTGGTGTAATTACATTTGTGTTCACGGCTTACTGTCGATGTAGTTACATTTGTGTTTACAGCTTACTGTCGATGTAGTTACATTTGTGTTTACAGCTTACTGTCGATGTAGTTACGTTTGTGTTTACAGCTTACTGTCGATGTAGTTACATTTGTGTTTACAGCTTACTGTCGATGTAGTTACATTTGTGTTTATTACTGTCGATGAAGTTACATTTGTGTTTACAGCTTACTGTCGATGTAGTTACATTTGTGTTTACTGGCTACTCATTTGTGTTTACTGCTTTCCTGTTGATGCAATTACATTGTGTTTACTATTGGTGCAGTTCTGCTTGTATGTGTGTGTGTGTGTGTGTGTGTGTGTGCAGGGAGGAGGAGGAGGTGGAGGGGCGGAGGGTGGTGAACTCTGACGTCATCTCTGCCGTGGTGCTGGACCTCCCCCCCTCCGCCTTCTCCCTACTCTCCACCCCTGTCATCCTCTCCTTCCCCCTCACAGTACGTCTCTCTGCCCTTCCATCCCTCCTCCGTCAGTCTGTCTGTCTGTCTGTCTGTCTGTGTCTGTATGTGATGTGTATGCCTGTCTGTCTGCATGACTGTCTCTCTTTGTACTGTACACTTATACATCTGTCTGTCTGTCTGTCGGTCGGTCTGTCTGTCTGTCTCTGTCTCTATCTTTGCCTGTCTCTATCTCTCTGTCTCTGTCTCTCTCTCTCTCTCTCTGGAATTAATTTATAGATAATATAAGCTAGCATGCCTACAGGGCAAACACCCACACACACGCGCGAGCGCGCGAGCCGCGCACACACAAACACACACACACACACACACACACAGATAGATATATTTATAGAGAGAGAGATATAGACAGACAGAGAGCAGACAGACAAACAGACAGATAGATAGATAGATAGACAGACAGACAGACAGACAGACAGACAGAAAGACAGAAATACGTTAAAACCTGCTCCGCCTTTGAGAAGAGTATGCTATTTGAGCCTGTGGGAACTGATGACGAAATTTACAAAACCGCCTGCACACTGGATGTTAAGAAAAGAAAAACACGTGACTGCTTATTTCATTATCCTCGACATAAAAGAATGAAGAAATAAATACACACACACACAGGAAGCGTGCGTGCGAACGCATACAAACACGCGTGTGTGTCATGCGCGTACGCACACTCTTGCACAAGCTATTCATTCAAAATTCGGAGCAGTGACAAAGCTAATACATGATGTTTGACTTCAGCTAAAGCAGTTGAATAGAACAACGTTATTTAGATGAACATTATTGTTTGATGTTTTGTGAGCTGGACGTAAGTGTGGTTATGTATGTATGCAAGCCATCTTATGTGAGTTTTTGTGGTGGTGGTGGTGGTGGTGGTGGTGTGTGTGTATGTGAGTGTGTGTGTATGTGAGTGTGTGTGTGTGTGTGTATGTGTGTGTATATGTGTGAGTGTGTGTGTGTGTGTGTGTTGTATATATATGTGTGTGTTGTGATTGATGTATGTGTGTATGTGTGTGTATATGGTTTTATGTGAGTGTAGAGTGTGTGGTATTGTGTGTATATGTGTGTGTGTGTGTGGTGTGTGTGATATGTGTGTATATGTGTGTTATTGTGTGTATATGTGTGTGTGTATGTGTGTTATATTGTTGTTGTGTGTGTTATGTTGTGTGTGTGTGTGTATGTGTGTGTATGTTGTGTGTGTGTGTATGTGTGTGTATGTGTGTGTGTGTGTGTGTGTGTGTGTGTGCGTGTATGTGTGTGTGTGTATGTTGTGTGTGTGTGTGTGTGTGTGTGTGTGTGTGTGTGTGTGTGTGTGTGTGTGTGTGTGTGTGTGTGTGTGTGTGTGTGTGTGTGTTCATTGGTTTTCGTTGTGGCCAGGACCCGGGGCAGCCAGAGGATCTGCAGAAGTACTGTGTGTTCATGAACATGTCTGCCAGGTCAGTGACCCCTCCTCTCTCTCTCTCTCTCTCTCTCTCTCTTCTCTCTCTCTCTCTCTCTCTCCTCTCTCTCTCTCTCTCTCTCTCTCTCTCTCTCGTTTTATAACTTTTTTTAATTTGTTCTTTTCAATTTCATGACTATTAAGGATAATTGTGTTTGCCGATTTCTAAAACATTATAGCATCATCCATAGCGATCTTGGGATAACAAAAGTAATCAACCAACACTCCACCCCATCTCTCCCTGGGAATGTCGTAATCTGGACACAGAGCAAAAGCTGCTAAAGGTTACAATGAAAGCGTCATACGGGATAGGGATTTTGCTTTGTTTTTGTTTTTGTAGGGGGTTTTCTCTTTTTGTTTGGTTTTGGGTGGGGGGTTTTTACAAAAATTAATGGCAAGAATATACAGAGTTTGTTCTAAAATGGACACGGACAAAACTGTTTGTCCTTGATAGATCACCAAAGGTAAGCAGTTTTGTCCTACAGTGTAAGGCGAAAACGTCTGTCCATGCCGTAAAGAAAATACTTTTCAAGTCAAAATAACATAAATAAAGGAAATGTCTGCTTATGGGTTTGAAGTTGAAGATTTTGCTGAATGTCGAGTGTTGAATTTTCTTGTCCGTCATTTACGTTCTTCTTCTATCTTTCGCTTTTAAGAAACTGTAGTTACTGTTCTTCTATCATCTGTTATTTTTAAGAAACTGTTAGCTGTTACTTTTAAGAAACTGTTAGTTACTGTTCTTCTATCATCTGTTACTTTTAAGAAACTGTTAGTTACTGTTCTTCTATCATCTGTTACTTTTAAGAAACTGTTAGTTACTGTTCTTCTATCATCTGTTACTATACTTTTAAGAAACTGTTAGTTACTGTTCTTCTATCATCTGTTACTTTTAAGAAACTGTTAGTTACTGTTCTTCTATCATCTGTTACTTTTAAGAAACTTTATTACTGTTCTTCTATCATCTGTTACTTTTAAGAAACTGTTAGTTACTGTTCTTCTATCATCTGTTATACTTTTAAGAAACTGTTAGTTACTGTTCTTCTATCATCTGTTACTTTTAAGAAACTGTTAGTTACTGTTCTTCTATCATCTGTTACTTTTAAGAAACTGTTAGTTACTGTTCTTCTATCATCTGTTACTTTTAAGAGACTGTCCGTTGTTTAACGTTCATTTTTCAGTTTGATGAGACTGTCCATCATTTTAGGTAAAGGGAAAGGTGTCCCATAACCTTTAAGGTCGTAGGGGAGCGAGGTGTCAGAGACCTCACTTCTCTAGGGCCAGCATATTGAGGGCGGCGCCCATCTCCTCTCCCTCGCTGCTTTACCTTCCCTAATCCTAAAGAGGGCAGGTACCCATTTACAGCTGGGTGAACTGGGGGAACTGTACTGAAGCCAAGGCGCGCAAACGGTCACCCATCCAACTGGTAACCACGCTCGACGCTGCTTAACTTGGCTGGGGGAAAGCGAGTGCTCCGACCACTGAGCTATCCCGTCCCCATCATTTTACATTCTTGTTTTATTTTTCATGTTCAAGAAACTGTTCTTCTGTCATCTTTCAGTTTTTAGAGACATTTAACGTTCTTGTCTCTTTTTATTTACTCTTAGAGACTGTCGAATATCTAACATTCTTCTTTCACCTTTCCCTTGTAAGAGACTGTCCGTTATTTAAGGTTCTTGCCTCATCTGTCACCACCACTAAGAGAACGGTCTGTGTGCTGTGCTGTGCTGTGCTGTGCTGTGCTGTGCAGTGCTGTGCTGTGCAGTGCTGTGCTGTGCTGTGCAGTGCTGTGCTGTGCTGTGCAGTGCTGTGCTGTGCTGTGCAGTGCTGTGCTGTGCTGTGCTGTGCTTGTGCTGTGTGTGCAGTACTGCTGTGCTGTGCTGTCTGTGCAGTGTTGTGCTGTCTGTGTGCTGTGCGTGCTGTACTTATGCTGTGCTGTGCTGTGCATGTTGTTTTTGCTGTGCTTGCCTGCTGTCTGTGCTGTGCTGTGCTATGCTGTTCTGTGCTATGCTGTGCTATCCTGTGCTGTGCAGTGCTGTACTGTGCTGTGCTGTTCTGTGCAGTGCTGTGCTGTGCTGTGCTGTACTGTGCTGTGCATTACTGTGCTGTACTATCCTGTGCTATGCTGTGCACTGCTGTGCTGTGCTGTGCTATGCTATGCTGTGCACTGCTGTGCTGTGCTATGCTATGTTGTGCACTGCTGTGCTGTGCTATGCTATGTTGTGCTGTGCTGTGCTGTGCTATCCTGTGCTGTGCTGTGCAGTGGCCCCGAGGAGCGGTGGCTGAGAGCTGGCTGTTACCTGCTGAAGGCCAACAGGACACAGGTCAGCTGCTACTGCTACCACCTGACCAACTTCGCCGTCCTCCTGGACGTCTACGGACAGGCGGTCAGTACTGGTCAGCCTGCCGACCACCGCCTGCTGGCTGGGGAGGGATAGGGGGGACAGGGGGGGGGTGGGGGAATAGTTTCTAGGGGGGTAGTGGCTCTAGAAGAATAGTGCTCGACAGGGTGAGATATCTGTGTTTCTTCAATGAAAGGGAACAGGACACACCGACAGTGTTGTATGATTTTTTCTGTGTTGTATGTCTATTTTTATATGCAGGGTCACTGGACACCACCAACAGTTTTGTTATTGTTGTTGTGTAGTGTTGTTAATTATTTATATGCAGGGTCAATGGACACCACCAACAGTGTTGTTATTGTTATTTTGTTATTATTATTATTTATATGCAGGATCACATAGACACCACCACAGTGTTGTATTGTTGTTGAGTTGTTGTCTTGTTATGTTTTATATAGTATTATATTATTTTTAATGCAGAACAGATGGACTCCACCAACAGGTTGTTGTATTGTCGTTTACATTGCTCTTCGCGCCTCTTTCATGTATCTGTGTTCATCATGTCATTGTTTTATGCTTAGGATCAATGACTCCTCATCGCTCTGCTCTCTCTCTCATCTCTCTCGTCTCTCTCTCGTCTCTTTCTCATCGTCTCTGTTCTAGTAACTCTCTCTCTCTCTCTCCTCTCTCTCTCGCTCTCTCTCTTCTCTCTCTCTCTCCATTCTCTCTCTCTTCCTCTCATTCTCTCTCTCTCTCATTCTCTCTCTCTCTCTTCTCTCTCTCTCTCTCTCTCTCTTCTCTTCTCTCCTCTCTCTCTCTCTCTCTCTCATTCTCTCTCTCTCTCTCCCTCTCTCATTCTCTCTCTCTCTCATTCTCTCTCTCTATCGTCTCTCTCTCTCATTCCCTCTCTCCTCTCTCTCTCTCCTCTCTCTCTCTCTCTCTCTCTCTCTCTCTCTCTCTCTCCATCGCCATTGCCGTTTTTAAGTTATTTAGCTAACTTATTATGTCTTCTTTCTCTTCATAGTCATCGTTGTCTTTGATTTAACTAATAATAATAATAATAATAATAATAACAACAATAATAATAATAATAATAATGTGTGGAATTTATATAGAACTGAATATTGCAAAGGAACAAACCAATCGCTTACATTCAAATCATTTAAGCTTAAGCAAGCATCCATGAATATACATTTTAAAATATCAATATTACACACACACGCGCACGCACGCACCCGAGCACAGAACGCCTATGCACGGTGATGGAGTAGGGCGGGGGGGGGGTGGCCGCTGAAGAGTATGGATGGATAATGTGGAAGGGAAGATTTCAGTAAGGAAATAAATGTGTTTTGAGGCTGGATTTGAAAGTATCGAATGTAGGCTTTTGGCGAAGGGACAGAGGGAGGTCATTCCAGGTGGATGGACCACAGATAATGAAAGGGCAACGGCCGACAGTGGTTTGCTTGAATCTCAATGTTCGGAAGCACAGAGTATCTGCAGCTGCACAAAGGGAAACGAAGATTCCTTTAGATAACACTCTCCTGTGATCTCTCTTATCATCGCCGTCGTCGTCTTACACTTTTTTAAGTAACACTCTTCTGGTACATTTGTACTTTAAGCGTACAGCCGCCACATACAACCCGGTGCACGTGCACTCTATTAGTAGTCATCACGCGCACTAGTGAAACTGGGTATATTTGAACTCTTTATACACTGTGACAACCCTGTGGTAAAACCTGTTGTGTCTATGTTCTTTGTGTAGTCAAATTATGCCGTCAGCGCCTGGGCTTTATCACAGTTCTTGATTAAACCATTGACGCTGGGGGCAACAGCAAAGTGAGAGGCTGTATGACCAGTGGCTTTCCCACTCACGGAATTCCACTTTACAGCTTAGTCTTTAGTGATCGACTATGACTCTCTGACTAGGAGGCTTGACTCGCACAGTCCTTAGGCCTATGTGCTGCAGCCCTGGGGGCTGGTTGGCCTTTGGAGAACATCTCCAATGCTGACTGTCCTTAAGCCCACTTGGCCAAGAGAGTGGGGATGTACTGTGGGCAAGGCATCTCCACTATAATCAAATTTCTGCCCAGTTTCCAAAACAGCAGCTGCCTCCTCTGCTGTTTTGGAGATCATCGTCGAACACGACGGACAAACATACTTACTTACTAGTCAAATTATAGACGCAACAGGTTTTACCACTGTGTTGTCACAGTGCCTAAAGTGTGCAAAAATACCAGGTTTCACTAGTATTCGTGATGACTCTAGGAATAGAGTGCGCGTGCACCTGGTTGTATGTGATGGCTGTACGTAAAGAGTACACATGTACCAGATTATACCACGGTTTCTGTGCAGAACTCTACCTAAAGAGTGTACTCCA
This sequence comes from Rapana venosa, assembly GCA_028751875.1. Taxonomy (NCBI): domain Eukaryota; kingdom Metazoa; phylum Mollusca; class Gastropoda; order Neogastropoda; family Muricidae; genus Rapana; species Rapana venosa. The sequence goes on along the minus strand of CM054144.1, from coordinate 6,888,552 downwards.
ACTAGGCTGTGCCACTAATGTGTAGTGACGATGTGTGTGCGCGCATGTGTATGCGTGTGTGTGTGTGTGTTTGTGTGTGTGTGTGCGTGCGTGCGTGCGTGTGTGTATGTGTGCGTGCGTGCGTGCGTGCGTGCGTGCGTGCGTGCGTGTGTGTGTGTGCAGACTGCGCAGTGAGCGGGTTCGGATCCACGAGCAGCTGGCAGTGTCCATCATTGCTGTCCAGGTGCTCTTCTTCATTGGGGTGGCTTTGTCCGCCAGAGATCACCCTGCTCCTAAGGTCGGTCTGTCTGTCTGTCTGTCTGTCTGTCTGTCTGTCTGTCTGGATGGATGGGTGGATGGATGGATGGATGGATGGATGGATGGATGGACGTCTGTCTATCTGTCAGTGAGTCTATCTGCCTGCCTGCTTGTCTGTAGTCTCTCTCTCTCTCTCTCTCTCTCTCTCTCTCTCTCTCTCTCTCCTCTCTCTCTCAATAAAAGAATTTGATTTGATTTGAGTCTCCTCTCTCTCTCTCTCTCTCTCTCTCTCTCTCGCGCGCGCGCGCGCGCGCGCGCTCTCGCTCTCTCCTCTTCCTCGACCTCATCTTCCTCCTTTTTCTCCTCCTCCTTCTTCTCCTCCTCCTCCTCCTCCCCTCCTCCTCCTCCTCCTCCTCCTTCTTCTTCTTCTTCTTCATCACCACCACTGCCGCTGTCATCACCACGTCCACCATTACCACTACCATCATCATCATCATCATCATTATCTTTTATTGTTGTATAATATAACAGATCTGTAGAGGAGTCTTCTATGACTATAAGTGGTATACTATATTCTACGCTACTCAACTATACTCTGCTATCCTCTGCTCTGCTCTGCTCTGCTCTGCACTGCTATGCTATGCTATGCTATACTCACTTACTCAATCACTCAGTCCCATGTCCCAAAGGACGTAGGGGGGACATGAGAGAAGACGCAACAGAGATCTTTTTCCATACTTCACGATCCTGTGTGGCTAGTAGAAGGTGTTGCAGGGGTTGGGCGGTCCAGTCTTTGATGTTGTCAACCCATGATTTCTTTTGGCGGCCTCTTCTTCTCTTGCCTTCAACCGTTCCCTGCAAGATGGTTTTTGCTAAGGTGTTGTGTCTTGTGGTGTGACCAAACCACATCAGTTTGCTCCTCTTTATGGTGGAGAGCAGAAGTTCTTGGGGGCCCACACGCTTTTTGATTTCTTCTTCCACATAGTTGTTGGTCTTGTGTTCTTTGTATGATATTTTGAGGAGTCTTCTGTGGCACTTGTTCTCGAATGCTTGGATTCTCCTCTCTAGCTCTGCTGACAGGGTCCATGATTCACAACCACATAGGTGGATAGATATCACGAGGGATTTGTAGAGGTGATATTTGGTGCAGAAGCTGATGTTGTTGCTTCTGATGATCCTCGCGAGTCTGGCTAGAGCAGATGTTGCTGTTGCAATGCGAGCTTTCACTTCATTGTTTGATGTGCCATCTTTTGTTAGGATGGAGCCTAAGTATTTGAATTGGCTCACCTCTTCCAGTATTTCTCCATTCATCTTTATTTCCGTGCTGTCATTACTAGTGCTGTTGATCATGATCTTTGATTTCTCTGTACTGACCTCCATGCCGTATGCGCTCGCTCGATCTGATAGACTATCTGTGAGGTTTTGCAGTTCTTGTTTGCTGCCGCCCATGAGGTCAATGTCATCTGCAAATCTGAGGTTGCAAAGGGGTCTTCCACCAATGGAGATGGAAGTGTGGTGGTTTTGCAGTGTCTTATCATGATGTTTTCGAGGAAGAGGTTGAAGAGTACAGGTGAGAGAAGGCAGCCCTGACGGACCCAACCGTGGTCTTGAAGAACTCGCCCATGTGATTGCTCATGAAAACTGCACTTCTTGCGTTCTTGTACAGTGCCTTGATTACTTCAATGAGGCAGTTGTCAATGTTGAAGTGCCTGAGTACTTGCCAGAGGCCGTCATGCCATACCCTGTCAAAGGCCTTTTTGAAGTCTATGAAATTGTGATACAAGTCTTTTTGGTGTTGGAGATGTTTGTCTATCAGAATTCTCAGATTGAAAATTTGTTCCATTGTGCTGCGTTTTGGTCTAAAGCCGGCTTGTTCTTCTGCCAGGAGTTTTTCCGCTTGGTTTTTCAGTCTGTTGAGGACTACCCGCAGCATTATCTTGCTAGGATGGCTTATGAGACTGATGGTTCTGTAGTTCTGGCATTGCTTGAGGTTTCCTTTCTTTGGTAGGGGTATTACAAGAGACTGTGTCCATTCTTCTGGCCATTCTTTGGTGTCGTGAATCTTCTGACAAAGTTCTGTGAATCGCCTTGCTGTTTCATTCCCTTCATTTTTTATGAGTTCAGCTGCTATGCTATGCTATACTATAATGTACTGTACTGTACGTTACTATACTATACTATCCTATGCTATCCTATTCTATACTATACTATTCTATACTATACTATATTATACTATACTATACTATACTATACTATACTATACTATACTATACTATGCTATACTATACTATACAAACATTCCATACAGTGTCAACCTTACTGCACTACTCACTGATGGCTGTTCTGTTTCATCATCATCGTCATCGAAGTTGTCATCATCATCGTCGTCGTCGCCATCATCATCATCATCATGATCTTCATCAACAACAACAGCAGCAACATGACAACAACGTGTTGTTACATAACAACAGATCTATCAGGCAGCAGTCAGTTTACTGCACCACTCACAGACAGCTGTGTTCTGATTCATCATCATCGTCATCGTCTTCATCATCATCGTCATTGTCATCGTCATCATCATCGTCATCATCATCATCAATATCATTATCGTCGTCAACATCATCATGAATATCATCATCTTCGTCGTCATCGTCGTCGTCGTCGTCATCATCATCACAATCACCACCACCTCCGTCACCACGATCATCATCACCATCATCAGCGTCATCATCATCATCAGCAGCAGCAGCAGCAGCGGCGGCATCATAGCCATCAACAACAATAGCATGACAACAACGTGTTGTTACATAACAACAGACCTTCGGATAGTTGCCATTTTACTGCACTACTCGATGACACCCCTGTTCTGTTTCGTCATCATCATCGTTGTCATCCATCATCATCCCCATCATCATCATGACCATCAACAACAACATCAACAACAGCGTGTTGTTCCACAACAGCAGAGCTGTCGGGCAGTGGCCATCTTGCTGCACTACTGGCTGACGGCGCTGTTCTGCTGGATGCTGGTGGAGGGGGTGCACCTCTACCTCCAGCTGGTCCGAGTCTTCAAGCAGCCCTCCCACCTCGCCAAGTACTCCGCTGTGGGCTGGGGTGAGGCGCCATCCGGGTGGTGGGGGTTGGAAGTGGGTGGGAGGGGGGGGAGGAGGGGGGAGGTAGTGCACAGAGAGAATGAACGGGGTGTGCGGGGAACAAATAAAGAGAACTCGAACTCGAATATTTTAATGAGGGTAATTGGGTGAGCTAGAGGCTTTTTGTACACAAGGCCCTCATGGGGAAAAATTGAAAACAAACATGAGTAAATCAATGAATTAATGAATTAAGAGAGAGAGAGAGGGGGGGGGGGTGAGAGAGAGAGAGGGAGAGGGAGAGGGAGAGAGAGAGAGAGAGAGAGAGAGAGAGAGAGAATGAATGAATGAATGGGGGTAGGGAGAACAATCTAAAAGTATGAGTTACAGGAAAATGACCAATCTGAAAGCTAACGGTGCGGTGATAGTCATCGTTCAACAGAGACAGGAACAGCCAGAGCAAAGGCCCCAGCATTTGGAAATCAGCATGCACTGCAGGCACCAGGCAATAGGTTAGGACCGATGGTATGGATGGTATGGAAACCTGACCATTGTACTGTCTGCACGCTAGCAAAGCTGTAACTGCAGACTGTGAATGCAGGTGCCCAAAGTACAATGCCTTCCCTGACCATGACTATGACCCTGGCTATAACCATGACTATATCCATGACCGTGATTATGACCATGTATATGACCATGACTATGAGTATGATATGACCATGAATATGATATTACCATCACAATGACTATGACTATGATGTAGCCATGACCTCACCCATGACCATGACCTCAACCATGTCTGTGACCATGACCTCAACTTTGCCTATGACCATGACCATTATCACGACGATGACTATGACTATGACCAT
>CM054144.1:6776857-6879357 GCA_028751875.1 Rapana venosa | reverse complement strand
TTGAATGACATCAACCATAAAACACAGCCACAGTGTTTGAATGACATCAGCCATAAAACACAGCCACAGTGTTTGAATGACATCAGCCATAAAGACACAGCCCAGTCACAGTGTCATGTCTGCTTATGTACTACTGATTTGGGTGTGATCTATCTCTGCCCGGCCTGAGGCAAGAGTGTTGTGTGTGTGTGTGTGTGTGTGTGTGTGTGTGTGTGTGTGTGTGTGTGTGTGTGTGTGTGTGTGTGTGTGTGTGTGTGTGTGTGTGTGTGTGCGCGCGCGCGCTAGGTGTGTGTGTGTGTGTCTGTGTATGTGTATGTCTGTGTGTGTCTGTGTGTGTGAGCGCAGGAGGGAGGGGAGAGAGGGGGGGGGGAGAAAGAGAGAGACTGTTTTCATGTGTAACTATATGTGGGTATGAGTGACTATGAGACTACGTGTGACTCTGCCATGTGTGTGCAGATCAACGTGGTGATTCTGGTGATGGTGGTGAGGGTGATGCTACGCTCTCTGCAGTCCACAGCCAGGGCCAACAACCAGCAGCATTCCTCCCTCAGGTCACTGTCGTCTGCTTCCTTCCATGTCCATCAGCAGTCACCACCACCCCCACCCTCCATCCCCCGTCACTCATCCCCCAGCTGACTGACTGCTTCCTTGGTCATGACGCCTCAGTCCTAACATGACGCTCCTCCTCTCTATCATTTCCTCATTTTAACCCCTCACCACCACCACCATACCCCCCCCCCCCCTCTTTAAAATCTATCTGCTATCAGGTTACTCTACCACCTCCTCCTGGTTACCCTGTCATTTTGCCAGTAGTTGTTGTGATTATATTTACGTCGCAGCAAAGCTATTTCTAATCTCTGGACTGATGATGATGATGATGATGATGATGATGATGATGATGATGATGATGATCATGATCATGATGATGTATAGAATGTATGTAGTGCTAAATCTTGTAAAGTAAGCAAACCGAAGCGCTTGCGTTCAAATCATTCACACGCATGCAACCGTCCACAAATATCAGGATAAACAAATATCAAATTTATACACACACAGACAGCTCAACACGCTTAGGTGGGGTGGTGGAGGTGAAGGCAGCTAATGAAAAGTAGGAACAGATAACAGGGGAAGATCTCGGGTAGAAAGTGCGTCACTCCTCCTCCCTCATTTTGCACCACCGTTATCACATCACTCCAACACCATCACCTTTCTCTCTCTCTCTCTCTCTCTCTCTCTCTCTCTCTCTCTCTCTCTCTCTCTCTCTCTCTCTCTCAGGTCACACCACCCCCATCCTCTCATTCTGCCATCACCACCTTTCTGTTCTCCTTCCCATCACCCTCTATTACTTGTCACTTCTCTCATTCTCTCACGTCTGGACTATTGCAATTCTCTTTTAGCTGGTCTGCCAGCATCATCTATCCACTCCCTTCAACGTATACAAAACTCCGCAGCTCGACTAGTTCTCAGAAAGAAAAAATCTGAGCACATTACCCCTCTCTTGCGATCTCTCCACTGGCTGCCTGTGCCACAGAGAGTAGATTATAAGATCAGTACCCTCTGTTACAAATGTCTCCACAAAACTGCACCCTCCTACCTATGTGAATGTCTTAACCTGTACACTCCTTCACGTTCCCTCCGCTCTACTGCAGATACCTTGTGCCTACGAATACCTAGATTCAACCAATCCACTGTTGGCCGCCGCTCATTCTCTATTTCTGGTCCATCCATCTGGAACAACCTTCCTCTCTCTCTTCGCCAGAAACCTAGTTATGACACTTTTAAATCCAGCCTCAAGACATATTTATTTCAAACATAAGACTTCCCCTCCTCCTGTTTCATATCTAACCCATGTTCTATCACCCTGCTAAAAGTATACGGCCTGTGCGAGTGTATGTGTGCTTTTGAAAAACATTTGACTATCGAAACTTTATTTCATAGATTTTGTCTGCATTGCACCATGTTTGTAAATATCTGTTTGTTTAAACTTTTGATTATTTATCATTGATTGCATGACTGTGTAAGATTAGGTTGAATGCATGCGCTTTGATTTGTCTTTGCAAGATATAGCGCTATATAAGTTCCATTTATTATTATTATTATTATTATTATTGCCCCTGTTACCATTTCTTTTCCAACCCTGTCATCATCATCATCATTCCTCTCTGAGATCACACTCCTTCCTATTAATGCCCCATGACCATTTCTCTTTCACACCCATCATCATCAGCAGCAGCATCGTCATCACCATCATCATCATCATCATCGTCACCACCACTCCTCTCAGAGATGACACTCTATTCCATCACCGTCTCTTTCTTGCTTTCTGTCACTCTTCCTATTGTAACTCCATTTTACCACAATCATAATATGTGTGCATATATCATTCTAATCATTGTGCGTGTGTACGTACGTGTGTGCGTGTGTGTGCGTGTGGTTGCAGGAGCAGTGTGAAAGCCTGTGTGGTGCTGCTGCCACTGCTGGGGGTGACCTGGGTGCTAGGCTTTCTGGCGGTGGAGGGTGGGGGGCAGCGGGTGACGGTGTATCTCTTCACCTACCTCTTCACCATCGCCAACAGCGCCCAGGGCCTGCTCTTCTTCCTCTTCCACTGCCTCCTCAACGTCGATGTCAGTTTGGATTTGGGATGGTTGGGTTGGGTTGGGTTGGGATGGGGTGGGGTGGGGTGGGGTGGGTTGGGATGGGGTGGGGTGGGATGGGATGGGGTGGGTTGGGATGGAGTGGAGTGGGTGGGGTGAGTTGGGTTAGATGGGTTGGGTTGGGATGTGGTGGGTTGTTGTTCTGTTGGTGAATTGTGCCATCTTTGTCGTACAGCCGTAACCTTCAAAGTGATCAGCATCGCCATCATCATCATCATCACCATCATCATCATCATCATCATCATCACCATCATCACCATCACCAACGTCATCACCATCATCATCATTATCATGACTATCATGATCTTGATGATCATCGCAAGGTTTCCTTTCTTCGTGATGCGTTAACTGTCTCCTGACCACCCCATTTCTTCACGATGCGTTAACTGTCTCCTGACCACCCCATTTCTTCACGATGCGTTAACTGTCTCCTGACCACCCCATTTCTTCACGATGCATTAACTGTCTCCTGACCACCCCAGGTGCACAACGCCTACGAGAGGAGGTACCGGCCCCGGAAGAGGTCGTTCTCTTACATAGAGACCCAGACCTGCAGGAAGAATTCTGAAACCTCCACCTACCTGCCCGACACCTCGCTGCGTGCCAGCAGCACGGTAAGGCCTGTACCTAGGGGCTGTCTGCCGGCCTTCCATTACACAGCAACACTCTAGTAGCTGCTGCTGCTGCTTCTGCTGCTTCTGCTGCTACTGCTGCTGCTGCTGCTGCTGTTGCTGCTGGTTCTGCTTCTGCTACTGCAGCTGCTGCTGCTACTGCTGCTGCTGCTGCTGCTGTTGCTGCTACTGCTGCTGTTGCTGCTGCTTCTGCTGCTGCTGCTGGTGTTGCTGCTGCTGCTGCTGCTACTGCTGCTGCTGCTGCTGCTGCTGCGGCTGCTGCTAATGATGATGATGATGATGTTGAAGAGGAGGAGGGGGGAGGAGAAGGAGGAAGAGAATACTACTACTACTACTACTACTACTACTGCTGCTGCTGCTGCTGCTGCTACTGCTGCTGCTGCTGCTGCTGCTGCTGCGGCTGCTGCTAATGATGATGATGTTGAGGAGGAGGAGGGGGAGGAGAAGGAGGAAGAGAATACTACTACTACTACTACTACTACTACTACTACTACTACTGCTGCTGCTGCTGCTGCTGCTGCTGCTGCTGCTGCTGCGGCTGCTGCTAATGATGATGATGTTGAGGAGGAGGAGGGGGAGGAGAAGGAGGAAGAGAATACTACTACTACTACTACTACTACTACTACTACTACTACGACTGCTGCTGCTGCTGCTGCTGCGGCGGCGGCGGCGGCGGCGGCTGCTGCTGCTGCTGCTGCTGCTGCTGCTGCTGCTACCTCTGCTCCTGCTGCTGTTGATGATGATGAGGAGGAGGAGAAGGAGTAAGAGAAGGAGGAAGAGAATACTACTACTACTACTACTACTACTACTACTACTACTACTACCATTGTAATATTTTTGCTCTTGCTCTTCTTACTATTACCTCTGCTGCTGGTGGTACTGCTGATGTGATGCACTTGCCTACAAAGCGAGAAGTCCAGGTTCGAAGTGTGTGATGGTTTGATCCCCGTTTGTAACTGAAACTTTTCCCCCATCCACTAGACTGTAAGTGGTGATCTGGGTGCTAGTCTTTCCAATGAGACAATATACCGAGGTCCCATGTGTATCACACATCTAGCGTACGTAAAAGAACTGACGGCATTAAGAAAGTTGACCCTGGCAAAGATCTCTAGAAAAAAAGCCACTCTGGTAGGGAAATAAATACAGACAGGAACAGAAAATTGGGTGGCGCTGCTCTTGTGGCGACGCGCTCTCCCCGGAGAGAACAACCCAAACCTCAGGCAGAGAACTGAGTCGACTTAAAGTGGCATACAGTGTGAAAACTTCTCTGTTCTGTTTCTTTTCGATATCAAGATGAGCAGTTAGGATAACCAAGGATTCCAGGAGGACAGAGGATGACTCATTTCATACCACTTTAAGTCACGGCGGATTTCTCTGCGTGAAATTCGGACTGCTCTCTCCCGGGAGAGTGCGTCGCCACAAGAGCAGCGCCACCCATTTTTTTCCTGTCTGCAACTGTATTTGTTTCCCTATCAGTGGGGGGGGGGGGGGGGGGGGGGGGGTCTACAGAATTTTGCTAGGGATGGCATTCTTGTTGCCGTGGGTTTCTTTACGTGCGCTAGATAGTGATGTGTAACACACGAAACCTCGGTTTATCGTCTCATCTGAAAGACTAGCACCCAGACCACCATTCATGGTATAATGGATGGGGGGAAAGTTTCGGGCCCAAACGGGGATCAAACCACCGCATACTTCCGACCCGGATTTTTCGCTTTCTAGGCTGGTGCGTTCCCTCTAGCCCACCGATCCACTGGCAGCGACTGCACACAGCTATTTCTAATGGCGCCTGATCACCATCGGCCGCTGTGTCTTGAGCCAGCCAGGCGTTCTTTCGTTCCTTCATTCAACGATGAAGTGAACACAAAAACCATGCAGAACTAACACGTTGTAGAAAGACAAATACAGACAAATAAGAGACCAACTGACATGGGCCCATGACATGGTGTGACTGACATGGCATGAGTAACTCCCATCTCTTCTCCGCCTGTGCCAGACCAAGACGGTGTTGTCAGACCTCTCCCTGTCAGCGGGGATCAAACCCTCCATGGTCTCCAACCGCTTTCTGCTCTGTGACCGCCGGCGCTCCCACCCTCTCTTCCCTCACCACCCAGGCGCTGACCCTGACCCTGACCCTGACCCTGGCATGACCCCCTCCAGCCCCCACGGCCCCAGTCCCCCTTCCCCTCCTCCCCTTTCTACCAGCGGCGCCGCTCCTCGCTCTCTGATGGGACCAAGTCAGGGCTCGGTGACGTCATGGATGACGATGGCCTCCCTGACGTGACTTCTGACGTCAACGGTTACGCCTTTGATGATATGCAGGTATAGGTTTGGAAAAGATTGATCTGATGACGCTTTATTTTAGGTTTATGAATAGAAATTTCGGCTAGTATCACGGTGTGTGTTGGGGGGAGGGGGGGGGGGGGGGGTAGAGGGGTGCAAAATCTAAGTGTTTAAATCCATGCTGAAATGAGCATAAAAGAGTAGAGAGAATCGGGCTTGTTCCGTCTGAGTGACAGTGTCACAGTTGGTCACTAAGAACAAGTTGTTTTAAGGAATCTGGTTTGGGGTTTTTTATCTCATTTTCTGTATGGTTGATGTGGTTTTTCCCACAACGCGGTGACCGTCCTGGATTGTTGACCCTGATGGTTGGCCTGAGCGTTGATCCAAGGAACAACAGGACGAGTGGATTTTACACCCTGTTTTATTCTGTACATACTTGCACAGTTTTAATCTGAGATTTAAACATTTTACGGTGTGACAACCCGATATGGCCTCTGTGGTTGGCGGGGCCATAAACAACCAGATTAGATTGGATTGGATTGGATTGGAGGAAGACTGATAACACAGCTTTATGTCTCTACCATCTTCACCCCTGTACATTATCAAAAGTGAGCTAATGTTTATTGTTGTTTTCCAAGTGTTCATAAAACCTGTTCAAAGCATTTAAAGATGTTGTGACTTGGCCATGAAATGTGATCCTGGTGCAGATGTGACAGCAGTGAGCAAACAGACCGACAGGCAGTGTCAAAGACTCACTGTCCTTCCGTATTCCCCTAGGGTGTCTGCCGCCAGTCTACTCCATCCACCTCTCACACAGCAACTATTGCTGTCTGCCATACAAGCGAAAATGCGTTGCGATGCTTGGTCAACGGCTGACAAGTCAGGCCCAGCCAATCTGACTGCGGCTGGAGAGAGAATAGTTCTCTTGTCAATTAAGTCTCTCTGGGGGGAAAAGGCAGAAGAATGGACCAAGATGACAGAAAATAGATCAGAAGGAAGTGACCGGAAGAAAAGGAGCAAGGCAGAAACAGCAGGAGGGACAGAAAATAGATAATTCTTAGTACAGAACTTTCAGAAGGTGGAGATGCTATTTATACTGACATCACCCCCCCCCCCCTCCCGCCCCGCATTCCCATGGAGGGGGGAGGAGGGGGGGGGGTCTGCCATCAGTGTTCAGTGCAGTGATCATGCCATTTACTTACTTACTTTTACTTACTTATTCTTTTATATCGAGGATAATGGAATAAGCAATCATGGGCTTTTTTACATCCAGTCCCCGTGTGTTTGCGGTATTGTCAATTTTGTCATCTGTTCCCACCGGCACACAATGGCCTTCTCTTACGAAAAGCGGAACAGGCTATAACGCGTGCGCAAGATGTTCATTGATTCTATGTCAGTCTCTGTTGCTGTCAGAACAACACTGTCTCTCTGTGCAGGACTCGGACACAGAGCGCATATGGAGGCGACACTCCGTGACCCTGGAAGACACCCAGTTTTCTAACCCTACTCTCCTCCGCTCCCCTACCTATCCCAGCAGCCCTGCTCGTGACGTCACTGATTTCGTCACTTCCATGCACGACGTGTTGGAGGGCAGGCCCACCCGCAATTCTGTTCGGTTTGCTGAAGACTGATCACAGGGGAGAGAACTCTGCATGATTTAGCCTATCGAAGACTGGCAGCAAAAGCAGCACTCTGTTCTCTGATTTGCTGAGAACAGGGGACAGAACTCTCGTCCCCTTTTCTGAAGACTGAAGGCAGCAGTGGCACAGACACAAAGTGACGTCAGTGAGGGCACCATCTCTATGTCGTCGTCAGGTGATCTAGTGGTCGGCAGAGCGTCAACGTGGACTGATGGACTGGCTGGCCTTGTACATACTGACAACCTGTGTTCAGCTGTGTCTCTAGCTGCCAATCCATGTTACAGGACAAGGAGAGTTGTACAGCAGACAAGAACAGCAATTCATTTTCATACCCCTTTGCTATGACAGAGCAGACTGTGGCATTCAGGTCTAAGCTGCATACATGGTACAATACCAAGACTTCGTTATCTCGAAAGCATGGGAAATTTATGTAGGTTACGCAGGCATGCTACAAACAATCAACAAATAAACACTATCACATAAAATAGCATAAATCAATATTACATTTTCAGGCAGATCTTTACATACAAACAAAAAGCAACTTTCCGTACATGAGTGTGCACAAGTAGGAATGCACACACACACACACACTCACGCACGCACGCACGCACACGCGCGCGCACACACACACATAAAACCCAACACACACACACACACACACACACACACACACACACTCCAACATTGTTATCAAATGTCCTAGAATGAGAATACACCCATGAGTGATAAAAAAAGTATGGACATAATTTAATGTAAAAAGTGCCCATTTCTGTTTCTCTCTCTCTCTCTCTCTCTCTCTCTCTCTCTCTCTCTCTCTCTCTCTCTCTCTCTCTCTCTCTCTCTCTCTCTCTCTCTCTAAAATAGTAAGATTAAACACTTTATGAACATTCATTCAAGGAAACTATTCTTTCAAGTGTGTATACAATTCTCACTAGATGATGCTTCGACCCTGTGGAATTCTGCTAGTGCAAAATATTATGAATCCATTATGAAGACTGTGTAGACGTGCTCTTAAACTGGTTTTTCTGAAGAAGGCCAGCTTGTTAAAAGTGGATACACTCACCTAAATATTCTTCCCCCTACACCAAAAACTAAGATGTAATGAAGGCCTCAAGATAATGACAGGAACTGTTCACTCATCCTTGAAAAGACAAGTTGCAATGAATCCTTCCAGAAATATTGAAAAGCCAAGAGTCCCAATCCCAAGAATAGATTTGTTCAAATCTAGTTTACTTTACTCAGGCCCTGTGCTGGGGAACTCCCCTCCTGGTTCAATTATACAGCACCAATCATTAACAAACTTCAAAAGTAGGGGGTTTTCTCACCCACTTGATGCATCTAAAATAACGTACCATGCTTGATCCTGTTGGAAACAAAAGCTGTATATTATCTCCCCTTACCTAAAACCACATCCTCTCTCTCTCTCTCTCTCTCTCTCTCTCTCTCTCTCTCTCTCTCTCTCTCTCTCTCTCTCTCGCTCCTGACTGTTCAACTATATATTTATCATTGTGTAATTTCAACTGATTTTCATGAATGTTTTTCGTTATCCTTTTCATTATCATATATTAATCATGTTTATCATAACCATTGTATAATTTTAATATGTAGGATAATAATCACAGAGAATAATGATGGTGTTGGTGAATTGATAATTGTATTCAGTGTTACCTGCTTTGAAATACTCTCTCTCTCTCTCTCTCTCTCTCTCTCTCTCTCTCTCTCTCTCTCTCTCTCTGTGTGCAGGCGTGCGTGCATGTGTGCATGTGTGTGTGTGTGTTTGTGTAACCCATCATGCCATTGTTTTTCTTTAAATGTTCGTTTCTTTTGAATCTGTGACATATGTTCCTGTGTAGTTTGCTACTGCTACTGCTCTTTTCCCAACATGATGAATATAGGTTGAAGTTCCATCTTTCCTTCTAGCCAAAAGTTACTGCTGTGTCTTGCTCTGTTGACTGATGGTGGTGGGATGATGTTTTTCGTGGCTTGATTCAGTGTTTTTCTTCTTTGTTGCTTGTTTATTTGCTTGCTTGTTTATCTTTTTTTTGTCTCTGCGCATGAGTGCTTTTGGGTTTTTTCTATTTTTCTTTTTAAGTTTTGTTTGTTTGTTGTTGTGTTGTCTTTGTTATGTTTTTCATTTTTTGTTTGTTTTGGGAGCTTTTTTTCTATCGTGATGTTATCCCTGATAAGGGCGGGTACTAAATATACAAAATACATGAGTGCTTATTCATTATCCTCGAAGTAAAAGAATTTGGTTTGATTCATTTCATTTCATCTTCCTCTCCCTCCCCTCCTTCTTCTCTCTCACTGATCTAGTCACTCCGGGTTGTTGCTGTTGTAATTGTTCAGTCCTTGTGTCGCTTTAACATTTAAGTCAAGATAGTTTCTTTTACACCAGGATAAAATGCTTCCACTTGTGCAGAATACATGGGATGAGAGTTGGACGTTATTATCTTCCAGGGCAGAATCATCAGAATGTTTAACCAATGGTAATATCAACATTGATATACGTTAACATAGATTCTTCATGAACAAATCCTGAGCAGTTCACAAGGGGGGAGGGGGGGGGGGATTCACTTCTGTGTTGAAGCCTTGATTTGACGATTGTATAGATATACAGAGAAAAGGGAGGTAAGGCACAGGAAAACACACAATTGGATTAGCATTGGTTTGTTCATGGCTTAATAGGAACATATCATACAGACAGACTAAGGAGTATAGAAAATAGTAGGAACACAATCAGTAACACGGACGACAACAACAACACAAACAACAACACAAACATCAACAACAAAAACAGCAGCAGCGAGGGGGAAAAACCTGTTAAAACTGTGAACATTTTATGGGAAGGATTACTGCATGGATGTTGTGGGTTAAGCCTTCTATCACATATTTTTGCAAATGCTGTAAAAATCACTGTCTCATATTAATACTGCAATAAACTTCTGAACTGCACTGTCTGTGACTTGATGTGATGTGATGTGATGTGATGTGTGTGTGTGTGTGTGTGTGTGTGTGTGTGTGTGTGTGTGTGTGTGTGTGTGTGTGTGTGTGTGTGTGTGTGTGTGTGTGTGTGTGTGTGTGTGAACCAGTGGAGTGGCAGCTGACCGTGAAGACTTAGGTGCATGCTGTGTTTCAGCAACTCCGCCAACACGAGCATGAGGCAGGGGATCTCTAACCTGCACAATTCACATTCTGTGTGGATATCATCAAAGGAAGGCGGTACTGTACAGGAGGCTGTGCATACTGTGACCTGAGAGACAGCAGCCGCTGCTCACCCTGACCTCAGGGCGCTGACACTGAAAGCTGGCACCCTCTGTCTGACTGCTGTATGTTGTCATCAACTGAATTGAATTGAACTGAATTCAAATACTTTGATATCTCAAACAGAGAAATGCACACAGGCAACGAGCGAATGATAAAACATGTAATGATAGCAGAATGTGTCACGCAATGTCGTCATAGAGCTTACATGCACCGTACGAATTAGTATGTCCTCTGCGCACACAACGCGTATCCGACATATCCCCACACATGTTTCTCCAACATGAGTTATGCAGGCGCTCCTTATGATATGACATGTCATGTCGTGTCATCACACTGACCTCAAGGAACTAAAACTGAAAGCTGTCACCCTCTTTGTCTTATTTGTCGAACGCTCAGGTGGTATCAAAAGTAAAACAAAAACTTGACCAAGGTCTTTGCTCATATGAATGAGTTCCATTCGTGAATGACTGACTGTTTACAAATGTGGAGTATGCGCAATGCATGTACGCCTTTTATCTGTACATCTCTCTCTCTCTCTCTCTCTCTCTCTCTCTCTCTCTCTCTCTCTCTCTCTCTCTCTCTCTCTCTCTCTCTCTCTCTCTTAAATGTACTCAATCAGTTCGTGCGCAAACAACTCTCAGACCCATTCAGATGTATCAAAATGTCTGCAGAAATAATCCACAAGAGATGTACTCTGTAATACATTCAAGCACACCTTATACACTGTAAATCTAAGTTCACCAAAGCATGGATTTGAACCTATGCAAGAAGGGTAGTAGCAGGGCGGTTGAGACACCTGTATAACAAGTAAACCGTGAGATTCGGGGTTCGATTCCCAGCCAAATCAAACTAAATGTCAAAAGTCCTTCGGATAAGACTATAAACTGAGGCTCGATGGCCAGATTGCACACAGAACGTCTTGCGCACACATGAACAACCTGTTCCGCCTTCTAGACGAGGAGGCCATTCTGTGCCGGTAGGAACGGATCATTTCTTCTTTAAAAACTCATACACAAATATATTGTGTTTACACATCATCCCTAAATTTGGAATGCGACTACCCAAATGGCGGGAAGCAAAAACGGTGGCAGAAGCAAAAACCTCAGCACTGGTGAACCAAGATTCTAGTCAAGGAATGAAGAACAAACTCTATTCCAAGTGAGGCAGCATCACTTTAGAATGCATCATCATACATATCAGGAAAGTGGGCCTGCCTACACAAGTGTGGAAGCTGCTCTCAGATTTGTTTGAATAGGTTGCTGCTTTGATGCCGTGAGTCCCCTGTGGGAGATGCTGGGCGCTCTTTCAGTATAACGAGCATCCTTATCTTCTGGAAATTCTGTACTAGATATTTCCCCTTTTCTATCTCTCACTTTTTTCTGTCCCATCTCTCTCTCTCTCTCTCTCTCTCTCTCTCTCTCTCTCTCTCTCTCTCTCTCTCTCTCTCTCTCTCTCTTATTTTCTGCCTTCCCAGTCCATTCTCCTGCCTTTTTCAGGTAGGCTAAATCTTACAAACATGTTCTTTTCATGTCTTATTATGACATTTGCCTGTACAGTGTTATTCTGTTGACCATCTTGTCAACACTGGAATGGTTACAGACTGTTCGTTCTGCACAGTGTTATTTGCCCTTAGCCATTTTTCTTACGGTTTTGTTTTGGGTACCTTGAAGTGTTCAATCATTATCTCTTTTCTTACTTTTTATTTTTGGTAACCTAGGAATAATAAATTTAGCAGAATGGCTGACGTTCTCAGCACAACCTGGTTTTATTGGTCTTAGTGTTGTATTCTATTACATTGTATTGTATTGTATTGTATTGTATTTCATTGTATTGTATTGTATTGCAGTGTAGAGTAGCGTAGTATAGTGTAGTGTAGCGTAGTGTAGTGTAGCGTAGTGTAGTGTAGTGGGGTTTGGGTTTTTTTTTATTCTTTTATATCGAGGATAATGGAATAAGCACTTATATGCTTTTTTACATTCAGTCCCCGTGTGTATGCGGTTTTGTAAAATCTGTCATCTGTTCCCACCGGCACACAATGACCTACTCTTACGAAAAGCGGAACAGGTTTTAACGTGTGCGCAAGATGTTCTGCGTGCGTTCGCTTTTGGGGAGAGTGGAGTCTGCACTGATGTTAACTCCAGAGGAAAATATCCCCTTGAACGAGAATCGAATCCGGGTCGTCAGATTGCGAGCGCAAAGTTCTAACCACTAGGCTATCCCTAGGTAGGGATAGAATATTTAACCGGCATGCAGTAGCTAGCAAGAGTTTGGAGCTGGAGCAAAAAAACACATTAAAAGAAAACACTGCAAAGGGCTTACAGGATCTGAGCAAGATTTCGCACTCTGCTTTGACTCAGCTGGTATGAAACAGATACAAGGCAACACAATTCAATACAACTGGTGCCCCAAACTCAGTTCTAGACAAAATTACAGCTCATTTTGTGTTTATCGAAAATGACGTGGACAACACGCGCTATCAATGTACTTTTGGTTTCTACAAATTAATGGACATTTCATCTCAAAGTGTGGTACTTTACTTTTTGCTGACTAAATCTGCACAAGCGGCATCCAACTTTAAGAAATGGTTATGAACTTTGAAGATTTTTTAACCATAAAAGAAATAAATTCCAGTAGAAACATATTATACAGCATACCAATTTGACAATAACTCAGATGTTATTCCTAGAGGAATTACAAGTAAAACAATTTTTTCCACAACACACACACACACACACACACACACACTTTTGAACACCTGTCTGATATACAGGAATAACACTGGGGGGGGGGGGGGGGGGGGGGGGGTCACAATACTGCCATAAAAGTGTTTTGTGGTGATGTGTGTGTGTGTGTGTGTGAGTGTGTGTGTGTGTCTGTGTGTGTGTGTCGGTGTGTGTGTTGTGTGTTAGTTCTTCAGTTTAATGTCCTTCCACAAATTAGTGATATCAGACGGGAAAGTGTTGTGTGTGTGTGAGTTTGCGTATGTGGGGGGGGGGGGGGGGGGGGGGGGGGGGGGGGGGGGGATGGGGGGCTTGGGGTGTGCACATAAGTAGTTATCAGCATTAAACAACTATAAGAAACACCAATTAAAACCATAACTAAGAAAGTTGAAGGGGGAAAAAAGTAACAGCTTCAAAACTAACTTTGCAATTCATACAACTAGTAAACATCGTTAAGCTTTTGGAATCTGATAATAAGACTATGACTTAATGACAATACAATGTCTTTCATTAATGGAATGTCTTTTAGAATTTGATCTAAGTAACGGACTGTGAAAACAGGTAAAAAGTTTGTCAAATCTCTGCATTCTAAGAGAAAGTGAGCAATTGTAATACTTTCGCCACAGATGCATGTTGCTTTTTTCGAAAATTTAGTTCTAAAAGCATTGAGTTTGAACGTGTAGATAAGAGATACAACGTTTCTATATTTATATGAGTTATGGCGCTTGATCTTATCAAAAGATAATACATAGGATACATTCCAGGGAGAACCGATATCTTTTAGCTTCTTTTTAATATGTTTCCAACATGCATTTTGTAACATACTATAGCCCTCATGAATGGATAAGGGGACGTTTATGCTGCAGGACCCATTACTATGCTTAGCACCACATTTTGCTATTTTGTCAACTTCTTCATTAAAGTAGATACCACAATGGGAAGGAATCCAGCAAAAGGTTACACCAGTGCCTCGTAACATAAGAAAATGAATCAGATGCCCAATCTCAGTTTCGAGATCTTGTCTCACTTTTAAACTGGAAATCTTTTAGGGCTAGTAGACCCGATTTGGAATCAACACAGAAAAGCGTCTGAAATATATATTTAGGAAAATCTAGAATATGATATAAAGCCATCAAGATGGCTGATAATTCAGCTGTAAATATAGATCTATTTTTCCCAACATGAAATGATCTCTCTACTTTCAAGGATGGGATAACAAACGCTGCACCGGCCTCAGTGTCGCTCAAAAGTGAACTGTCAGTGTAGATTTTTAGATGTTCTGGATATGTAGTTCGTATATATTCGTTTACTGACGCAATAAGAATATTTTCATTACCTTTTTGGGTTAAAGAAATATAATCTATGTCAAAATTAGCTCTCTGAAGCTCATATGGCGGACAAGGCGAGAACTTAATCTTTGATTTAGTTATTTTTGTGGGACATATTTCTGCTTTATCAAATAGTTGAGAAGTATAGGTTCTAGCTGTGGTAACAGAGCGAATAGTATGTGCTCTTTTAGGATAGTTGACATCAGATCTTACACTAATATCGGTGTCCGCATTGGTTTCTTGTTTTGAACAACACAAGCGATATTTAGTCACGGCCAGTTGTCGATAATTGTCTAAGGGCAAAATACCTATTTCTTTATAAGTACCCATGGATGATGCATAAAAAGGTACATCCAAAGCTAATCGAAAAGCCTTACAATCTAATATGTCCACTGATGCAACATCCAAACTTGTCACATCCCTTATTCTTTCACGTCTGGGCTATTGTAATTCTCTTTTGGCTGGTCTGCCAGCATCATCTATCCACTCCCTTCAACGCATACAAAACTCTGCAGCTCGATTAGTCCTCAAAAAGAACAAATCTGAGCATATTACTCCACTCCTGCAATCTCTCCACTGGTTGCCTGTCCCACAGAGAGTAAAGTACAAGATCAGTACCCTCTGTTACAAATGTCTCCACAAAACAGCACCCTCATATCTCTGTGAATGCCTTCACCTGTACACTCCTTCTCGTTCCCTCCGCTCTGCTGCAGATACCCTGGGCTTACCAATACCTAGATTCAACCAATCCACTGTTGGCCGTCGCTCTTTCTCTATTTCTGGTCCATCAATCTGGAATGACCTCCCTCTCTCCCTTCGTGAAAAGCCTACTTACGACAGCTTTAAATCCAGCCTCAAGACATACCTATTTCAAACCTAAGATTTTTCCCTCTTGTTTCATCTCATATCTGGCCCTATCTTTAAAAGCCAAAATTCCATCACCCCGCTGAAATGTACAAACTGTGTGTGTGTGTGTGTGTGTGTGTGTGTGTGTGTGTGTGTGTGTGTGTGTGTGTGTGTGTGTGTGTGTGTGTGTGTGTGTACATTTGAATTTGTTAGAATATTGTGAATCATTGTTGTTGCTTGTGTAGGAGCGGATTGAATGGAAGCGCTCTGATTTGTAATTGCAAGATATAGCGCTCTATAACTTCCATATATTATTATTAATCTTGTCATTGTCTGTAATAAAGACTTTGGAGCGCTGAAAAATGCTTCCTGGCCATAGATGAGTCTAGAACGTACAAGAGATAATTCCAGATGTTTTAAAACAGCTACACCATGATCACACGCTTGTTTACTAATAACTTTCAGGAGGTTAAGACTTTTCCGAGCTTTAGTATTTAAATATTCAATATGATAATTTCCAACTTAGTGTCGATGTAAAATGTACCCCTAAAACTTTATCATAGATTTATATTCCAAATCTTTCCCATCTATCTTGAAAACAGGTAGAGCTGGTGGGTTAGCACCATTATTAAATAGTACGAGATAAGTCTTTTCAGGAGACAATGATAGACCATTCCCAAAGATGTAGTCATTAAGTTTGTTTAACTCAATTGATACATATTTTTCAAATGATTTAAATGCCTCTTTGGTGTTCTCTTTTTCAGTGTGACATTCATCCACATACAGATGTCATCAGCATACTAGACGTGGATAGCATTACTTGAAAGACACTTAGGGAGATCATAAAGAAGAATATTGAAAAGATGTGGTGCAATGACTGATCCCTGTGGAATACCCATTGTTGGAAATCCTAAAGTAGAGTTGGGGATTTCCAACTTTGACCTGCACTGCATGCATCTTTCTGAAAGAAATGCTTTCATATAATGATAGATATTCCCAGATAAGCCAATGGACTTTAGTTTATACAGTAATTGTTTATGCCAGACCTTATCATATGCTTCTTTTTTTTTTTTAAGTGGTAAGCACATTTTTTCTACAAGCAAATTGATGTTTAATCTGCGTACTGAGTTTAATCAAGTGATCTGCTGCGGATCTGCCTTTTCGAAAACCTGCTTGACTAATAGGGATTATTTGGTTTTTATCGCAGAAATATATTCGTCGGTTTAGAATTATTTTTTCCATAAGTTTTCCTGTATGAGAAGTGAAAGCAATTGGTCTGTGATTGTTTTTATCCCTTTTAGATTTACCCCGCTTTGTGACTGGCACTAATATGGAATGTTTCCAAATATGTGGAATGACCCCCTTGAACCAGCAGCTTTGGATAGTTTAAGTAATAACATTATCCAATTTTCTGGCAGCTGTTTCAATAATTCATTAGAAACAGCATCTTTACCAACGGATGTTCTTTTTGTCCCAAGTGATAGGAGAGCATCTTTAACCTCTTGCAGTGTTAGGGAAGCATAAACATAGTGATTTTTTTCTCCCACAGGATCTTTATACATATCTTTTTGTGCTTCTTTTTCTTTATAAGCTTTGCATTTTCAGAAAGACTTTTATTACCCATTGTGTCTGTAAACATTTCTATGAAAGTATCAGCTTTCTTTGAATTGGATGGAAGTTCCTTGTTCTCAATCTTGATGGGACAGTTGGGAAGCTAAATCCTACTTTTCATATATTTAAATCTATGCCACACCTTTTGCAGATCCTTATGAGTGGTTACTTCTGGTAAGCAAAAGGAAGACCAAAACTGACGTTTGCTTTGTTCGACAGTTTTAACACAAAGCAATGTTGCTTTTTTCATAAGGAAATGATTTTCGGACGTTTTGTTTTTTATACATGCTTTACATGCAACTTTTTTGTCATTCACAGCTTTTTGACAAGCAGGATTCCACCATATATTTCCCAGTGCTTTTGTGACTTCATGGGTGAATACTTACAGATAGAACTATCAGCTGCTTGTAATGCATATTCTTTAAAGCTTCTTTAATTAAACAAATTCATAGGAAAGCATCGGAAAATCAAGCGGCTTTCACATTCAACTCCAAGTGGGAAGAGCGTAATTGAATACATTGATCACTTAGAGATTCATACAAATGCTGTCAAAGAAAGACAACTCAAGGCATTATTTTTCAGGATAAGATTAAATGCATTCACAACAAAATTCAGCAAGGATGTTAAATGCTTATGTGGTGAATATATTTCATATACCCATATCATACTTGAATGTGAGAATTTAAAACCTTATCTCCCTGCCTTTTCTGAGAATACCATTGACGAAGTTTTGAACAATGTAAAGCTAACGTTTGACATTGCTAAAGATTTATTGTTAAGTCCTATTGGGCACTAATTGTAGTGTAGTTCTCTTCGAATTTCATTTTTTTGAAAAATGTTCTTGATCTGTTTATGTTAAGAATACTATTTGTGTATTTCCCTTGTTATTACTCTTTATTATACACACACACACACACACACACACACACACACACACACACACACACACACACACACACACACACACACACATTCACTCATCACTCACACGCTTGCACGCACCACACAGAGTAGATCTATCTATCTATCTATCTATCCATCCATCTCTTTCATTCAGTCTCCTATTTTTTAGGGCCGTCTGGTATCACTTTAAGTGGAAAGACGTTAAACTTGAAGACCTACTTACTTGTATACAAAATATCACTATCAATACTTTTAATACTCTCAGTATTTGTCTGTGTCAAAATATTTTTGAACTTGTTCCAGTCAGCAAAACGATAATTGTATTTTGGGATGACATATTTTCTTTATCACATTGTAAAGCATTATCATTAAGAGTGGTAGCAATTGGAAAATAATCACCTCCTCCTCTACTATTTTCCAGTTACACTTGGGAAAAGGGATGGAGAGATAAAAAGATAGATCTAAAGCGCTAGATCTTTGATTTTAAACATCTGGGATTCGTGTAACAATGCCATCATTAAGGCGAAAAAGACAAGATACAATGAATAAACCATTGCTCGTTACTGATGATGTACAGTCTCTGTCCAGAACGGGGAGTGCGCATTGAAATCCCCATAAATTATCCTTTATATATATATATATATATATATATATATATATATATATATATATATATATATATATATAATTAGGATCTGGTAATGAGCGCAATTACCAGATCCTAATAAATAAATGAAAAGGCTAATTTATGGGGAGTGCGCATTGAATTCCCCATAAATTAGCCTTTTTTTAATTACGATCTGGTAATGAGCCCAATTACCAGATCCTAATTTTTTAAAAAAGGCTAATTTATGGGGATTTCAATGCGCACTCCCCGTTCTGGACAGAGACTGTACATCATCAGTAATGAGCAATGAGATGCCTCCAAAGGCTCCTTGGCATCTCATACAAGGACCATGTCACCAACAATGAAGTCAGCAGAAAGATCACTCAACAAGTGCGGGACTATGAAGACCTACTGACCACGGTGAAAAAGAGGAAACTCAGATGGTATGGGCAGTAACAAGCTCAGGACTTGCAAAGACCATCCTGCAAGGAACAGTCCAGGGGAAGAGAAGACGGGGCAGACAGAGGAGAAAGTGGGCCGACGACATCCGTGATTGGACAGGGGAGGACTTCAGTGTCACCCAGGCACTCGCCCACGACCGCGCTAAGTGGAGCCAGCTGGTCCACCGTTCGTCCACCATGCAGCGCCCCTACGACCCTGGCGGGTTACCGGACCAGTAACAGTAACAGTAATGAGCACATCCATTCTGTATGGCTGTCATTGGGCCTTTAGGTAAATATACCGAAACAACGTTTAGATCTATAGATTTGGTGATTTTTATACATGTAGCACAAGAGTGCAGGTTCGCTAATTTGTTGGAACTGGCGGGGTACATACATGGTATTCTTGTTCATTCCTGTGTGCACATAAATGGCAGCCCGTACCTTTTCAGCATGGGAGGACACAAACATGTCCAGCATGCACTCCACTACCTGGAGAGGAATGGGCTTCACAATGTCAATGTGCCCAAGACATACTGCACGTAAGATTCAGGCACTAAACCATTAACTTATAAAGGGTTTAGGGAAGTCGCTCAGTCATTTGAGTATTTTTGCATAGCTCTGACATTCAAGCCATTGAATTGTTTTAGACAGTACTCTTCGGTGTCAGTTGAAGACGAACTGGCTTTTTGATTTGTTCCCCCTTATATGTCCCCTTCACACACACACACACACACACACACCCCTAACGTACACCTTGTTTTAACAGGAGAACCATCTATATTTTCAAAACCCTATTATTGTGTAAGTCCTTATATAAAAGCTAAGTCAAATTTTTATTTCCAGATGGTACATTGAATAAGCAATGCTTTTGCTCTTTTTTCATCAAGAACAAATTTTTTAATGATTATACTGTAATAATACATTATTGCAACCTTTACCAATAAATTAAACCAATAAAAGAGGAAAATCGATAAGATAATACATTGGAAAATACAAATTACACACATATACATACACACGCACACACACCATACTCATACACATCTGCGCGCGTGCGCGCACGCGTACACACACCCACTTAAATAAAGAATGTTTTAAGAATTAAAAATATAAAATAAAGCGTCAGGACAAACAAATTACTTCACCTACTTTATCATCCATTTTTTCACTTCATACTTTAGATAATAAAAAGGTGCAGAAACAGAACGTTAGAAAATACTAGGCATCCGTTGTGTCATTACTGACAATATTGCCTTCGTGTGTGTGTGTGTGTGTGTGTGTGTGTGTGTGTGTGTGTGTGTGTGTGTGTGTGTTTGTTTAATGTCTATTCACTACATGGTGATTTAGACATGCCCGCATTCATACCAAAGTACCTATTATTACACACCGCATCTCTCTCTCTCTCTTTCTTTCCCCTACACGCACCCACACCCACACACACCCACACACCCACACACCACACACATTATATATATATATATATATATATATATATATATATATATATATATATATATATATATATATTATATATATATATATATATATATATAGTTTTGTAGTGTGTGTGGTGTGTGTGTGTGTGTGTGTGTGTGTGTGTAATTACAGTAAAGGTCTTACAGGTGAAGAATATATGACTTCAGCAACTGACATTTATGAATTGCTGAGAGTCATATAGAACTTCTTGACTAGCGGCATATTTCTTATGAATATCTAAACCTCTCCTTTTATACATGTCAAGAAGAATTGGGCAATCAAAGTGGTGTGTGTGTGTGTGTGTGTGTGTGTGTGTGTGTGTGTGTGTGTGTGTGTGTGTGTGTGTTCGCGCGCGCGTGCGCGCGCACATTTGAAATCTGTTAATCTTAGTTTGTGAACAGTCCCTTGGCTTGTGCGTGAATGATTTGAATGCAAGCACTTTGTTTGCTTTACAAGCTTCAGCACAATACAAGGTCTATACATTATTATCATTATTACCATAAACGTTATTAAACTATCTTATTTTCAAGTGCTTTTCCCAAAGAAGTAAGGACAATTGGTCTTTATCTACTTAATGCTGATAGGTTTGCCATTTCTAAGAATCAGAGCAACTACTGACTACTTCCAGACATAAGGAGGAGTGCTATTTATCCCACTTTTTTTTTAAAGGAAAAAGGCTTCATTTTTAGGCAAGTTCATCAACATCTGGTAAGACAGACCATCTATTCCCAACTGATGGATTGATGTACAACTGATCATCTGGTAAAATAACTCATAATATATATATATATACATATATATATATATTATATTATATATATATATATATATATATATATATATATATATATATATTTTATAATTTCGAAATGGAAGAATACATTAGCTACATTCTTACACAAAAGAGCGAGGTGGGGGGGGGGGGGGGGGGATATAATGATTGAACACTGCAAAGTAGTGGGGGGGGGGGGGGGGGGGGAGAAAAAATGGTATATGGACAAAAAACACTATAGACACAGGTAGTGGACTTAAAGGAAAAGATCAAAATTATGTATAAAAAGATTCATGGTTGTATCAGATTCTTGTACAACGATACCGAAAACAAATAGTATTTATTTATTTATTTATTTATTCTTCTATATCGAGGATAATGGAATAAGCACTCCTGTGCGTTTTTACATCAAGTCCCCGTGTGTATGCGGTTTTGTAAATTTTGTCATCTGTTTCCACCGGCACACAATGGCCTACTCTTCCGAAAAGCGGAACAAGATTTAACGTGTGCGCAAGATGTTCCGCATGCGTTCGCACACGGGGCCTCGGTTTATAGTCTCATCCGAAGGACTTTTGACATTCGGATTTTTTTGTCAAACTGGGAAGAAAGGGCAGGCTGGGAATCGAACCCAGAACCTCACCGTTAGTACAGTTTTAGAGGTCATGTGAAATCCTGAAAATACCAGATGATGCATCAGATTCATGAATGTGGGTCTGCACGAATAATTGTGTGTAAAAAATAAAAGTTAAGTTTCAGAAGGTTCATGTAGCAACACATGTTTATCAGTTTCACGACTTGTATATTTAACCTTTATCTACATCTGTGGGTTGGCCTACTGCCTATAGTCCGAGAGCCCGCAGGAAAAGCTTGTTTTGCGACATAAAGTTTTTTTCTTTGATGTTTCTAATTGAATTTTCATTGCTGATTTCAAATTTACTGGAAGCAGACGGTAAACCTTGGGCATTATTGTGTAGACTTGAAAATCCAAGATGGCCGCCGTAGAATTAGAGTGAAAGATGTTGTGAGGGGGTTTCATGCATTTAAAGACATAAAAAATTGACAAATTTTGACAAATAGCATGCAATATAAGAAAAGTAATCAAACTTGATGAGGTACACATCAGATATTGAATAAAATGGCTACTTCAGAGAAATCAAGATGGCCGCCATCTATGTAAAGTACGCACCGAGGTTCGGAAAGGTGCTATTCCGCAATGCACCTGAAACCGTAGTATTTAAGTCACTTAAATTATTTAGTTTAGAAAAAAAACAGTGGAACACTCACCAGTGTCTGCTGCCAATTCTCACATTATGAGTGGCCGATAGGACTTTAAAGAAAGTTCATGTACCCTCATCATAGGGTGAGACTGCGACAGTCATCGGATTATTGCAGGCAAGCGTTCCTTGCATTTGCAAAATGCTGTACAGGTGACAGAACAGTTTGGTGCAGGAGCACTGTGCTGTGCTGCATCCAGTTTTGCAGCCGCAGTTGACAAGGGTGAGGACTTTAAATCAGAGCTGGCAGCTGTCATCAAGTCCAAGGCGGGGCGGATGTTGATTGATATACTCCCATCCATAGTCAACAGGACCCCGCTCAGGAGGAGATGGCTCACCTGCAGCTTGCCACAGCACAGCCTGAAAATGTGTCGTTTCATATGGGCCTGAAAAACTTGCCATCGTTGGAGGAAGGCTACTCAGTTTTGGGGGAATGTGTCTCTTTCCAGTAATCCTCTTCCCGAAAATGCTTGCTCGAACAGTGTTCAGGTTGACCCCTGATTCCTCCCCATACAGCAGACTAGTGTAAGACACGACTCAATATTTCCTGGATAGGTGCCAGAAATCTTTCCAAGCTTCAGCTTTATCAGAGAATACTTGAAGCTTCTTGAGGACTGTCATCTTTCCAATTCCAGCAAAGGAAGAAACTGTGTCACATCCAGTCAATGCATGAGCTGCCAGCAGATTTTGGGATTATGGCTGCATGCTTGCTGACAACGTCATTGACCCCTTATGACGTTATGAGTGGGCGTGCATGACTCGATGGGCGAGTTACGTTCTGGGACAATCCTTTGGTCTTCATGTAAGATGTGGGGCCAAGATGACGGGTTTATCAGTGTCATCAGAAACAACCCTAATGTTCCTCTGTCCTAATGACGATTCGTTGATGACATGAAACGCCATTAGCACATCAGCTTCTTCATGGGGCACAGAGGGGCTTGCTGAAGTCCGAAACCCCCTGTGTTTTAGGGTGTGGGTCTGGCCAGTGATGACATCTGCTCCGCCGGAGGCTGCATGTGCAGAGCCGACGTACTACATTTGTATCAGTTGTTCCTTGTTGGGATGGGCTTTCAGCATGAAACTTTGCTGTGGTAGAGGCGACTCTTCAGTCAGGTTTTACACACGACTGGTCCCCCTTTTTACGGATGGTTTCGACAGCATGACTTTGTGCTCAGTTTGTAGTATCTGTCAAAGACCACATGTGACACTGGTGCTGATTTAACTCGTCGCAAAATGGTGTCAACTGCGGCTGAGATGAAAGCCGAGACTTTAGCTGGAGCTGCAAGCCAAGGTACTGTCCACAAAATTGCACAGCCATCCAGGACGACAACAGTGGGAGGTTCTTGGTTGCGAACACCACAGAGAATCTCCACAGAACAAACAATGTTCACGGAAATTAAAAGAAGTAGTACTGCCCCTAAGACGTTTGGGTTCTTCTTCAGAGAGTTCCTCAGTCTTTCTCTTTTTCAACAGACGCTGAAGGTGGTCTTTAGAACAATATGAACTGATACAGTTCTTGTGACACAGTATGAACTCTGCATCTTCCGCAAGTCTTTGACAGAGTCCATCATCTCGCTGTCGGCTTGCTTCCCGAAAACCAGTAATCCGTGTAGACTTGATCAGGGGTGGGTTCTTTCTTTGACACAAAAAACACTCCATGTCTCTGAAAATAAAATTGAGCCATACATACATACATACATACTACATACATAATTATATATATATTATATATTTTATATATAAATTATAAAATATATATATATATGTGTGTGTGTGTGTGTGTGTGTGTTGTTTTGTTGACTTCATTTTACGTCTGTTCATTTTTAGTGTTGTGTGGTGTGTGTGTGTTGGTGTGTTGTGTTGTGTGGTGTTGTGTGTGTGTTGTAGTTAGTGTAGTGTAGTGTGTGTGTCAGTGTGTGTGTTTGTGTGTGGTAGGGGTTTTTGGGTGTGTGTGTGTGTGTGTGGTGTTAGTGGGTTGGGTTTTGGGGGTGGTGTGTGTGGTGTGGGGGTTTTTTTTGTGTGTTGAGAAGAGGGGAGAGAAGAGAGAGAAGAGAGAGAGAGAGAGAGAGAGAGTGTGTCATGTTTTTCAGTGTGTGTGTGGTGTGGAGAGAGAAGAAAGAGAGAGGAGGAGGAAGAAAGAGAGAGGAAGAAAAGGTCCAAACTTTATAACCTTCTTTGCCTAAAAAATGTACATGTTTTGTTTTCTCCTGCACCCCCCCCCCCCCCCCCCCCCCCCCCCCCCCAAACCCGGGCTCTCTCTCTCTTCTCTCCCCTCTCCCTCTCTCTCTCTCTCCTCTCCTCTCTCTCCTCGAAAATGTTACCAAAGTGTATTTTTGTGTGCTTTGTTATACAGTAACATGTTGTGTGTGTTTTTTTTTATTTTTTATTTATTTTTTTATTTAAAAAAAAAAATACTAAGCAGTTCGGCAACCCCCTTCATGAGGGGCCAATGGCCTTTTTTGTGAAAAAATCATTCGGTTCGAGTTCTCTCTCTCTCTCTCTCTTTTCTCTCTCTCTCTTCTCTCCCCCTTTTCCCCCCCGAATCATAAATTCTCAACAACTGAGCGTGGATTTATGAAAAAAAAGCTGAGCTCCAGAAACATGCTGCCCCTGTTTGTGA
The DNA here is from genome assembly GCA_028751875.1 of Rapana venosa. NCBI lineage: Eukaryota > Metazoa > Mollusca > Gastropoda > Neogastropoda > Muricidae > Rapana > Rapana venosa. The sequence continues at coordinate 6,854,287 of CM054144.1, read as the reverse complement.
TCCTTACATCAAAGAAAGGTCTCTATTAAAAAAACCAATAATGCCAGAAAACTAACTTATTCATGTTTAAGGGTTGAGTTGAAGAGAAAACACTTGTTTTTATTTTCAGGCCGTTAAAACATCGACGACCTTTCCGTGATGGTGTATTTTGACACATGAAGCAAACCCGAGAGCCCCTTGTCCGGGCTTGGGTTTGGGCTGTGCAATACGTGTCCGATCCGCCATCGGGTTTTTCGCCGCTATAAACATGACTCGTTGTGGAACTCCCTTTACGGAACCCCCTTCTACCCCTACTTCTATGCTTCTTTGTTTTTGAAGTGTGAAAAAGAACCATTTACGATTTTTTCTTGAAAATGTCAGTGTGCGTCAGACAACGAAACAAACGACACAGATTGAAATTCAAGTTGTAGAGTACTTCTTGAAGTTCAAATTTTGCCCCAGTTGAAATAACTCTTTGGTTTTCCCAAAACGGCCTTTTCTTTTTTACAAGGTTTGGATCTCTCTCTCTCTCTTCTCTCTCCCCTCTCTCTCTGGAAGGGGTTTTTTTCTGCTTTTTTGTTTTGTTGTTGTTTTGTTTTTTGGTTTTTTTTTTTTTCTTTTTTTGTTTTTTTTTTTTTTTTTTTTTTTTTTGTTTTTTCTTGCTTTTTTTTGGGTTTTTTTTTTTTTTTTTTTTTTTTTTTTTGGGGGGGGGGGGGGGGGGGTTCGGGGTATGTTTTTTTCTTTGCTGTTGGGGTTGTTTGTTTGTTTTTTTGTTTGTTTGTTTTTTCTTCTTTTCTTTAAAAAAAAGTTTTTTTTTCCCCTTTTCTTCTTCGCTTTAAAGTTTGATTGATGCATTTTTTAAAAAAGACCCCATGGGGGGCGACTGGGTGCAAAAAAAGAACATGAAACCTATTTATTTTCCTGGAAAAAAAAAAGTTTTTTTTTCATTTTTCCCTGTGTAATGTTTCCTTTTTTGCTTTATTGCTTTTTTTCCCCCCCCCCCCCTTTATTATGAAATGTATGGGGATTCCTTATTTTATTTCCATGACATTCAAATTTGATGAACATAATTAAAAAGGTTTGTGTTGATCGTGTGCTATGTGAGTATTTCATATTTTGTTTATCCTGAAAAACCCCCCCCCCCCCCCCCCCCCCCCCCCCCCCCCCCCACACACCCCTCAAACACACACACCACACACACACACCCGCCGCGCGCGCTCAAACACACCCAAAAACCACACCACACCCACACCACACAACACCATATCACTCGCTCACCCCCCCATATTCTCTCCCCAAACCTGTAAGTTTTTAATTTCTTCTTTATTTTTTTCTTGTTTTTTTGTGTGGATGTTTTGGGATTTAAATTTATTTCATTATCAGACATATAATTTGAAACGGTATAATCTAAAAGATGTTGAGGGATGCTCTGTTTTTGGGATTTTTAAAATTTGGGTATTATCCTGAAATACACACACCACTCTCTTCCTGTCTCTCTCTCTCTCCCTTTTATCGCCTGCTTATAGTCATAGTATATCCCGAAAGGATTCATATTTTTTATTTTTCAATACTTTTTTGGACTTGCCCCTGTACTTAAGTTTTAATGAGTGCCCTATTTCAATTCTTTTAATTTTGTGTAACAAATATGTGTACCCTTTGACAATGTGTAGATGTTTTCTTTATGCTTTAATTTGGTTGGTTTATTTTTTTTTGGTTTGTTGTTGCTTTGTTTTTGCTGTTGTTGTTTGTTGTTTTTCTCTTTTTTTTCACTTTTGTTGGTTTGGTTTTTCCTTCCTTTGTTTGTTTGTTTGTTTTGGGAGGGTTTTTTTTGGGGGGGGGGGGTAGGGGTGGGGTATTCTTAGGATTTTCTTTTAATTGCTTGCTTTTGGGGGGGGGGGGAGGGTTGTTGGGGGGGAGCTGTTTTGAAAAGGGTTATTTCCCTTGTTTTTATTGCGAGACTGTATAAGTATTGGGTTATTATTATTAAGATGTATCCCTAACGGGCGGGGGACTGGATGTAAAAAAGCACATGTGTGCTTATTCATTATCCTCGAAATAAAAGAATTTGTCATTGTCATTGTCATTGTCATTGTCTCTCTCACACACACACACACACACACACAACTTGCACCTGGCATGCCCATGCGGGCACAATGTGCGCGGGCACACCCGCCCACCCTCCCATACACACACACAATTCTGACAATTATAACAATTTTTATGGTATCCACACATCTTACTACACAAGTCATCTAACTTTTTGTAATAGTTTAACGCTTCTCGATCAAAACACGAAAAAACTCACTTGAGAAGTTCATGGTGCTGAGTAGTAGAAAACACAAACAAGTTCAGAAAACTGCTTGTACTTGAGGTGCTTCCGTCGTATCGAACGCAATGGAGGAAAAACGCGCGGAAAGACCACGCGGTAAGCATCACTTACCTACTTAGCCAGTGCAGCATCTCTTCATTGGAGATGGGGAAAGTTATCATCTATCAAACAATACGACAGGCCGTTCTGTCGGGCTGTTCTGTCGTAGCAGACGAAAAACCAAGATGGCGGATTCCGGGCACGTGATTGCAGCAGCCAATCACAAGCCGGACAAGGTGCTCTCGTTAGCTTCATGTTATTTCCACCAGCAGAAAAAATTATGCCCATGAGATACAAGTTGGCTCCTGATTGCTATCAAGTCTAGAGACCCTGAGGAAGCAGTAGCACCAAAGAAAAAAACTTTATGATGGAAAACAAGGTTGTAGTACTCGTACATAGACTCGGCTCTCGGACTACTACGGCCTTGACGGGAGAGCAGGGAGAGCAACTACATTGAACTTGGCCAACAGGCTCAAAGTTCACAGAGGTCGATGTCCAAATCTCCTTACTTCTGGAGGCACTACTGCATTTGCTGCATAAGATAGGGCTTAGTGTATTTCACTCGCGCTTTCTTTTTGGACGTGTTTGTACGCTGCACTTGGGAAGCACACACTGACAGTTGCTGACCTGCCACCAGACACATAGCATCATTATCGGAGACCTTTGCTAGATTTGAACACTTCGTCCATGCCCGGATCTGCTGCCACCTTAATCACCACAACAGCATCATCTTGAGGAATAGGAAAACCAAGTTTCCGATACCTTAATGGAATCCGACAAATCTTTAAGAGATGGTGAGTTCAGCTGCATCGATTTCTGCTAATGGGGGATCCTCGTTAAGTTTGGGGGGGGGGGGGGGGGGGGTCAAAGTTCATGTGTCACTCGAAAAAGATCAAAGACTGTACAATTAAGAGTGTAGTGGAAAACATCGGACTGAATATATTCGTCAGTATTTTAGGGAAGACTTGGTTTGATGTACATGGCGTTGATCGTGCACTAGAGCAGATAATTCTAGTGCTGAATTAGTAAACATAAGAGTGCCCTGGTTTACTACAGCCCTACAGGAGAATAATAGAATAGGCTCTGGCCCTTGGAATGTTTCAGCCATGAGCTTTGAAGGGCAGTTTGTAAGTAAAAGCTGCCAATTCTCATGCATATGTGCACTGTGCATGCATTAATGATAAATTATCATACAATGCATAAATTTACATATTGATTATATTTTACTTGCAGGGAGTGATGATGTCACTGACCCCCTCCCCTCTGAAATTTTAATTTTGAACAAAGTGACTTAGGCAGATTGAATCTGACATACCCTTCCCTCTCCAAATCACAAATTTTATGCATAAGGAATGGGCATGACTTAAAAGAGCTCTTAAAATTTACAATTTTCACTGGTGGTCCTCAACAGAATATAGAACAACCCCTGCCTTGCAGCCATGACTGAGGCCTATATTTCAGCACTTTGATTTGTTGCTTTACAAGATTCAGCGCTATATAAATTCCATGCATTATTAATCAATTTAATAATAATATTAATGATAATAATATATGGAATTTGAATAGAGCTAAATCTCGTAAAGCAAACAAATCAAATGATTATTGAATATCATTGTTGCTGTTATTATCATCATCATCATTATGTTCTTATTATTACTATCATCATCATTTTAAAAAAATGTATTTTCATTGTTATCATCGTCATCACAATTATTATAATAATTATTATCATCATCATCATCATTACTATTATTTATCATTATCATCATCATCATTATTCTTACCATTATTTCAGCGGTGCGGCAGAACATGGATGTGTGGGTACGGAAGCTGGACTGTGATGGGGATGTGGAGAAGCAGCACCACTTCAAAAAAAAATTCCTGGCCCGTCTTCACCAGTCGTCTGTGGCAGAACACACAGACAAGGCCAACGAACAGCACTACGAAGTGCCCACTGCCTTCTTCCTCACTGTGAGTGGGACTCTATGTGTGTGTTGTTGTTGTTGTTGTTCAATTAAATTCTGTTCACACTAGGTGATATTAGACGTTTTACAAAAATTAAACAAACAAAAAACCTGCCATGTAATATTTATAAATCAAAGACTTAGAAATAATCCTAGCAACATCAGTAATCAACAGTTTTTGTTTTTAACTATGTTCAGTGGTTCCTTTTGAATTTCAATGCCAGATTCTTTGTAAAGTGAATTCAAATCTGAACATTAAAAAAACGACCAGACTGTGAGTGTATGTGTGTGTGTGTGTGTGTGTGTGTGTGTGCCGCGCCTGTCACTGTGTGTGTGTTTATTTTATTGTTTATTTTTAGAATAATGGAATAAGCATTCATATGCTCTTTTACAGCCAGTCCCCATGTTTATGTGGTTCCCACCAGCACACAATGGCCTACTCTTCTGAAAAGCAGAATAGGTTATTACTATATTAGGTGTGCAGAAGATTTCTGCATGTGCTCGCACATACATGTGGGTGTTTTTACATCCAATCCCTGCCCTTATCAGGGACATATCGTGAAAATAAACAATATTTTAAAAATCAGAAACAAAAGTAAAAGACCTAACAAAAACAAACAAACCCAACGTCTAATAATACAACAAGAACAACAACAACAACCAAATAGACAGATAAACAACAGCCACAGCCAACAACAAGAGAGAGAGATGAATATTTATTTTTTTAAAGAAAGAAAGAAAGGAGTGGATGAAGAGGACTACAATAAAACTTAAGTTACAGAGATTGAGAATTAACCTTTACTATATCAGTCAGCTCTGGTTTACAGAAACAAAAACAAACAAAAAACATACTAACAGATTTGTTTTCCAAATTTTCAGTGTACCATACCTTGTTCATGAATGCATAATAATAATAATAATATAATAATAACAACAAATGGAATTTATATAGCGCTATATCTTGTTAAAACAAACCAAAGCGCTTGCGTTCAACACATTCTTACACATACAACCAAGAAACAATTAACAATGTTAACAAAATACATGTGTATAGAATTGAATTTAAAACTGTGCATTGAAAAAGAATATGTTTGTGAATATACTATAGGCTGCGAGTAAGTATGTGCTACATACTGAGAGAGAGAATGAGACAGAGAGAGAGATAATGACAATGATAAAGGTTTATTGTGGCAGGAGAGAGAGTCACTGTGTGTGGTGTGTGTGGTGTGTGTGTGTGTGTGTGTGTGCGTGTGTGTGTGTGGGCTCTGTGTGCGTGTGTGGCTCTGTGTGTGTGTGTGTGTGTGTGTGTATGAAGTCAAACTTTTATTTTCAGATGGTACTTTGAATAAGCAGTACAAGTTGCTTTTCATCAAGCCATCTATAGATCTATAAGGGAAAAAAAAGATTATATAATATATTATGCATACATAGAATAAAAACCTAAACAATGACAGACCACACAAATCAAACAAAAGAAAAGAATAATATATGCATACATAGAATTGAAAAGAAACCTAAACAATGTTAAAACATAATTATATATATCAAAAAAGAAAAAAATCTTCTAAAAATATAACCACCACAAACAACAACAAAGCCAAACCAAAATGTGTGTGTGTGTGTGTGTGTGTGTGTGTGTGTGTATGTAGTATGGATTTTTCTATCATTATGAAATATATGAAATGATGGAAATGCCTTTGTACTATAATTATATGGTTTAATGTGTACAAACTAAGTGATAGGACAGTAGTGACATAGTCAATGACTATAGGTAGTTGATACAGCATTACCATTCATATAACAAGGATTCAGACCTTTTGGTTTGGCTTACTTGCATGTAGTGATGTATACATGTAGAACATTGTAAGTATTGTTGATGTGAACATTTACAGTGTTTGAACTGACTTAGGATGCCGTACAATTGACTGTTGTTAGTGTACACTGTGGACGTTTAATGTCTTTTGAAATGACTTGACTTGACTTCAACTAGCCAGTAACTGTTGTTGGTGTGGATATTTAATTAAAGTATTTTGAACTGACTTGACTTGACTTGCAAGTGACTGTTGTTGGTGTGAATATGTGATTAAAGTGTTTTGAAATGACTTCACACAATGACAGTGACTGTTGTTGGTGTGGATATTTAAATTTTCATTAAAGTATTTTTAACTGTCTTGACTCGACTTGTCAGTGACTGTTGTTGGTGTGGATATTTTATTATTTTGAACTGACTTGACTTGACTTGACTTGACTTGACTTGACTTGGCATGGCCATGACTGTTGTTGGTGTGGACAGGTACTGGGCAGTCGACTGAAGTACAGCTGTTGTTACTGGCCTGAAGGTGTTACAACATTGGACCAAGGTAGTGTTGTTACTGTTAGTTACTGTTGTTCTTCTTTCTCTTCGTTTTGTTCTTGTTGTTATTGTCACTGACCTGAAGATGTTTCAACAAGGGACCACAGTATTATTGTCACTGATGGTGGTGGTGCTGTTGTTGTTGCTGCTGTTGTTGTTGTTTGTGTTACTGGCCCAAGGCAAGGGGTGGGAAATGGGGGTGGGGACATGTCTGCTGCCTGTCACAGCCTGAATGATCTAGATAAACCTGTTGAAAGGGCTTGGAAAGTTGTATAAAAATGCAGGGTTTTTTCTTCTTCTTGTACTGTGTTCTTCAGATGGATAGCCCAGTCCCTGTTACACAGGCAGTTGTAGTGTGCAGGTCCTCCCAGTTTCCCTAGAGCTTCTTAGGGTGTGGTCAGGCCACATCCTCCTTCGGAATGACTCATGCAGCGGGCAGGACTGCTGTACCTGTTGTGTTGTCTGGCTGCTGCCACAGTGCCAGTCTTGCAAAGGCACTGCCTGCTCTGTATGGCCTATGTGGAGTTTTGGAGACATACTATGGTAGTCTAGGCAATTGTAGCCTGGAGACATACTATGGTAGTATAGGCAGTTGTAGCCTGGAGACATACTATGGTAGTCTAGGCATTGTAGCCTGGAGACATACTATGGTAGTCTAGGCAGTTGTAGCCTGGAGACATACTATGGTAGTCTAGGCAGTTGTAGCCTGGAGACATACTATGGTAGTCTAGGCAATTGTAGCCTGGAGACATACTATGGTAGTCTAGGCAGTTGTAGCCTGGAGACATACTATGGTAGTCTAGGCAATTGTAGCCTGTCCTGAGCCAGAAAATATACTTTTTCTTGTCATGTCAGCAGGTAGTAGGGCTGACTATGTAGTTTAGGCAATTGTAGCTTGTAATCCAGGTATTGGCATGTGCTTTGGCTTATGGTATTAGGCAAATGCCCAGTATCTCGTATAAGGTTTTTTCTACTAGTTGTGTGGGAATTGTTCCCTTTTTTTGCCAGCCGGTTGTAACTTTATATGGGCAATTGTTAAGATTTTACAGTCAATGTTTCCTTTGTTCACCCGTATAATAATAATGAATTGTTTTACAGGGATTCTCCATCTTCTCACCATTTTTTATTGAGTCAGCTGGACGCTGATCTTTCACCCTGTCACTAAAAGGGAATAACTGAAATCTTGTGTCTCTAGCCTAAAAAATGAAGTCTGAAGAATTGTGTAGAAAGGAACAACACCCAAGAAAAGATCATGGCGAAGAATCAGAGACAAGGACAACACTCTGTGTGTGTGAGTGCATGTATGTGTGTGTGTGCATGCGTGCGTGTGTGTGCATGTATGCGTGCGTGTGTGTGGGAAGGAAGGAGGGGTGGCATACTAGGCAGCAGTCCTCTTCTGTGAATAGTCAGTTCAGTTTTTTAACTTCTCATGGATGTCATTGTTCAGGCAGTGTGTCGTGGGCAAGTTGCACAGGTCTGGCAAAGCACGCTCCTCTTCACCTTCTGTGTTTAGTCAGTGACAAAAAGAGAACTTAGACTATAATATGCATAATGTTCACTGTGTAAAGTTGCAACCATAAACTGATCAAGCCTTTTCAGTGCAAAACATGATTATGTTTTTAATGATCAATGCAGCTTAGGGCAATCAAAATATAGGTAGAAGAAGCCCCCTTGTAGCAAGTGTTTCTGCCCTCTATGTCATAGTATATATATATATATATAGATAGATAGATAGATAGATATCTGTCTTCTCTCTCTCTCTCTCTCTCTCTCTCTCTCTGGGGACTGGATGTAAAAAAGCACATGAATACTTATTCATTATCCTGGAAAAAAGATTTTGTTTCTATTACTTACAATGTGTAGATGTTCTTTTTATGACTTTATTGGCTTTTTCCCCCTCTTTATTATGTGAGTGTATGGGTATTGCACTTATTTTATTACCATGACATTCAATTTGCATGAGCATAATTAAAAAGTGTTTGTGTTGATCGTGTGCTATGTGAGTATTACATATTTAGTATTATCCCTGAAACACCCCCCCCCACCCCACCACACACGCTCACACCAAACAACACACACACACACCACACACACACACACCACACACACACACACACACCACACACACACACACACACACACTCACTCACTCACTCACTCACTCACCACTCATATTCTCTCCCTCAACGACTGTATAGTTTTAAATTTCTTCTTGGTTTGTTTCTTGTTTTTATTGTGTGGATGTATGGGTATTAAATTTATTTCATTATTATCATGACATATAATTTGAAACGAGTATAATCTAAAATGAGTGTTGATGGGATCGCATACTGTTTTGGGAATTATATATTGGATATTATCTCTGAAATACACACACACACACTCTGTCTCTCTGTCTCTGTCTCTCTCTCTCACCTTTTATCGTCCTGCTTATAGTCATAGTATATCCTGATGAAGGATTCATATTTTTATATTTTCAATACTTTATTGGACTTGCCTCTGTACTTAAGTTTTAATGAGTGCCCTATTTCAATATCTTATAATTATGTGTAACAAGTATGTGTACCATTTGACAATGTGTAGATGTTTATCTTTATGACTTATTAAGTTTGGTTGTGTTATTTTTCTTGGCTTTGTTGTTGTTCTTGTTGTTGTTGTTGTTGTTTGTCTGTTTTTCTCCTTTTTATCATCTTTTGTTGGTTTGGTTTTTTCTTCTCTTTTGTTTGTTTGTTTGTTTTGGTTAGGGTTTTTTGGGGGGTGGGGGTCGGGTGGGGTATTTTTAGGATTTTCTTTTAATTACTTGCTTTGGGGGGGGGGGGGGGTGTTGTGGGGGGGAGCTTTTTGAAAAGGGTTATTTCCCCTTGTTTTTATTGTGAGACTGTATAAGTATTGGGTTATTATTATTAAGATGTATCCCTAACGGGCGGGGACTGGATGTAAAAAAGCACGTGTGCTTATTCATTATCCTCGAAATAAAAGAATTTGTCATTTCTTCTCTCTCTCTCTCTCTCTCTCTCTCTCTCTCTCTCTCTCTCTCTCTCTCTCTCTCTTCTCTCTCTCATATATATATATATATATAATATATATATATATATATACACACTTTGGGGGGTGGAGAAGGAGACAAGCCACACCTGATTATGGCTGTGGCTGCCTTTCTGTTGCTGCTGATGACTGATGCAATGGTGCTGTGTGTGTCTTTTCAGCGGAAGAGGCCTCTCTGCAAAGATACTGTGAATTGTCGCGACTGGAGGATGGACATTCTGTCATGGTCAGTACATGTGTCTGTGTCTTCAATTTTACGTCTGTTCACTTAAAGTGATATTAGACGTTGGGGGGGGGGGGGGGGGGGGGGGGGTGGGGAGGACAGCATAATGAGATAAGGGCTTAAGTAAAAGAGATGCGTGTTGGTATGAATGCACATTAAAAGACTATTCCAAACTATATAAACAGTATGTTGCAAAAAAACATGGCAAAGAAATACCAAAGTTAACAAAAACACAGAACAATTGAAAAATACTCTAAAGTTGAAAAACAAACAATTGTGAACTACTTGTAACGGCAGCTGTGAAACAAGCAAAATGTAGATCCCGACGATCATACTTTACAAAAAATATAATACTGGGGATTGCAACAGAGACAATGCTATCTCACATAATAACTCTGGATTGGTTAAAACTTCCTGCAGAGACTTATCTTGAAATGATGGTAAAAACATTTTTAAACCTTGACATTGATACAGAACATGAACATTGGAAAATTTTTCGCTGCATATACATTGTATATTTTTGGCAAATTTTGCTCGAAAGACATTTAATTTCAATCTGTAGAATAGAGAAACAATTTTTGTAGTACAGGATTTTCAAAAGCCATACAGAGTACAAAGAATGTTCTCAATATCCAGAACTGAACAAGTATGCTGGGGATAACCAGCCTCTTCCTGTTTCTTTTTTACATGTTTCCAGCAAACATTTTGAAGCAAAGCATAACCTTCATGAAGAGAAAGGGAAATATCTAAAACAGTTGAATAGCTATCATGTTTTGCTGCCTTTTTGGCAGCTTTGTCAACCTTTTCATTAAAATGAATACCACAGTGAGATGGAACCCAGCAGAAAGTAACATTCAAACCCTTCAGAATTAGAAAATGTACAAACACATTAATTTCAGTAATAAGATTCTGCCTATCAGTCGATGACGAGTTACTGAGAGACTGTAAATAGTGTAATGCAGATTTAGAATCAACAGAACAAAATCTGCAAAACAGTATTGGGGAAATCGAGCAGAAAGTACAAAGCCATCAAAATAGCAGTAAGTTCAGCAGTAAAGATGGAATGTTTTTTGCCGATGTGATAGGACTTTTCAACCTTTAAAGCTGGAATGATGAATGCTTCCCCTGCTTCCTTGTTTTTAAGAAGGGATCTGTCAGTGTATATCTTAAGATGAGAAGGATATGTATTTTCTAGGTGCACTTTTATGTAAGAGCCAAGAATCAGCCCATTTTCTTCTTTTTTTAAAGACAGATGGTTGATATCAAAATCTGCTTTCTGAAGTTCCCATGTTGGACAAGGTGTTAAAAGAGGTGTGGATTTTTGCCATTCTTTAGGATTGATACTTGACTCTTTGAGGAGATCGGAAATGTAAGTACTAATAGTGACAAGAGAAGAGATATTTTTAGCTCTGTTGGGAAAATCTAAGGTGGATCTAATTGAAATTTCCGATGCAATATTGTTTTCAACTGTTGAACTTCTTAAGATATACTTTGAAACAGCTAAGTTATGATAATCCTCTAGAGGTAGTACTCCTATTTCTCTGTATGTTCCTAAAGAAGATGCATGAAACAGAACTCCCAGAGCAATCCAGAAGCTTTACAATCTAACCTTTGAATTTTGTTTAATAGATACTTGGGGGCCACAGCGTGCCTATACAGCAGCACTCAGTCAAAGATTCAGGCAGAGTGCTAAAATTAGCGCGCCCCGACCTTTTTACCCCCACACCCCTCCCATTTCTTCACCCCTCCCCTTTCCCCTCCTCACAGCATCTCAAGCCTAGTAGCATGTACACATGCTCGCGCGGCAGGCCTAAGCCTAAGGCTACAGATCTGGACTAGGCTAGGCCTACAGGAGACAAGCCCGCTGCGTGCGTGCGTGCGGCCTGCTTATCCTCTTAACACACACAGGCACTAAGCCTAGGCTAGATTGAGACAGCAAACAGACAAGATTTTGCCCAAATTTGAGCCCTTCATAACTGATGAACACATATCCTAAATACAACAAAAGTTGATTCAGCTTAAAAATAAATCATTACATTACATACCTGACTTTGCCAAAGTGAAACTTAAATGATTTCAGGAGGAAAATTGCGATCAATTTACGTCACTAGCTCAGAAATTATCCCTCTCAATACTAAACAAAGAAGAGCTATCTGGTGAGAACATCCAATCTATCTTGTTATTTTTGTTTATAACACCAACACAAAAGTGTTATACTTGTTCAATATCACGTCTCCACAGCAACAAGAGAACACTGCACTGAATACACCTGAATGTAGCGCGGAAGAAAATGACAAACGTATCAAAAAGCACTTAAAAGTTGGAAATTACAATCCGTGTGGCCACTTTCTCCCGCTGAAACAGTGGAAAGAACGCCACGCTATCTTGATGGCACCAAACTGGACCAGTGCATCTGGTCGGTGCCAGAGCTAAAAATAAGCACATCAGGGGTCAAGTTCCAGCGTCAAAGTGCGGCAGAAAGTGGGGGAAAACGACTGCCATGGGGCACTAAAGAATAATTCTTGACCATATGTTAGTTTAGAACGAACCAGTGATAATGATAAATGCTTTAGTACTAATGAATCTTGTGCCCATATTTGCCTACTAATTGCCTTTAATACATTCAGACTTCTTCTTACCTTGTTGAAAGCATATTCCAACCAATCAATTTATTTTTATATTTTATATCGAGGATAATGGAATAAGCACTTATGTGCTTTTTTACATCCAGTCCCCGTGTGTATGCGGTTTTGTAAATTCTGTCATCTATTCCCACCTGCACACCATGGCCTACTCTTACGAAAAGCGAAACTGGATTTAACGTGTACATGTGTGTGTGTGTGTGTGTTATGTGTGTGTCTGTTAAGTACAACATCTTTTCACTATTAGTGATAAACATACATACACTGACTCGAATGTGTGGGGGTGGGGGAGGGGGGTCATTTTATTCTTTTGCTTCAAGGATAATGGAATAAGCATTCATGTGCTTTTTTAATCCAATCTCTGTGTGTGTGCGGTTTTGTAGATTTTGTCATCCATTCCCTCTGGCACACAATGGCCTACTCTTTTGAAAAATGGAACAGGTGTTAAGATGTACGCAAGATGATCTGCATGTATTCGCACATGGGACCTCAGTTTATAGTCTCATCCTGAGGACTTTTGGTAGGTGTGGATTCAGCACTGATGTTAACTCCAGGGGGAAAAAATTCCCCTTGAAGGGGTGTGTGTGTGTGAGTGTGTAACAGAACATCGTTTGTAGACACAAGTAAACAAATATGTAACAGAAAAAAGTCACCAAAGATTCATGCAGTCAAAACCATACTTCACTCATGGTTTTTGAAGTTCGTCAAATTGTATGTAATCCCTTGTAACCAAATTATTAAAACACATTAGCTAGATTGGAAGGGAGGGGGGATGATAAAGGCCGGACACACTCTTCAAAAGATCAATTGAAGAGGCAGGGTTGTGCTTGTGGCAGCTTTTGTTTATTATTTCATCTGTAGACCAAAGAAGACAACTGAAACAAACATAGAATTCAGGTAACTACTCTATCCATATTGAACCAGGTACACATAATCGTTGAAAGGCATAGCATATAGTTATATCATCATTGGCCAGTTTTAAAAGGCAAACTCCTTTCATCAGTCTTATTCAAAGTCTCATAGGAACCAACAGAGAGTCTACAATTGTAAGTCAAACAACCGAAGATTACAATTAAATAGGAAAACCATTTCCTTGGTGCCCTCAACTGACATTATCCTAACAATACCAACAGACCTTAGTGTGTACTGAGATCATATTCACAGAATTCACATACAAAATTGTTAACAACTGACACAAATGACTGACCTTACACATAAGCATACCCACTTGTCATAACTCCTTTAGTGGGGCAGTTATCTCCTGGACCAAGCTAAGGTTACTGTGGCACAAACCCTGGACTTCAAACCAACTCTTAACTGTCACTGTTATCTCACTGTATGCCATAGTAGTTTACCCCGAAAGTTTTGTTATCAGTCCACTTTATTTTACCTGTGATCAATGTGATTTATAAACTTTGTCCTAATATAACTCATGTATCAAATACTGATTAGCTACTCATGAAGATCCACTTTTAAAATGAACACTCGACCATAATAAATCCAAGGTGAGACTATTAAACATTAACGTGCCAAGTAAAAGTCATGACGTTAGCCAAAGCTTGTGTGTAAAGCAACTACACAATCACTGAACCTGTCAAGATAAATTATCAATAATAATACATTCTGTTACCATACACAACATGAAATACACTGATTGACTTACTCTTGGCTTAGTCACAAACACTACACCAGATCAGCTTAACCTTGATAAATGTATATAACCAACAACCAACTACTACATCAATAAAATTAAAAAGAAAAAAATTCTCTCTTACAGTTCAAGCAGATCAAAATTGTTTGTTGTCTTAAGTCATTTGGCAGGATCTCACCAGTCAGCTCTGTAACTTGAAAAGAACTAAATGTCACCACAGACATGTTCACCAGGTAGCAAAGAGAATGACTTTGAAACGCCACATACGCCCTGTTACATTGGAGTTCAATCACAGGACTCTTGATTCTTACAGACCAATGAATTCATTAGGAAACTGAGACTGACCAATGCTGACCACACATCAGAATCAGCTGACAGACAAATAAATTTAGAAGCTAAGATCAACCACTATTCTCACTACATGACAAATTCACTGATTCACTAGAAAGAAGGGGGATGAAGGGGTGGGGGGTGCTGGAGATGAAGTTCTCGTACATTCTGGACACTTAAACCACGATGAAGTGTTAATGCAGACTGTCATAGCCAAGATTCGAAAGCCTCTAGATTAAATGGTCTGATACTGATAGCTCTAACACACACAAAGAGAACCACAGGTACACAGCAGTATTTAACTCTGGATCCTTTGACCTCACCTCCGCGTAGCCTTAAAGAGGGATAAATGAGAGGCCAACAAAGCCATGCCCCACGGCTTGGTGATGCGGTACAAACCACTCTGTTTTCCACACTGTGTCTGCACTGTCTCTAACACCCAGAGCTGGCCACTGGAGACAAGGGGATGGGGAACGAGCAGAATCTTTGACGCCTTTCTTTACACAACTCCTGGCTACAAAGCCATGTGGCTGCATCTACACAAACAAACAAGAGTTTGGTGCTTTGTCTAGACACCACACCAAACACTCTTCCAAGCTCAGTGTTGATTTTAAAGTGTGCCCTTGCGGGACTCCCGCATTTTTTTCAAAATCGCCGCAAAATGATGTGGGCAGTGCGCCCTAAGGGACGCAAAAATATCCTGGACGGCGCGTTTTTGAACAAACAGTACACCATGGCAACTGCCATTTAGCCTATATAATCTCGAAAATTAAGCACTACTTTACACCCCCCACCCCCCCCACTCGAAGTTCTCCGATGATGCTTCTGGTTAGCTAAGTGCCTCACTTTTTACCAATCACTGAAACTGTAGTTCGCCTCGTCAGTTCATGCCATGTTCATTATGTTGGTAGGCTACCCCCAAGGCTGCAACAAGCCCTCTTCATAATAAAGCAGGCTCATCCTACCCTGTTGTCCTCTTCGATCACGTCATCTTCCAAGAGGCCTTGTACTCCAGAAACAAGTGATGTGATTGGGACAGAGATCGTTGAGGAGATAGCCCCCTTTCTTATGAAGGGGGAGGGGGGCCAATGCCCCCTTTTTTCCATTTTAGGGGGCCCTTGGGCGCCTTATTTTGAAATCCTAGAATCAACACTGCAAGCTTTTGAAGGTAGTGTCCCTATTAGAGTTGATTCAAAACTGATGAAGAAATTCACAGAGAAACCGTTTGGGCCCAAAATTTTTCCCCCATCCATTAGATCATGAGTGGTGGCCTGGGCGCTAGTCTTTCGGATAAGATGTTACACATTTTCAACGCACGTAAAAGAACCCACGGCAACAAGAGAATTGTCCCTGGCAAAATTCTGTAGAAAAAAGCCACTCTGATAGGGAAACAAATACAGTTGTAGACAGACAAAAACACAAAAAATGGGTGGCGCTGCTTGTGTGGTGACGCACTCTCCCTGGGGAGAGCAGCCCGAACTTCACATAGAGAAATCTCGTGACTTAAAGTGGTATAAAAAAAAAAATTTTTAATAATAATAAATAAAGAATATTTGCTTCTTTTAGAACCAATGACCTAAGCGAATTTTTAAAAAGTTTAACCAAGTTGAACACATTCCATCTACAAGAGGAGGTGGGAGGGGGGGGTGTACAATTGAAAAGTTATAGTGTGCAAAGTGCACACTGTAACACATGTATTACAGGACCTGAGCTGTGGCCTGAGCTCCATTGGACTGTACGTGTGTGAAACATTCCCCCCAGTGTCATGTGACCTGTGTTGTTGGTGTTGACGTGTGACATATCACAGGACCTGGGCGGTGGTTGGGGGTCCTTTTGGTGATATGTTTTTGAAAAGTTCTCCAAATGTCAGGTGACCTGTGTTCTTGTTGTTGCTGTTGTCCCACGGATGAGACTATAAACCGAGGCCCCGTGTGCGAACGCATGCAGAACATCTTGCGCACACGTTAAATCCTGTTTTCGAAAGAGTAGGCCATTGTGTGCCGGTGGGAACAGATGACAAAATTTACAAAACCGCATACACACAGGGACTGGATGTAAAAAAAAGCACATAAGTGCTTATTCCATTTTCCTCGATATAAAAATAAATAAATAAAATAAAATTATTTTTAAAATGTCGTCTGAGCACTTTGATTTGTAGCTTTACAAGATTCAGCGCTATATAAATTCTATGTATTATTATTTTTTATTATTATTATTATTATTATTGTTGTTACTGTTGTTGTTACTGTTGTTGTTACTGTTGTTGCTGCTGTTGACATGTCGCGCGTATGTCGCAGGACCTGGGGTGTGGCTGGGGGTCGTTCGGGCTGTACGTGTGTGAGAAGTACCCCAAGTGCCGGGTGACCTGCGTCTCCAACTCGGGCAC
Organism: Rapana venosa; assembly: GCA_028751875.1. Taxonomy (NCBI): domain Eukaryota; kingdom Metazoa; phylum Mollusca; class Gastropoda; order Neogastropoda; family Muricidae; genus Rapana; species Rapana venosa. The sequence continues at coordinate 6,837,346 of CM054144.1, read as the reverse complement.
GCAGCGTCAGCTGATCGAGGCGCGGGCCCGGCAGCGGGGCTTTTCCCCGCGCCTGCAGGTGCTGACTGCCGACGCCAACACCTTCCACACCGCAGACAGGTTCGACAGAGTCGTCTCCATTGAGATGTTCGAGGTGCGTGGCTCTCTGACTTGCTACCTCCCTTCCTGCTGGCTTGGTGCTGTGGGTGTGTGTGTGTGTTATGTGTCGGGATTTCTGTTGTTGTTGTTGTTGTTGTCAGGTGGCGTTGGATGTATGGGTGTGATGTGGACGTGGTATGTATGATGTGGTGTGGTATGTGTGATGTGGGTGTGGTATTATGATGTGGTGTGATGTGGGCGTGGTATGTGTGATGTGGTGTGGTATGTGTGATAGGTGTGATGTGGGCGTGGTATTGTGATGTGGGCGTGGTATGTATGATGGGTGTGATGTGGGCGTGGTATTGTGATGTGGGCGTGGTATGTATGATGGGTGTGATGTGGGCGTGGTATGTATGATGGGTGTGATGTGGGCGTGGTATGTGTGATGTGGGTGTGGTATGTGTGATGTGGTGTGGTATGTGTGATGTGGGTGTGGTATGTGTGGTGTGATGTGGGCGTGGTATGTATGATGTGGTGTGGTATGTCTGATGTGGTGTGGTATGTGTGATGTGGGTGTGGTATGTATGATGTGGTGTGGGTGTGGTATGTATGATGCAGTGTGGTGTGGTATGTATGATGTGGTGTGGTATGTGTGATGTGATGTGGGTGTGGTATGTATGATGTGGTGTGGTATGTGTGATGTGGGTGTGGTATGTGTGATGTGGGTGTGGTATGGTGCAGTGTGGTGTGGTGTGGTATGTGTGGTGTGGTATGTGTGATGTGGTGTGGTATGTATGATGTGGTATGATGCAGTGTGGTGTGGTATGTATGATGTGGTATAGTTGTGGTATGTATAGTTGATGTGGTATGGTATGTATGATGTGGTGTATGTATGTATGGTTGTGATGTGGGTGTGGTATTTATGATGTGGGTGTGGTATGTATGATGTGGTATAGTTGTGGTATGTATAGTTGATGTGGTATGGTATGTATGATGTGGTGTATGTATGTATGGTTGTGATGTGGGTGTGGTATGTATGATGTGGTATAGTTGTGGTATGTATAGTTGATGTGGTATGGTATGTATGATGTGGTATATGTATGTATGGTTGTGATGTGGTGTGGTAACTATTATTATGACACTATGTGGTGTGGTATGTATGGTTGTTATGTGGTGTGGTTGTGTGATGTGGTTTGTGATGTGGCGGGGTATACATGATGTGGGATTTGCATAGTTATGTGCTGTGGTATATATGGTTGTGATGTGGTGTGATATGTATGATGACGTGTATGTGTAGTGATGTGGTGTGTGTGGTTGTGACATGGTATGAAAAGTAGTTCTTTGATGTGGAGCAGATATGGTTTGTGCTGGTTGTCAGTGTGAGAATGTGTTTTGTGGTTATTGTGATGTGGTGCTGATGTTTGTTTGTTATGGTTTTGATGTGATGTCATAATGGTTTTCTAGTGGCGGTGATGCAGTGTGGAAATCAGGTTGTTGTGGTGATGTAATAATGTATTGAGGGGGGGGGGGGGGGGCTGTTGGTGATGTTATATGGTAATGTATTGAGGAGGAAGTGAAACCAAGAGGTCAGAGCATGCAGTGAGAGAGAGACTGATAGCAACAGAGAGCATTGGTTCAAATCCTCATTGAGCTGTAGAAGTGAATCTTTCCTCTAAATCAACATGGATCCATGGCTAAGTCCATTCTGCTGAAAGTCCTTCAGATGAAACGTAAAACCAGATAGAACCTTTATTGCCCACTTACATAGGGAAACATGTCACTCGACTGCACTAAAAAGTAAAGGTCCCGTAACCTATGTGGTCATAGGGGAGTGAGGCATCAGAGACCTCACTTCTCAAGGGGCCAGCATTTTGAGGGTGGCACCCATCTCCTCTCCCTCGCTGCTTTACCTTCCCTGACCCTAAAGAGGCAGGTACCCATTTACAGCTGGAGGGACTGTTCTAAAGCCAAGGTGCGTAAACAGTCACCCATCCAAGTGGTAACCACGCTCAATGCTGCTTATCCTTAGCTGGGAAAAGCGAGTGCTCTGACCACTGAGCTGTCCTTCCCCCCTGCACTACATGACCTAAAACGCACATTGTCATTTAAAATTACACATAGCTCCTTAAACATAACCGATCTGACAACCTGGGTTCAATTCCCGTTCAAGGGGATATTTTCCCCTGGAGTTAACATCAGTGCAGACTCCACTGTCCCCAAAAGGCCTTCGGATGAGACTATAAACCGAGGCCCCGTGTGCGAACGCACGCAGAACATCTTGTGCACATGTTAAATCCTGTTCCGCTTTTCGTAAGAGTAGGCCATTGTGTGCCGGTGGGAACAGATGACAAAATTTACAAAACCGCATACACACGGGGACTGGATGTAAAAAAGCGCATACGTGCTTATTCCATTATCCTCGATATAAAAGAATAAAATAAATAAATAAATATAAAAATATGTTGACATATTTCTAAATGCCTTGTTGGCACTTTGGTCCTATGTGCAAATACATGGAATAACTTCTTGCACATCTATTCTTTGTTGAAGAATATGCAGCACATGAAGAGTGTGCAGTTGTCACAGTGATGTGTGCAGCACATGAAGAGTGTGTTGTCACAGTGATGTGTGCAGCACATGAAGAGTGTGTTGTCACAGTGATGTGTGCAGCACATGAAGAGTGTGTTGTCACAGTGATGTGTGCAGCACATGAAGAGTGTGTTGTCACAGTGATGTGTGCAGCACATGAAGAGTGTGTTGTCACAGTGATGTGTGCAGCACATGAAGAGTGTGTTGTCACGGTGATGTGTGCAGCACATGAAGAGTGTGCAGTTGTCACGGTGATGTGTGCAGCACATGAAGAGTGTGCAGTTGTTGTCACGGTGATGTGTGCAGCACATGAAGAGTGTGCAGTTGTTGTCACGGTGATGTGTGCAGCACATGAAGAGTGTGCAGTTGTTGTCACGGTGATGTGTGCAGCACATGAAGAGTGTGCAGTTGTTGTCACGGTGATGTGTGCAGCACATGAAGAGTGTGCAGTTGTTGTCACGGTGATGTGTGCAGCACATGAAGAATGTGCAGTTGTCACGGTGATGTGTGCAGCACATGAAGAGTGTGCAGTTGTCACGGTGATGTGTGCAGCACATGAAGAATGTGCAGTTGTTGTCACGGTGATGTGTGCAGCACATGAAGAATGTGCAGTTGTCACGGTGATGTGTGCAGCACATGAAGAATGTGCAGTTGTTGTCACGGTGATGTGTGCAGCACATGAAGAATGTGCAGTTGTCACGGTGATGTGTGCAGCACATGAAGAATGTGCAGTTGTCACGGTGATGTGTGCAGCACATGAAGAATGTGCAGTTGTCACGGTGATGTGTGCAGCACATGAAGAGTGTGCAGTTGTCACGGTGATGTGTGCAGCACATGAAGAATGTGCAGTTGTCACGGTGATGTGTGCAGCACATGAAGAATGTGCAGTTGTCACGGTGATGTGTGCAGCACATGAAGAACTACGAGGTGTTGTTCCAACGCGTGGCAACGTGGCTGAAGCCCTCGGGTCTGCTGTTCCTGCAAGTCTTCTGTCACCGCCAGCACCCCTACGCCTTCGACGTCAAGCCCGGCTCTGATACCGAGTGGATGGCCAAGAACTTCTTCACAGGGGGCACAATGCCCTCCATGGACCTCTTTCTGCATTTTCAGGTCAGTTATCTCCCATGGCAGGCAGGCAGGCAGGCTGTGTGTTTCTTCTAGCTGTTGTTGAAAGTTTGATAGCCAACATGCTGGGATTTTGTGTGCTTTCTTTGTTCAACTTTTGAGACCAAATTTTTTTTAAAGTTTTTTTTGGTGTGGTTTGTAATGTCTTTTTAGTATCAGAATATATTTTTATCAACTGCCTTTTTTGTTATTGTTGATAACTGTCTGTGGGTGGAAAATCAGTGTTGTAGTGCAGCCTTAAGTCAGAAGGTGCCTTGCTTTTTCCTTGTTTTTCCTCCTCTACTTGGCCAGAAGAAGCGCATTAACCACAAGACAATCGCTGTGGTCATCATTCAGGCAAGTATAAGGGAGATAACTAAAATACAATGAATGAGTAAAAGATAATAGTAACATTCGTAATCAAGAAGTATATATATATATATCTATCTATCTATATATATATATATATATATATATATAGATATATCTCTCTATATATATACATATATGTGTGTGTGTATATAGATATATATGGGTTATTCTCAGAAACATGTGAGGTTTTTGTGACATAGACCTTGAAAAATAAATGTCATTGGAAGTTTATGGCTTTTTGTTATATTTTAGAGTACTCTGTCATAATCTGCATTCTTTTGAAAAAATTATGAAATATTAATTGGTTTCCTAGTATTTTATGAATTAAAGTTCTATTTTTAGCCGTGTTGCGGTTTGTTGGGCATAGAAACCAAAAGTAGCATAAATAAATCTTTGTACTCAGAATATCAAACAAAAAACACTCCAAAATGCTGTTGTTTTCATTTATAAAACAAATCTAACATTTGGAAGTATGACAATCACTGACAAAGCATATTTTTGGCCATTTTTCTAATGACACTCTAAGACAGTTTTGTACGCCCAGATTTAAAGTTTTGTTTTTGTGCTAGTGACCACAGGAAGCATCACAAATTAGCCAAAAACTTTAACCACGAATCATATAAATAAAAACAACAATTTTCTTTACACAAGAATGGAAGCTTTTTCAATTTAATCCCTTATAAAAGTAATATGTGCGGTTGTGACAAGGAAAACCCGTTTGGTTGTGACATGGAAACCACACCCTTCAAAATAACAAATCATGGAAGTTACAATTTAAACAAAACATTTAAACAAAACACACCAATTTAAAATTTGGGGAAAACAATGCATTCTTGTAACATTTTTCATACTAAATTATACATTTTATATGATTATTATGGTTTGTGACATCGGGACCGTTTGGTTGTGACATGGAAACCCAACCCTCAAAAGCACAAATCATGAAAATTGTAGCAATTTAAGATCAAAATTTAAAAAACACATCATCTCAAATGAGAAACAATGCATTCTTGTTAACTTTATTTACATTGATTTATTATGTTAAGACTTAGAGTGACATGATATTATATCAATAAACATTATCTCATTTTAAATTTTTCATGCTGGAGTGATATAAAATCAATCAACACAGCTAAGTCCAGTTTCTCTCATCTGACCTAGCGCATCCTTCATAATTAATGATAAAATTGAGCTCATGGTGATAGTGCTTTTTATCAAGTAAAAAAATAATTTTTAAAAAACGACAAAAAAAAAAATAAAATATATTCATTCTTGCTTTTTTTTTTATAGTAAAAAACCAAATTAATTTCGATCAAACTTGTTAGTTGAAATTTTGATTACAAACTCCCTTTGTGTGTTGTTGGGGTTTTTTCCCTTTAAATTAACAACTTTTTGGGAATAACAAAATAATCAAAAGTTATTTTTCTTCATTTTTTGTTTTACAGGAAATTTTAATTTCTTTTTTTTTTTGGGAAATAGAATCTTAAAGCACTTAGCTTTTGTGGTGCTTTTTTTCCCTCACTGCAGCTGTTTTTTTTCCCCACTTAACATGATCTAACATAATTTCAAACTGATTTAGGATTTTAAGTTCTCTCCCCTTCTCTCTCCTCTCTTCTCTCTCTCTCTCTCTTCTCTCTCTTCTCTCTCTCTCTCTCTCTCTCTCTCTACAACACACGTTTGATTTATTTGTAACAGTTAAAAAATTGTTGGTCTTTTCACTGATCCATATGTTTGTGGGCACCTGCCCCCTTTTTTTTTATCATTAAGACCCCCACCTGGTAAGATTACTTTTCTTAGAATGCTCTTTTTTGTAACTGTACCCCCTCATTAATTCTCCTTTATAAAAAAATTTTGTGTGTGTGTTGGTGTGTGTGGGTGGTGTGTGGAGAGCGAGAGAGAGAGAGAGAGAGAGAGAGAGGAAGCAAAAAAATTATATGTATGTAAATGTATGTTTTTGTGTGTGTGGTGTGTTTTTTGTGTGTGTGTACAAGCCCCGGAAGAGAGTGTGTGTGTGTGTATGTATGTGTGTGGTGAATGGGGAGCGGGTGTGTGTTGTTGTTTGTGTGTGTGTGTGTTGTGTGTGTGTGTGTGTGTGTACACCAAAAAAAAAATTTTTAAGCTGAAATTGCTTTTTTTGCTGAAAACTTGTCAAAACCAATTTCACTGTAGTGTTTTTGCTTTTTATGTAAAGTAAATGTGTGCATTTGTGTGTTTTTTGTTTGTTTCAACGTTTTGTCTTGCACATTTAAGATGAAATTGGTTCCCAAAAAATTTGAAAAGGGAAAAAACAGAAAACCAACGAAAAAAAAAAACAAAAAAGCCCACCCTCTGGTGTGGTTTTTTCTTAACTGATCAGGATTTGAAAAATTTTGGGTTTAAAAAAATGTTAAGCTTAGGATTTCCAGCTTTGATCCTCCCTTAAAATGACAAAAATTTTAATCGGAAAACGTATTGTTTGTTTACATTTGAAGTCGGAACATAAGTGGTAAAAAAACGAGTGGGGGTTTTTTGGGTGTTTTGGTCGTGACCGGGCTCTGTCATCGGCGCGTTTGTAGCAAACATTAAGTCACTCGAGGGTTTTACGGTTTAGCGTGCTTTTAGGTTGTCATGATTAACAACGATTTTTGTAGATCAATACTTCCTAAAATCAACACTAAAAAACTGTATCCAAAAAACGATTTTTTACAGTAGATCGGTCGTGACACAAAACCCTAATCCGTTTTTCCCGTTTCCCACTAAAACCCGGGTAAAGTTTTAGGCCAAATTTTTTAAGTGCGAGATAACCCCAGAAAAAAATTGCTGAGGTTTTATTTTTCAAAACATAACCGGCACCTATAAAAAATCAAAAATGAAGAGGAAAAAGCGAGATAAATTTTTTATGCTTTAGATCTAACGGCCCAGACAGAAACAACGCTTCTTGGTTTTGTCACAACCAGGGTTTAAAACATGAGTTTTTCAGATCAACGAAAAATTTCCCCTTTAAAAAACTTCAAACACGAAAAAATTATTCTGTTGCTAATTTGTTTTGAAATAAAAACAATAGATCTATAAAAAGAAAGGAAAGTAAAATTCAACAAGAATGTTGGGTTGTACAAGAAACCCTACTTTTTTTTTCAGTTTTCCCAACCCTAAAGCGCACAACAAAAACTGGATTATTTAAAATTTTGTGCAAAAATTTATTTCTTTTCACATAAAAAATCATTTCCACAAATTAAGTAGTGGCTTTTTTATTTTTTTGAGTAAGAATAAGCGGGCTCAAAAACAAACGCGGTAAATGTACCCACAGCTAACAAGCAAAAACTGTTGACAAGAAAAGAAACCTGCAAAAAACAAGCAATTTCGTTTTTTAAAAACGAGTTTTCGTTTTTTAAACCTGGTTGGCAAAAGTAAAATATTTGAAAAGAAATTTTCCTTTCCCTTTGATAAAAAATGGACCCGAGCGGGGTAAAGGCATTTGATCAAATGCTGCCGTGCTTTAGCGGTGGTCGTGACATGAGAAATTTTGGAAAAAGACAAAAACCGGACATAAATATAGCATCGGATGTTCCTTTTGGGGGAAAAAGTAGTGCCGAGATATTTTAGGTCAAGGGGAAGTGCCCGCGTAAAAATCTGGTCAGTGGGAAGTGCCCAGTTTTGCACCAAAATTTCTTCGGTCGGTTGTGACGTTAAAAATGAGAAACATGTTGATAATCTGGAGTTTTTAAAACCCATGAAAGAGGGGGGGGGAGGTTGCTGATCAAAAAAAAATGTTTTTTATTATGTTAAAGTTTATTTATCAGTGGAAGTATAAAGTGTTGTGATATGTATAGTTTTTGTGGTGAATTTTAAAATTGGGGCCCGACTTTTGGAAACTAAGGTCCGACCAACGGGTATTTAATCCACCTCTATTTAAAGTTATATAAAAAGGGAAAATGTTTTGTTTTGGGGTTTGGAACAAATTTTTGGGCATTAATTTTAAAACAAATTGTGTTTAAATTAGCATCTTTGAGTCAGAAGAACAATCGAAAAACGTAGCCCATCATTCACAAATCCGCCATGTTGGAAAGGCAATTTTGAAAAAAAAAAATTCAAAATTTTTTTTAAAAACGCACAAGTATCATTACAAATTTTTAAATTTTTTCTTTAAACAAAAATAACCCGTAACCGATTCACTACAGTTACAAAAATAAAAATTTAGTCAAATGGTAGATGTGTGAAGTAGGGCACATCATACCTCAAGTTTTGAGAATGACCTTATAGTTTTAGCGCGTGATTTGTTGCTTTACAAGTTCAGCGCTTATAAATCCTACATTATTATTATTTTATAGTGTAGAATACTAGATATTTTAACACCACATATAGATATTTTTCTATGTGTTTTTAATTTTTTAAAAATTAGTATCTCCTGTGTGACTCGTAGCCCCTATCAGATGAAGTGAAAGGCACAGCTTACCTACCCCAACACTGACTGCACTCTCTGACCCCTCCCATATTCCCCCGGTGACTGAGGGGGTGAGCCCCAAACCGTCTGTTGTAGTTGTGTGGGTTTTTTGTGGGTGCGCGTGCGTGGGGCCCTGCGTTTTTTTTTAAATTTTTTGATGGTACGTTGAGAAAACAGTGCATTTGCTTCTTTCATAAGCCATGAAGTACAGCAGCAATATTTTCATCAGTAACCATATTCAATGTGGGTGTGTGTGTGTGTGTGTGTGGGGTTTGTGGTTTGTGTGTTTTGTGTGTGTGGTGTGTGTGTTTGCATGTGTGTGTGTATGTGTGTGTGTGTGTGTGTGTGTGGTGTGTGTGTGCAGAGAGACCTCAGCCTGGTGGAGTCCTGGGTAGTGAGTGGTCAGCATTACCAGAAGACTCTGGAGGCCTGGCTCAGCAAAATGGACGCTAACATAGATGAGGTCTGTAGCTTTAGCTTGTAATGAGTGTTTGCCTTCCTGTCTTCTCGTCTCCTCTCTTCTCTTCTCTTCTCTTTTCTTCCTTTCTCTTCATTTCTCTTCTCTTCTCTCCTCTCCGCTCTTCTTTTCCTTCTCTCTTCTCTTCTCTTCTCTTCTCTTCTCTTCTCTCATCTGTTCTCTTCTCTTCTCTTCCTTTCTTTTCACTGCTCTTCCCATCTCTTCTCTTCTCATGTCTTCTTTTCTCTTTGCTTGTCTTCTCTTCTCTTTTCTTCCTTTCTCTTCATTTCTCTTCTCTTCTCTTTGCTTGTCTTCTCTTCTCTTCACTTTTCTTCTCAGGTAAGTTACATAGTAGTCATGTAGAATGACATCCCCTGACCTAGCTGAGCTTCGCTGTCCTTGTTGGTGTGGATGAAGGGGAGGAGAGCATATTGTGTGTGATGGAGTTAGTCAGAGTTATCAGTTATTCAGTGGCTTACCTCCCCTGAGCTAACAAACTTTGTAGCCATGTTAGGGAATGAAATGAAGGGTTGCTGGCATTTAACCAAATATTGATAGTTCCATGAACTAACTGAAGTAGAAGTGTAAGAACTTAGTGGAGAAATTGGAACAAAGTATGCAAATGAAATTTTACGATTTTCTTTTTTTTTTTAATGGCTTCCTGATATAAACATGGTGGAAACCCAAACACAACAACAAAGCTTCATCAGCACAACCTAAAAGCTGCCTTTTCCTGCAGTTGTTCTCCTGACAGTAATATAGCAACTACATGTTTTTATTATTATGTGATCTACTACAATATAGGACTTTGCTTTTGCAATCCCAATGCATGGTAGTTATTGTAATGACTCTTTTGTGGAAAATGTTTGAGCATCAGTGACTTGTGTCAAATCAAGTCAAGTCAAATTTTTATTTCCAGATGGTACATTGAATAAGCAATGCATTTGCTTTTTTACATCAAGCCGTCTATCTAAAAATAAAAAATTTTGAATGATAATATTGAAGTACTACATTATTACAACCTTTACCAATAAAGTGTACCAATAAACAAATATTTTTTAAAAGATTAAACCAATAAAATAATACACTGCAAAATACACACACATACACACGCACACACAAAAAATGTAACATGTTGTTGTTCTATTCCCCTTTCAATCCACCATTTATTGTTTGATTGCCCAATTCTTTTTGACATGTATAAAAGAAGAGGTTTAGATATTCATAAGAAATATGCCACTAGTCAAGAAGTTTTATATGACTCTCAGCAATTCATAATATCAGTTCTTCTTCTTATTCCTTATAGCTCCTAGTGGAGCATAGGGCCTCAACAGCGTCCCTCCACCTTCTTCTGTCTCTGGCAAGGGTCTTGGCCTCTTCCCATGTCAGGCAGGAGTCTCTCAGCTCACTATGCAGGCTTCTCCTCCAGGTCTGTTTCGGGCGCCCTCTCTTCCTTTTCCCCTGCGGGTTCCACTCAAGCGCTTGTCTGGTGATGTTGCAAGGCTCCTTCCGTAGGGTGTGGCCGACCCAACGCCACTTTCACCGCCTTACTTGGACTTCCATAGGCTGTTGGTTCGCCCTCATCCACAGGTCTGTACTTGGCACTCTGTCGAACCATCTGAGATGAAGGATCTGCCGGAGACATCCGTTGATGAAGGTCTGGATCTTGGAGGAGCTGGTGTTGATGACCTGCCAAGTTTCTGACCCGTAGAGAAGCACAGACTTCACGTTGGAGTTGAAGATCCTGAGCTTGGTGGTTGTGGAGATTGCATTTGTTCTCCATACGGGTTTCAAGATGGCAAATGTCTGGCGTGCTTTCTTTATTCTTGCCTTGATGTCTTCGTCTGTGCCTCCTGTCTGGCTGATCTTACTGCCCAGGTACACAAATTCACTGACATCCTCTACTGCTTTCCCAGAGATGGTGACAGGAGCCTCTTGCTGGTTGTTGGTACGCAGTAGCTTGGTCTTCTCTTGACTGATCCTGAGGCCAACATGTCTAGCTGTGGTATCTAGGGCAGTGACTTTGCTTTGGATGTGCTGCAGGCGGTGGGATAGCAGAGCCAGGTCATCGGCAAAATCGAGATCTTCCAGCTTTGTCATGAGGGTCCATTGGATATAATATCAGTTGCTGAAGTCATATTCTTCACCTGTAAGACCATTATTGTAATTAGTTATGTATATATATATATATATATATATATATATATATATATATATATATATATATAGTTATGTATATATTATATATATATTGTATATATATATGTGTGTGTGAGAGAGAGAGTGTGTGGGTGTGTGTGTGTAAGGGAGAGAAAAAGAGAGAGAGAGAGAGAGATAGGGTGTGTAATAATAGGTACTTTGGTATGAATGCGGGTGTGTCTAAATCACCATGTAGTGAAAAGACATTAAACAAATCAACCAAAAACACGCACATACATGTGGTAGAATGTGTGCATTTACCGATCAACAAGATTTTTTTTTTTTTTAAGTTGTGCAGTGGTTCTACTTCCCCTGAGTTAACAAGTGTTGTGGCCACGTGTGTGGATGAAGGGAGGATGTGTCAGCCGTTGTGCAATGGTTTTTCTTTCCCTGAATCAGCTGACCTGTGGTGTTGTGTGTGGATAAAGGATGTGTCAGCCGTTGTGCAATGGTTTTTCTTTCCCTGAATCAGCTGACGACCTGTGGTGTTGTGTGTGGATGAAGGGAGGATGTGTCAGCCGTTGTGCAATAGTTTTTCTTTCCCTGAATCAGCTGACGACCTGTGGTGTTGTGTGTGGATGAAGGGAGGATGTGTCAGCCGTTGTGCAATAGTTTTTCTTTCCCTGAATCAGCTGACGACCTGTGGTGGTGTGTGTGGATGAAGGGAGGATGTGTCAGCCATTATGGGGGAGGGGGGGTGTCCCTGAATCAGCTGACCTGTGGTGGTGTGTGGATGAAGGATGTGTCAGCCATTATGGGGGGGGGGGGGGGGGTGTCCCTGAATCAGCTGACCTGTGGTGTTGTGTGACAGGTGATGGCCATTCTGCAGAAGGCGTATGGTGCAGACAGCGAGCGGCAGAAGTTTAACTGGCGACTCTTCTTCATCTTCTGCTCTGAGGTCTTCGGCTACAAGGGAGGTAGTGAGTGGCACATCACCTACCAGCTCTTCCGCAAAAACCTGACCAGTGCCCTGTGAAGCTGTGGCGTCAGTCAGGCTGTCCTAGCTCAGCTCTGCTCAGCTCTGCTCTGCTCTGCTCTGCTCTGCTCTGCTCTGCTCTGCTCTGCTCAGCTCTGCTCTGCTCTGCTCTGCTCTGCTCTGCTCTGCTCTGCTCTGCTCTGCTCTGCTCTGCTCTGCTCTGCTCTGCTCTGCTCTGCTCTGCTCTGCTCTGCTCTGCTCTGCTCTGCTCTGCTCAGGAGAGAACGTTTGTGACACTCCACCATATAATCAGTAGCATTGCACCAGTGATCAATCTTCAGTTATTGGCACGTTATTTATTTGCAATAAAAGGAGTCTTTGAATACAAAAAACAGATTGAAAATCGGACAATTCTGTGAAAATTTCTTACAAATTGAAAAGATAAACCACATGAAGTGACAAAATGAGAAATAGACAAGTTAAGCATTGTAGTAGGTAAGAATGAGGGTTTGAGTGTTTTTAAACATGTTTTTAAAGCAAAAGGAAACAAACTTATGACTTGATATTTCACAATACAAGGTAGAATAATGGCTATAGTTTTGTAATTAATAAAAATCTCAAAATCAACAACCTGACCCCCGCCTGCCTAAAATGGCTCCTAGCAGAAAAGTGGTTGAGGTGCAAAGTGACTCATTCTGTGGTGGAGTGTCCTGTTTGTTTGTGACCAGAAAGCTTTCATCTTTGTCAGCTGCTTAGTTCCATTGATGTGTGGTGATTGACACTGATCCTCCATGAATGATTTCGTGGATACGTTTTGTCCAGAATTCAAACTTGATGTTTGTGTGCTTAAACCTTACTGTTCTTTGTGGCCCAACAGATCCTTTTCTTTGTTTTTTTTCAATTGAGATAAGTCTGAAAGATTGGGAACATTTTACTTCATTCAAAATGATTTAAGATAAAAGATAAAATAACCTAAGATAAAACAGCTAACACCACCTGGCTATAAGACTCTTTCCTTCTCCCGACTCTCCCGTGGAGGTGGCATTGCTGTCGTTTACAAGGACAGGCTGCATCTGGCTCTTTCCTTCTGCCACTCCCTCCCTTTCTCACTGGAATCTTTTGAAGTCTGTGAACTCTGCCTAACCTTACCCAGCCATTCTATTACTATGTGCTGCCTTTACTGCCCACCTCCCAGCCGTAAAAACAATCTGACATCTTCCCTTTTTCATCAAGAATTCCAATCACTCCTTGATCACTACAGTCTCTCTCCCAAGAAACTTATCATTCTTGGCGACTTTAACTTCCACTTTGACAACCAGTCTTCTCCTGATATCAAGCGTCTTTCTCTTTCTCTGTCAAACCACTCTCTGTCCCAGCTGGTAAATGAAGCTACACACAGATCGGGTCATATTTTAGATTGGCTCATCACTGATGTTTCAGTAGATCTCATCACGTCTGTATCCGTCACTAATGAACTGCTTTCTGATCATTCTGCCATTCTTTTCTTTCTCAACATTGCAAGGCCTATTAAAAAGAAAAGGTGTGTCACCAGTCGCAATCTCAAGGCCATGGATATTCAAACTTTCTCTACCCAAGCTGCTGAACGCCTATCACAAGTCCCTGACCACACTGACCCGTCTAAACATTACAACACTGTTCTTGGCCAACTGCTCGATGAGCACGCGCCTCCCACTGACCTCATTCTTCCTGATAGGCCCTGCGGCCCATGGTACACCCATGATATCCTGGTCACAAAATGCAAGCACCGACAACTCAAGTGACAATGGCACAAAACAAAAACTGAAATACATTAACAGCTCTTTCGAAAACAAATCGAGGGGGGGAGGGGATGGTGGTGGTTGGGGGAGGGGGGTTACATCATCATTGTGGGCTTTACATGACATAAAGGACCTAATGATTGTGCAGTGTTGAAGTACTTAATGATTGTACAGAGTTGAAGGACTTCATGATTGTGTAGTGTTAAAGGATTTAAATGATTGTGTAGTGTTAAAGGGTTTAAATGATTATACAGTGTTAAAGGACTAAATAATTGTAGTGTTAAAGGACTAAATGATTGTACGGTGTTAAAGGACTAAATGTTGGTTTCAAGGTTGTATTTACACATTTTTACAAAATGTATTCTGGTTTGTCAAGAACATATTTATATGTTCGCATCATTCCCATCATCTCACATTTTCAGCTTATTCATCATGAACCAATGTACTAAATATTCATAAATCACCATAGATAGAAAGCCTTTTCATTTTCCTTTCAGAAAAGTACAGGTTATGTATACTTTTTTTGCAGTAGTTTGGGTGCTAGAAGTTTTGGATAATTATTACCTTTTGCGACCAGAAATCACTTGACCAATAGGGTTTCAAAACCCAAACAAGGTATGGCACTGGGTTAAAGGGCGGAGTGATACTGCGCAATGTTAAAGGACTAAGTGATTGTACAGTGTTAAATACATGTATGTGTGTGTGTGTATAAAATGATTGTACTGTGTTAGAATGAATGGTTGCACAATGATTGCACAGTGTTAAAGGACTAAATGATTGTACAATACCAATACTGTATTACCTGAATAAAGAATTATTGTGCTGCAGTGCTATGAAGTTGTATCACTTCAGGGTGTCAGCTGTACTGTGGTGACATTATTTCAAAGCAAAACCAGAATTTTCATTAAAACCGCCTCATCACAAACACCTATTTATACTAACAGTTCTTATGTCAGAAAGCTATATTATTACAGAAACCTGAGACTTTTAATATGAGAATTACAAACTCAGATCCCCAATAAGAAACCTACAATATCTTTCCTGTACATCTGTGTACATAGGGGACAGGATACATCAGTGGTTGGAGCACTCGCTTTCCCCCAGCCAAGTTAAGCTGCATTGAGCGTGGTTACCACTTAGTTGGGTGAATGTTTATGCACCTTGGCTTTAGTACAGTCCCCCAGTTCACCCAGCTGTAAATGGGTACCTGCCTCTTGAGGGTCAGGGAAGGCAAAGCAGCAAGGGAGAGGAGATGGGCGCCACTGCCCTCATTATGCTGGCCCCTAGAGAAGTGAGGTCTCTGACACCTCGCTCCCCTACAACCTGATAGGTTATGGGACACCTTTACCTTTTCCTTTACATCAGTATTGGGGGCAAAGACACCTACAATATCTTGCCTGTTCATCAATACATCAGTGTTGGGGGCAAAGACACCTACAATATCTTGCCTGTTCATCAATACATCAGTGTTGGGGGCAAAGACACCTACGATATCTTGCCTTTACATCAATACATCAATGTTTGGGGCAAAGACACCTACGATATCTTGCCTTACATCAACACCCCAGTGTTAGGGTACAAGTCAGATGTTGCTGCATTGTATTGTATACCACTTGGAGTCACGGCAAAATTTATCTGCATGAAATTCGGGTTTCTATCCTCAGAGAGAGCATGTCACCACAAGAGCAGTGCCTCCCATTATTGGCTTTTTCTTTTCCTGTCTGCATATTTCCCAATCAGTATGGCTTTTTTCTACAAAATTTTGCCACAGACAGCTCTCTTGTAATGGATTCTTTTACATATGCTAAATGCATGTTGTACTCAGGACCTGGGTTTATGTCCCATCTGAAAGACTAGCACCCAGACCACTACTCACGGTCTAAAGGACGGAGGAAAAGTTTCGTGTACAAACAGGGTTTGAACCACAGCACGCTTTGAACCCAGTCTTTTCACTTCTAGGAGGGTGCGTTACCACAAGACCACCGATCCAACTTGACTGTATATCAACTGCGAGGGTCAAGCCAGCCGTGTGTGCCCAGTGCAGGGGTCAAGCCAGCCGTGTGTGCCCAGTGCAGGGGTCAAGCCAGCCGTGTGTGCCCAGTGCAGGGGCCAAGCCAGCCATGTGTGCCCTTTGCTGCCCAGTGTAGGGGTCAAGCCAGCCATGTGGGGACGGGGTAGCCCGTGGTTAGAGTGATACACATTGCGCTCATGATCTGCAAATTCGGGTTCGAATCTCAAGAGGTTTTTCCCATGGAGTTAATATCAGTGCCGACTCCACTCCCCCCATAAGTCCTTTGAATAAGACTATAAACTGAGGTCCCATGTATGAACCCACACAGACTGTCCTGCGCACACGTTAAAACTCGTTCCACTTTTTGGAAGAATAGGCCATTTCGTGCCAGTGGGAACGAATGAACCAAATTTACAAAACTGCACGCACATGGGGACTGAATGTTAAAAAAGCACATAAATGCTTATTCCATTATCTTTGAAATAAAAGAATAAAATACAAAATAAAAATAATAGATATGTGGCCACTACCCCATTATTGTTTTATTTTATTCTTTTATTTCAAGGATAATGGAATAAGCACTGATGTGCTTTTTTAACATCCAGTAAGTGGACAAGCCAGCCAAATGTGGCCACTAATCCGGATACCAACACTAGTCTGTGTGCCTGCGGGTGCGCGCGCGTGTGTGTGTGTGTGAAGGGGACGGGGTTCTGTTAGGGATTATCTATATATATCCCACATCTGTCCAATCTGCTCTGAATCACAGAGGAATCTTTGTTGGTGCAGGTGTGAAATAGACCATACCTTCAACATCTGCTGTTGTTGTGAAGGATAATATCAAATGATGATAATATAGTAATAATAATAATAATAATAACAATTTAGAGTACTTTTCTTCCCCTTTGCTAGTGTATCAGAACGCGCTTGACGTAACAAAATATAGCAATAAACATCTATACCACCATAACTTGACTAACACACACAAACATATCAACATGATAGTACACTCAGGCTTCATTGAATTAAAGAAAATGTGGATTTAACATACCATGCATAAACATCGCTTTCTAAACAACCCATAAGAAATCTAAAAAAAAACATGCATACAAAACAAATGACTAATACACACATGTATACTTAACACACACATTCACTCGCGTGCGCGTGCACCACACACACACACACACACACACACACAAGTGCTTATTCCATTATCCTCGATATAAAAGAATAGAATAAATACAAAATAAATTAAACACACACACTATCGGAACTCAAGTAAAATTAAACAAGTTTTAAAGAGAGGAGTCTTCAAACTGATTTTGAAAGAAGAAAGAGGGGTGGGGGAGGGGGGTGCAATGAGAAGATCCTGAGGCAAAGTGTTCCTGACACAAGGAGCTGAATAGGACAAGGCCCGCTGACCCAAAGATCAGAAAATCGTTATCTTTTCGGGCCATTGTCAACGTGGTTTAAGTGACTGCTGTAGTTTAGACAGAGGACCCGCCCTCAGTGCCATTGTAAAAGTCTGTCGTGGTTCACTGTGGTGTCGTTCAGTATCCTTCAGTGAGCGTGTCGTCTTTCACTGTGACCTCCTGCATTGTTGTTGACGTCTTGTGGGCTGAGCAGATCAATTCCTTCTGTACTCCTCCTGTCTTGTCCATGCATGCTATGAGTATGCTGATTGTCTTGTGGCTTGAGCAGATCACAATTCATTCACCTATACCTACACTCACACACATCACTTTAGCCAAATAGTATTATAGTTGAGGTTGTTTGTTGTGTCAATAGCTACATGACTTCAATGCACAAAAATTCTGAATCAACTATCACACACACAACCAGTTTAGTCTAATATCACTTGTTAACAGACGTAAATTAAAGAAAGAAACATCAGTTTGTTTTGTTTTTCATTGTTAGATTCTGTTTTTTTTGGTGGGGAGAGCAAAAACTCCTGTTCAGGTATATTGCATTCCTATTGTAATTATTAGGGGACTATTTTGCTGTTGTTGTTCTTGATTTTTTTTTTTTGTGGGGGGGGGAGGGAAAGGATTCTGTAGGGGTATTTGATTCCTATGTGTTTTTGGGTGGTTCTGTTTGTTTTGGGGTTGGCTTTATTTTTTTGGGGTGGGGGGGGGGGGGGGAGAGGATTTGTTTGTGTTTTGTTGGGGTTTTTTTGGGGGGTTGGGCTTTTTTTTTTTTTTTGGGGGGGGGGGGGGGTTGTTGCTGTTGGGTTTGTTTGTTTTTTTGTTTTTGTTTGTTTGTTGTTGGGTTTGTTTGTTGGTTTGTTTTTTTTTTTGGGGGGGGGGTTACGTATATTTTTTTCTTCTTATGTGAAATTCAGTAATTGAAATATTTTTTACATTTTTCATTGGAATTACTCATTTTGTTAGGAATGGTTAGAACTGTTTTGTTCTTTTTGTTTATTGTAGTTCAGCAGCTAGTAATGTAAAGGTTGTTTTTGTTTTTGTTTTCATTTCGCATGCAGTGATCCCCTGAAATTCCTGCTCCCATACATTCCCAACTACACCCTCCTCCCCTGACACTCACACACCCTACTTCTCTCCCCCTCGCGGCCCCTTCTAATATCACAAATTGTGAAAAGACGTTAAAATGAATTTGAACACACACACACACGTGTGCGCGCACGCACGCATGTATATATATATATATATATTTTTTTTTAATCTTTTATATCGAGGATAATGAAATAAGCACTTATGTGCTTTTTTACATCCAGTCCCCGTGTGTATGCGGTTTTGTAAATTCTGTCATCTGTTCCCACCGGCACACACTGGCCTACTCTTTCGAAAAGCGGAACAGGATTTAACGTGTGCAGGTGAAGACAGGCTTACAGAGATAGGAGGGTGCATTCACTCTCTGATCTGTGGATATAATTTTTTTATCTGCTAAGAGAAAAGGCAGGTTTTCAGGAGTATCACTGCTTTGAATCCGACGATGGTTATTCTGATGACGGTTGGAGCAGTGTGTGTGTGTGTGTGTGTGAAAGTCAAAGTCAAAGTCAAAGTTTTATATTCAGATGGTTTATTGAATAAGCAAAACGCTTGCTTTTTTTCGTCAAGCCATCTAAGAGAAAAAAAACAATAACAACTACAACAATTTAAAAAAACAACACAAACAAAAATACCACGACCTTACTGAAAAGGAAATTATAATGATAAAGATGACGATGGTGACTACGACGATGATGACGATGACGATATCAATAAACAACGTGTGTGTGTGTGTGTCAGATACTTATTCGTCCAGTGTTCACATCTCTCATAACAACCCCCCAACTCCCCCCCCCCTCCTCCCCCTCCCCACCCCCCACCCCCTTCACCCTCGGTTTTTCTTACCGACGACGCTGTCAGCCCGTTGGGTGTGTTTGAAATCCGGGAGTGATTCTTTTTTATAATCCCCAGTAGCAAACAACCTCTCTCTCTCTCTCTCTCTCTCTCTCTCCTCTCTCTCTCTCTCTCTCTCTCTCTCTCTCTCTCTCTCTCTCTCTCTCTTCGTGTGCTTGACTAGTCAGATGTACGTAACAACAAAACAAGCACACACACACACACACACACACACACACACACCACATATGGCTTGATGGGAAAAAAAAGCAAATGCATTGCTTATTCAATGTACCATCTAGAATTAAAATTTTGACTTGGCTTGACTTCACACACACACACACACACACACACATATACACACAAGAGACCTTGACAAAATAGAAAATAAAATATTCAAGTCCGGGCACATGCTATAACTGATACCCTAATGGATATCTTTAACTTGTGTATTGACAAGAACTATTTCCCATTGAAGTTTAAAGGAGCCAAAGTAATACTATTACACAAATCAGGAGACTGAACAAATCCGCCTAACTATAGACCAATATCCATACTATCAGTCCTATCTAAACCACTAGAAAAACATGTACAATTTCACTTGCAGTCTCATTTTAAAACCCATGATCTAATTAATGAAAACCAGTCAGCATTTCATGAAAACCATTCTTGTCATACTGCCCTAATACAAGTGACCTAGGGATGTCTTTTGAATATCAATAATAGTGAAATTACGGGAGTCATTTTTTTTAATCTTTGCTCAAGCTTTGGACGTTATAAGCCACTCTCTCCTCATTAAAAAATTAAAATGCTACAG
This sequence comes from Rapana venosa, assembly GCA_028751875.1. NCBI lineage: Eukaryota > Metazoa > Mollusca > Gastropoda > Neogastropoda > Muricidae > Rapana > Rapana venosa. Next base: position 6,817,261 of record CM054144.1, on the reverse strand, counting down.
AATTTCCGACCAAGCATTATCATTTTTAGATTCATTTCTCAGTAATCGTCAACAGCTTGTTAAAATCGGGCTCAGGAGATCAACTTTATTCCCTGTGATAATAATAATAATAATAATAATAATAATAATATATGGAATTTATATAGCGCTGAATCTTGTAAAGTAAAAAAAATCAAAGCGCTTGCATTCAAATCATTCACACGCATGCAACCATCCATAAATATCAAGATAAACAAATATCAAATTTATATACACAACACACTTAGGTGGGGGTGGTGGAGGTGAAGGCAGCTATTGAGAAGTGGGGACAGGTAACAGGAGAAGATCTCAAGTAGAGTATAAGTGCGTTTTGAGGCTTTGATATATGGTATACCACAGGGATCAATACTATGACACCTTCTTTTCTCTATTTATATTAATGGCTGACCTCTGCATATTCATGGTTCATGTGAAATGTTTGCTGATGATACATCAATTCAATGTAGCAACAGTGATCCTAACCAGCTTGTGAACGATATTCAGGCAGATATCGATAAACTTATTGAATGGACAGAACTCAATCATATGTCTCTTAATTCAAACAAAACAAAATGTATGTTTATAGCGACTCGGCAAAAAAGACAGAAATTGCTTTTTCCATTCACCCCAATATTTATCCAAGGACAAAACATTGAAGAAGTTGTTTCACACAAAGTACTAGGTAAAGTAATTGACAATGATTTATCTTGGTCAAAACACATAGCCACTTTAAGAAAACAAATCTCAGTAAGACTACATCAACTTAGAAAAATCAAACATTTTCTAAACCTACAATCACGAAAACTATTCTTTCACGCACATTTTCTATCTCTTATAAATTATGTTTCAACTTTATGGGATAGTGCTAGTGAAACAAACCTAAAGCATATAAGCCGCCTGCATTAAAAGAGCTATCAAACTAATCTGACTGAATCCTAATACATTGACCACCAACAACTACAAAGAATTAGATATTCTTCCACTCAAAGACAGTCTGCATTTCAACAAGTATCTATGTATGGACAATATATTAAACGGAAAAGCCCAAAAGAAAATTGTGAAAATTTTGCCGTTAATAAAAACAAGCCTACTCATAGATTGTCTTTGCCCAGGCCCCATAACAAGACCAAGTCAAGCCTTGCTTATTCAGGAAGAACAGTGTGGAATAATCTACCTATCTCTTTTAAATCAGCTCCTTAGAAACAAACGTTCAAGAAACTCTTGAAGAAACATCTGATGGACAAATTGTAAGTCTACTTTTATACTCGAGGTTATCTTACATCTGGCTACCTTGTTGTTATTCCTACCTTTGTTATTTGTATTTTCTTCATTTGTTGTATGACTTGAGCTTATGTTATACTGTATTGGTTTCCTTTTATCTTGTTTTGTGAGTCTTGTTTTTTGTTGGTTTTGTTTGTTTGCTTTTGTTTGTTTTTGGGGTTGTTTTTTTTTAATTTTCTTCATTTGTCTGTATGACTTGAGCTTATGTTATACTGTCTTGATTTGCTTTATCATGTTTTGTTAGTCTGGATTTATATATTTTTAAATCTCCATAGATTTTTGTCTTCAACATGTGTGAACATTGTATTTTGAATGCTTTTATATGTCAATTTTCTTGATTTTTGTGTGTGTGAGGGCAGGATGAAAAAAAGTTGTATAAACTTTATCTTTTACCCTTAATAAAGGTCATTTTGACTTGACTTGACATGACACACAACACACACACACACACACACACATATAAATATATATATATATATATATATATATATATATATATATATATATATATATAATATATATATATATATATTCATTCAGATGTAAAAGAGGTGGTAAACAGATAACATATCTCTCATTGCTAACCTACATCCACTCAACGAGCGCACTGGGAACGACTTCTGTGCATATAAAGTCTTGCAATTAAAATGCAATTTCAAAGGCTGTGAAAAACCTCCATCTCTCCCCTCACTCCTTCCACTTCAACACTCCCTTACCAAGCAGACCCGCCCCCCTCCATCCCTACGCCCCCCCCCCCACCCCCAACCCCTCCCACACCTCCCCGCACCCACCGCCTCTAGCCATACACAAGCCTCGTGAACTATAAACAAGTTTCAATCAAAGAACGATTCATACCTCACTGATCCATTCCCCCACCGCCCACCTACATTGAACTGCTTGACTTGGTGTGCGTGGTTCAAAAGTTAGGTCTGCTAGCGCTTTGTGCATTGTCATTCAGGTTCAGCTCTTTATGTAGGCTTTCCTCGCCTCTTCCAAGTCCAAGTAGGCATAGATAGATAGATAGATACTTTTAAGCTTTGTTGCCTGAAACTAATTGTGAATGAGCCCTTAACATACATAATATTCTAACATCAGATCCATGTTACAAAAGAGAACTTTTACACAGACATTCAATATGTATTGACAAGCTTAAATCTAAATACAAATGGAGCAGCCTAACAATCATAGTGCCGTGTGCGAACGCACGCAGAACATCTTGCGCACACGTTAAATCCTGTTCCGCTTTTTGAAAGAGTAGGCCATTGTGTGCCGGTGGGAACAGATGACAAAATTTAGAAAACCGCATACACATGGGGACTGGATGCAAAAAAAAAGCACATGAGTGCTTAATCCATTATCCTGGATATAAAAATAAAATAAAATAAAAATAAAATGTAAAAATAAAATTTAAAAATTTTTAAGTCATCTGAGCGCTTTGATTTGTTGCTTTACAAGATTCAGCGCTATATAAATTCCATACATTATTATTTCAGACCGAGTATAAATTGTCTTCCATTGATCGCATGGAAAACATATCTACAGACATTACGCCGTGATTTGTATCTACTGTCAATAACATATCTAAGAGCGAAACCTTATAACTTCTATCAATTTTCTGGACCAAGATCAACACCGCGAATGTCTGTATCTCTCAGGGCTCGGTTGAACAAGGGTTATCCTTGTGGATTCCAACAGTATAGCCTGGTGGTTAGAGTCATGCGCATCGCGCTCGTGATCTGCTGACCCAGGTTTGGATCTCGTTCAAGAGATCAGTGCCGATTTCGCTTCCCCCGAAGGTCCTTAGGATAAGACTATAAACCGAGGTTCCGTTTGCGAACGCTCGCAGAACATCTTGCCCACACGCTAAAATCACATTTTCGCTCATATGAGAGACAACAGTTGCTGTCTGAGCGTTGGACGACGACAAAGAAGAATGTAAATTTAGTATAGTAAATTTTTGTTTTGTTTTTGAGTGGGGGGAGGGGTATTTGTTGATTTGTTTGTTATTTGGATTGAGGTTTCTTTGCCTCGTCTTCCATGACGCGCCTGTCTTGCCACTCCCGCACAGCTCATTCCACCCCCACCTTCACCCCTCCAACCATACCTAGGCATCCTCAGGGTCAGAAGTTCACATGGCGCTGATCAATGTGAGGTCGCTGTGGGGCCACCAGCCAAAAGGGGCCTGCCTTGATGGTAGGTCGCTTCGGTGGTGTTCAGTGGTGCCTGTTCTGAGCTAAAGTACACAGGACACAACCTACTGAGTCCCCTACTCACGGCAATAGCAGTTAAGTCATGGAGCTAGACTGGTGACATGGCCACCCGTGTGGTGACCACCACAGCTTCTCTCCAACCACCTCCTCCCTTTCGAACGCCCAGCCCTTAAAGCTGTGGCACTATCTCATCACAGGCACACAAGGAACCTGAACTGACATCCGCATGAGACCAGAGCAACCAGGGCCACCGATTCAGAGACAATTGTACATTTTGTATGTGATGATCAATGATGATGAAGATGGTGTAGTAATCAAGCCATGGAAGTGCAGTAGCTTTGAGACTTCATGACAGGGTTGGACTCTGCGCTTGTCATCATAAATGTCCCCGCGTCAACCAGGTCTAGATATAAAGACACTTGCAGTTTTGCTCAAGTAAATTGAGCAATACTCTAAAAATTGCATCTGCACAGTAAATAATCCTCGAAATAAAAGATGGTTTAAAGATGAAGATCAGCTGTTTGGTTCATCTTTCCACTCAACCCATAGCAAACTCTCTCTGGATAGGGGAACGGGATAGCCTAGTGGTCAGAACATTGCGCTCGTAATCTGACGACCCGGGTTCGATTCCCGTTCAAGTTGATATTTGTCCCTGGAGTTATCAGTGCAGACTCCACTCTCCCCAAAAGTCCTTCCGATGAGACTATAAACCGAGGCCCCGTGTGCGAACGCACGCAGAACATCTTGCGCACACGTTAAATCCTGTTCCGCTTTTCGTAAGAGTAGGCCATTGTGTGCCAGTGGGAACAGATGACAGAATTTACAAAACCGCATACACACGGGGACTGGATGTAAAAAAACACATAAGTGCTTATTCCATTATCCTCGATATAAAAGAATAAAATTTTAAAAAAAAAGGTGCTGGCCGAAGTCCGAAAAAACCCTATGACTCTTATGGGATTCAAACCCATGACCTTTCAGACAGTAGCCTAAGGTGTTAGCTTCTAGACTATGGTGGCTGGGCACGCATACGTTTTTGATCGAGTCGTCTATGGTGACTAACATCATGGGCTTTTGCACAGTCAACCAAAAAGAGAAAACTTTAGAACGATCAGGCTGTAATTGATGATAGGAAGTCATTGGTCCACTACACCGATAAAAGCCGCGTGACACGGCCAGAATAATTATTGCAGTTTCTAAACCGAAAAACTCTGCTGGGACTATATAATATAATCTACAAACAAAACAATCCCAAAATATGTTTGGTAAAGCCTGGTCAGTTGTTGCCCAGCACTTTTCTATGGACACGTGCATTTCTTAGGGCAGGTCTTCAATGCTTCAGACAAGAAGCTTAACACGGAAATGGAGCTATCATTTGATGATGAAGATTTATCATCTAGATAGAACACAGACATCACCTTCTGCGTGCTCAATTAAAACATTTGGGAAAGTTAGTTTTCCCCAAGGCACAAACTATGGGTGCAGTAATGGTTTACAAGAAATAGTCTGAAGCACTTGCTGCCTTCCCCCTCATTTCCCGCCCCCCCCCTCCCCCCCCCCCCCCCCCCCCCCCCCGACACAAGCCAATGGAGCGTGACAGTAAGTAAGCGGGGACAACCAGAAGAAAGAAAGAAAGATATGTGTCTTTGATTCCGTCCCAACCAGTACCATTCAAAATGGAAAACCAGTTGTTGGCAAGAAAGTAACTAAGCCTAGTGACCCAAATCACCAGGTAATGCAAGTGTCGTTCCTTGTTAGCAGTTACTACGTCACTTTCTGTGTGCGACCTATCTCTCTATACACACTTCCATCCTCTTCCTTCTTATACCCCCTCCTTCGCTTCCCCCACCCCCTTTTTTTTAGTGTTGTGGCCGAGTTATGAAGACACTTAGATGTTCCAAGGGAGTGAGTGGCTCAAGCAGTGCAGAAAACCACGTTGAAAGGTGCTATGTTGCTGTGAGCAGAAGAATGAAACAGTTTAGTTGGTATGTATATTATATGACCAGGGCCGTGCTGGTATGTGTCAGAACAAAATAGGAAAGTACCAGACAGAAATGAAGAGTGTAGACATTCTGGGTCTTTAAAAGGTGGGTCAGTGGGAAATGTCTTTTCAGGATCTCGCTTCTGCAATATGGATTCCATAAACACTCTCTGTCTCCCGCCCCCCCCCCCCCCCCCACCTCCATCCACCCACCCTGACATGACCCTGCTAGGTTGAGAGGCACAAGAGAAACAGGGAGTATTTCTCTGCAAAAATAAACGTCAAAGATATTATATCAAAGAAAGACCTGTGTGTGTGTGTGTGTGTGTTGTTGTGTGTTGTGGGGTGTGTGTGGTGTGGCCTTTTTTTTGTTGTTTGTTTTAACAAAACCAAGTCAATTAAGAAAATGATATCAATAACAGAAAAAAACACCCAGTATGTTGCACCAAAATAAAAAATAAATAAAATTAGGCCTCTGTGTATGTGCGTGTGCCATTTATTTAGTTTATGTGTTCCTTCATTTATCTAAAATGTCTTCTTTTTTACTTCTCCATTCAAACAACAATTGCAACATGTTGGTATCCCTCTCTTTTTCTGTATTGATCTCAGTATTTGTGTTCTCTGTTTTCTTGCTGACAACAAGCCCAGTACACGCTGCCTTAGTTCACAGTGTTCTTACTGCTTCAGTAAACACAGTCTTCCTTCCACTGGCCTCTCCCCGAAACTATGCCCCCCCCCCCCCCCCCCTCCCTGCTAGAAGTGGGTCCGTGATCTAGAGATAATGCAGAAAGTCCGGGTTATAAGGCACTTACCTAGAAAGTGAAAAGTCCCGGTTAGTTCCCCGTTTGTGCCCGAAAATGTCCCCCAGTCCACTAGATTGTGAGTGGTGCTCTGGGTGCTAGTGTTTCGGATGAAATGAGATAAACCCGAGGTCGTTGTGCAACGGGCATTTAACGCACATGAAAGAACCCATGGCAAGAAGAGTGTTGTTTTCTGGCAAAATTCTATAGCGAAAAGTCACTCTGATCGGGGAAACAAATACATAATTATACAGACAGGAATAGAAGAGAACAAAACTAAAGGGTGGCGCTGCTCTGTGGCAAACTGCTTTCACCTGGAAGAGCACCCGGAATTTTAGGCAGAGAAGTCAGCCCTGACTGAAAGTGGCCACCAAACAAAAGGATAATACACAAGTACTATCACTATCACCTCTCCCCTAAGCTACCAAACAAAAGGATAATACACAAGTACTATCACTATCACCTCTCCCCTAAGCTACCAAACAAAAGGATAATACACAAGTACTATCACTATCACCTCTCCCCTAAGCTAACAAACAAAAGGATAATACACAAGTACTATCACTATCACCTCTCCCCTAAGCTACCAAACAAAAGGATAATACACAAGTACTATCACTATCACCTCTCCCCTAAGCTAACAATCAAAAGGATAATACACAAGTACTTTCACTATCACCTCTCCCCTAAGCTAACAATCAAAAGGATAATACACAAGTACTTTCACTATCACCTCTCCCCTAAGCCAAGCCAAAGGGGAAAAGGGGGGACGGGATAGCCTAGTGGTTAGAACATTGTGCTCGCAATCTGACGACCCCGGTCCGATTCCCGTTCAAGGGGATACTTTCCACTGGAGTTAACATCAATGCAGACTCCACTCTCCTCAAAGTCCGGATGAGACTATAAACCGAGGTCCTATGTGCGAACGCACGCAGAACATCTTGCACACACGTTAAATCTTGTTCCGCTTTTTGTAAGAGTAGGCCATTGTGTGCTGGTGGGAACAGATGACAGAATTTACAAAACCGTATACACACGGGGACTGGATGTTTAAAAAAAAAGTACGTAAGTGCTTATTCCATTATTCTCGACATAAAAGAATAAAATATAAAATAAATAAAAAACAAAATAAGCCACCACCCCCCCCCCCTTTTCACTACTAACACCACCTACCACCGTCATCACCTGTCCATCCCTATTCTATCACCTGTCCATCCCTATTCTATCACCTGTCCATCCCTATTCTATCACCTGTCCATCCCTATTCTATCACCTGTCTATCCCTATTCTATCACCTGTCCATCCCTATTCTATCACCTGTCCATCCCTATTCTATCACCTGTCCATCCCTATTCTATCACCTGTCTATCCCTATTCTATCACCTGTCCATCCCTATTCTATCACCTGTCCATCCCTATTCTATCACCTGTCCATCCCTATTCTATCACCTGTCTATCCCTATCACTATTGATTATTTATCATTGATTTGTCTTTGCAAGATATAGTGCTATATAAGTTCCATTTATTATTTTTTATTATTATTATTCCACTCCCCCCCCCCCTTCCTCCTTTTTCTTCCTTCTCCCAGCAAGGAGTGTCTGAAGAAGGTGCTGGCTCCCCTCATCCCCCCCCCCCCCTTCCAATTGCTGTCTGGCTGCTCCAGGTGTCTTGATGTGGGTGAGGGTGTGGTGAGTCCGGTGACACGTCCGCTACAGTCTCCATAACTGTCAACTTATGCCGTCAGCGCCTGGGCTTTATCACAGTTCTTGATTAAACCATTGATGCTGGGGGCAACAGCAAAGTGAGAGGCTGTATGACCAGTGGCTTTCTTTCCCTCCCATGGAATTCCACTTTACAGCTTAGTCTTTAGTGATCGACTATGACTCTCTGACTAGGAGGCTTGACTCGCACAGTCCTTATGTGCTGCAGCCCTGGGGGCTGGTTGGCCTTTGGAGAACATCTCCAACGCTGACTGTCCTTATGCCCACTTGGCCGAGAGAGTGGGGATGTACTGTGGGCAAGGCATCTCCACTATAATCAAATTTCTGCCCAGTTTCCAAAACAGCAGCTGCCTCCTCTGCTGTTTTGCAGGTCATCGTCGGACACGACGGACAAACATACAACTAAAATGTCTATGATTTGTTGCCGGTGGGGTGGGGTTTTCAGTTGCTTGAATCGCTATGTTCTCTTGTTTGCTGCTTTCTTTTTTGCCCTATTTCTAAAAATCATTATTTCTTTTGTTTTGTTTTTCTCTGGGTGTGATTTTTTTTCAATTTTATTGTTTTTCTGGTCTTGTTTTGTTTGTTGTTGTTGTTATTTTAATTAAGTTTTTGGTTGGTGGGGTTGTTTTTGCTTTTTGTTTTGTTGTTGTTTTGTTTGGTGTCGTGATGCTATCCCTGATAAGGGCGAGGACTGGATGTAAGAAAAACGCCACATGAGTGCTTATTCATTCTTTTCGAAATAAAATAATTTGATTTGATTTGACTTGACTTAAACGATATTGTTGCTGCTGGCACACTGACTAACTGACAGTGAGGAGCATAACAGGCGCAGATGTGATTGCGTTCGTGTGTGAGTGCAAGCTTGCGTCAAGTCAAGTGTGTGTGTGTGGGGGGGGGATGGGGGGGGGACGGGGGATTACTGAACAAAGGGTCATTTCTGTTGTTGTTGTTTCCGTGACAACAAACTGAAGCAGTCAACGAACTAGGATCGATGTTCAACACTTGCTGTCTTCCATTTCAAGTCCATCCTTCACTGTCTCCTGGCTGGCTGTCGACATGTCTGTCTTTCTTTCCTTTCTGGCTGTCTGTCTGTTTGTCTGTCTGTTTGTTTGTCCGTCTGTTTAGTTTTTCTCCTCCAGCTCTATGATCATGTCTATGACTGTGAAGTTTTTATGTGATTCATTCATTTGTTCGTTTGTTCGTTAATTTGTTCATTCATTCATTCATTCACTCACTCACTCACTAATTCATTCATTCATTCATTCATTCATCCATCCACTAGTTCATTCAATCACTGTTCATTTATTCACTGGTTCATTCATTCACTAGTTCGTTCATTCGTCTATTCGTTTTATCCACTAGTTCATTCGTTCACTAGTTCATTCAATCATTTAGTAGTTCATTCATTCATTCATTCATTCATCCATTTTACACTAGTTCATTAGTTCACTATTTGATTCATTCCGTCGTTCATCCATCCGTTCGCTCATTCATGTACTGGCAGTAAAAGGATGATAAACACCCCCCCCCCCCCCTTCCCTACTGTCGCTCTGACCTCGGCTTTTGCACCAGTGCCATCAGCGCCTGGGCTTTATCCCAGTTCTTGATTAAACCATTGACGCTGGGGGCAACAACAGCAAAGTGAGAGGCTGTATGACCAGTGGCTTTCCCTCCCATGGAATTCCACTTTACAGCTTAGTCTTTAGTGATCGACTATGACTCTCTGACTAGGAGGCTTGACTCGCACAATCCTTATGTGCTGCAGCCCTGGGGGCTGGTTGGCCTTTGGAGAACATCTCCACGCTGACTGTCCTTATGCCCACTTGGCCGAGAGAGTGGGGATGTACTGTGGGCAAGGCATCTCCACTATAATCAAATTTCTGCCCAGTTTCCAAAACAGCAGCTGCCTCCTCTGCTGTTTTGCAGGTCATCGTCGGACACGACGGACAAACATACATACACCTTTTAGCTTCTGCATGCAGGCCTGTCGTGAAGTCCACAGCAAAGCCAGGCCAGCATGGCACCGACTCTGCTGGCTCCTGGCGCTCTGTGCCACGCACATCACCACACTCTGTCTGTGTGCCTGTATATCCATTCTAACCTTGCAGTTTTCTTTTCCAGACTTTTTTTTTGGTCTTAAAAATATCCTATTTTGAATAAGCTTGACTTGTCTGACGTGAAGTGTAAGGTGCTGCCATGAGTATGTTGGCTCAGACCAGGCACTTCTGAACATTTGTTTTACAAGATTCAGCGCTATATAAGTTTCATATATTGTTGTTGTTGTTGTTGTTGTTATTATTATTATTATAAGTATATACATTCCATATATAATTATTATGATTATATAAATTCAATATATCAATATTATTATTATTATTATTACTTCTGAACATGACTGAAGTGACCCAGCCGTAGTGCAGGGCCCTTCTGTCATGTGTGCTCAGGGCAGCCTGATACTGAGAGTTTCCTGTAGATTGTTTACTCCGGAGGGGGGGGTGGGGGGGGTGGAGGAGGAGAAGGCAAGGTGGGGAGAGCGAGACGGTAGGAGGGTGGGGGGAGACGTGGAAGTGAATGAGGCAGAAGAAGAAGTGTCAGAGAGATCGCGACAAAGACATTACAGAAGAATGCGAAGAAGAAGAATGCGAAGAAGAAGAAGAGAAGAAGAAGAAGAAGAAGAAGAAGAAGAAGAAGAAGAAGAAGAAGAATGAAGAAGAAGAAGAAGAAGAAGAAGAAGAAGAAGAAGAAGAAGAAGAAGAGAAGAAGAAGAAGAAAGAAGAAGAAGAAGAAGAAGAAGAAGAAGAAGAAGAAGAAGAAGAAGAAGCGAAGAAGAAGAAGAAGAAGAAGAAGAAGAAGAAGAAGAAGAAGAAGAAGAAGAAGAAGAAGAAGAAGAAGAAGAATGGAAGAATTGCACACCAATATATGAGCACAGTTTTATCACACATACACACACACGTGCACCCGCGCACCATAATGACCAATATCTAGTAAAGACATAAACACACACATACACACACACAGACACAACACACACACAAAAATTTAGAAATCATTCTTGAAAGCCAAAATCAAGATACAGGAGTACTTATTTTCATTAAACACACACACACACACACACACACACACACACACACACACACACACACACACACACACACACCACACACACGCACTTGACAATCAGGGGGGTATATCAGAGAATGTAAAACTGTTTAGGTTTTACAGAGACAGAGACAGACAGAGAATGCACAGACAGAGACGACGAGATGCACAGACACAGACAGAGAATGCACAGACACAGACAGACAGAGAATGCACAGACAGAGAGAGAATGCACAGACAGAGACAGAGAATGCACAGACAGAGACAGACAGAGAATGCATAGACACAGACAGAGAATGCACAGACAGAAAAAGCACACCAAGTGTTCTTGGTGTTTTGTCATGCCAGGAACTGAGACCGTTATTCATGCAGTGACCTGTACTGCAAGAAAATGAGGTGAACATTACCCATCATAATTTCACTTCAAGTTATATTGGTTATTCACGCTGACACATGATTGACGATACTGTAACATTATGATGTAACATTATGACTGGTTATTCCAGGCTGACATAATAAAGATTGACGATACTTTAACATAATGAAGTAACATTATGACTGGTTATTCCAGACTGACATATGATTGACGATACTGCACCATTATGATGTAACATTATGACTAGTTATCCCAGGTTGACAGTTATGGTAGACAATACTGTAACATTACGACAAACACGTGTGCAGGGTCACGGTGATCACATTCTGCCGAGCAACGAAAGAACATCCAGAATCATAAGCTCTCCTAAACGAGGTAAACATCGAACCCTAAACTCCTTACAATGATCCCTGGGGTACAGAGATTGAAAACTAGCCTTCAGGTCATGCTTGAGTCGGCACGAAACACTTTGCCACACAGAGTAAGGGATAACAGTCCATGCATGGCTGGCTGGGCTGTGTGGCCTGTTGGCGGCAGTGTCTGAAAACCCTGCCACAGCGCCGATCGTGAAAAGGTGGGGCCAAGTTCCGGGTTGGCCGACAGAAGCAGGATTGATATGTCCGGGTGGCAGTTAGAACTGGATAAAGAAGTGTCTATCAAGGTGGCTGAGGAGTGATCTGTCATACCACGTCTCATAACTATCGTTGTTTTACCCCGGGTGTTGCCCGCAGCTGCTGATGCCAGTGACTGTGGTGAGTGTACAATTATCACGGCTTCTGTCTTTACTTATTTGAATCATGTTCTTTTTTTCACATGGATTTTACAAATGCCTTTATGTCGTTTTCTTTTTTCACTTGGATTTTACAAATGCCTTTATGTCGTTTTCTTTTTTCACTTGGATTTACAAATGCCTTTATGTCGTTTTCTTTTTTCACTTGGATTTTACAAATGCCTTTATGTCGTTTTCTTTTTTCACTTGGATTTTACAAATGCCTTTATGCCGTTTTCTTTTTTCACTTGTCGTTTACACACGTCTTTACTCAGTTATGTTTGTGTGTTGTTGTTGTTGTGTTGTTTTTCTCCTTGTCTTTTACTGTCTTCTGGTGAGACACCACCAGTGTAGATAGTAAAGCCCAGCGAAAGGCTGTAGTTTGACTTCAATTTAGTGTGATTTGCTATTTTCTTTCTGTCACTCAAAAATCTGTTGTCCCGTAAATTCACTTTTTTTAAACAGTTATTACAAACTATACTTTTCCCAGTCATTTAATTCTTTATAATTGTTAATGATATTGGCTCCCAGATAAACGCACAGCATGGGTTTTGCCTTACTTTCTTTTTTTAAAAAGGGAAATGCTAAATGCTTGATGCAGGTAGGATGGTGCGTCGGATTTTTTTTTTTTTTTTGGGGGGGGGGGGGTGTGGTGATACTATTCTTGTTCCATAACAGACGAAGAATAATGCACATTTTTGTGAGAATAGTTTCTTCCCCCTTCCCACCCCACTCTCGCCTTCACCTCTGAGCGGGTGGAAGCGGGAGGAAGGGGGTGAATTGTGTAGGAGATACAATAATAATAATAATAATAATAATAATAAATGGAATTGATATAGCGCTGTATCTTGCACAGACAAATCAAAGCGCTTGCACTCAACTCATTCTTACACAGGCATGCAACCAATAGCAAGTAATAGTTCTAACAAGTCCAAATGCACACACACACACACACACACAACGTACACACGTTATACACTTTGGCAGGGTGATGGAATTTTTGGCTGTGGATAGCTATGAAATGAAACAGGAGAGGACATTCTTAGGTTTGAAACAAATATGTCTTGAGGCCAGATTTAAAAGAGTCACAAGAAGGCCTTTTGCGAAGAGAGATAGGGAGGGAATACGCCACAGCCAGTGACATCTCTTTCACAAACTGAAACTGACGGTTTTCTAGAACACCCTGTTAAAAGTAGTGTCAGTTTTCTTCCTCTTTCGTTTCACTTTCTTTCTTTCCTTTTGGTCCGTCTTTCTTTGTATCTTCCTCACAGCAGTATGCTTTCTTTCTTTCTCTCTGTGTTAGTTCTGTTAAGTCCTTTTTGATAGGGGGGGTGAGCTTTGAGCTGATATCATTGGGGCATTAGGCCATCAGGAAAGAGTTTAGTGGCAGCAGCAGGAGGAGGAACAGTCGTTGTCATAGTGCTGCTGCTGCTGCTGCTGCTGCTGCTGCTTTCATTGTGTTACTGTTGTTCTTGTTCAATGTTGTGGTTGTTGGTGGTGCTGCAGCTGATGATGATGATGATGATGATGATGATGATGATGATGATGATGATGATGAGTAGTAGTAGTAGTAGTAGTAGTAGTAGTAGTAGTAGTAGTAGTAGTAGTAGTGCGTGTATGTGTGTGTTCGTGTGCGTGTGTGTGTTGTTGTGGTTATTGTTGTTATTATTATTCTCATAATTATTGTTGTATTATTAGTATTATTATAAACCCACTAAACAAGCAAATGATCAATAACCAATCAGAAAAAAATGTTTAAAGATGAATTTTAACAAAAAACAAAAATACAAAACCCAACAAACAAACCGAAACAAAGCAAAAAATAACATCAACAACCAATTTAATCCACTAGAAACCGCATACCATCACCATCAACAACATAACAAACCACTCATTACATTTTGAGAATAGAAAATTACACTTAACATTTAAAAGAATCATGCATTGCAAATTACACGGCACACACACACACACACACACACACACACACACACACACACACACACACACACACATCACTCATACGTACAATATTTATAATTAACTACATGCTAATAAGAGAATATACTTTAAACTTAAGTAAAATTATGTAAGTAACAGAAAACAAAAGAATTAATCTACTGGGGAGGGGAGAGACAGAAACAGAGAGAGAGAGAGACAGTAGGATGCTCTTTTTGTAAGGGTAGATATAATGATAATAATAATGATAATGTATGGAATTTATCTAGCGCTGAATCTTGTAAAGCAACAAATCAAAGATATCCAACTCTTCTTGCAGTACATGAAGTGTGGTTTCTTAGTTCTGATTCATCACGTGAGTTGAACGGTGTCTTGACGTTTGGTAATGACTGGCATTGCTTGATTGAATCAAGAAGGGAGTTCCACAGCGTAGTGCCTGAGTACAGCAAACTAGATGTGAACAAATCTTGTCTTGGGACTGGGACACTCGGCTTTTCAGTATTTCTGGAATGATTCATTGGGAATTAGTCTTTTAAAGATGAGGGAACATTTGCTATCATTCTCTTCAACATCATGAGGCCTTTGTTGTGTCTTAGTCTTTGGTGCAGAGGGAGAATATTTAAATATGTTATATATCCACTTGTAGCAAGGTTGTCTTTTTCAAAGCGACCAGTTTAAGAGCACTTTTATACAGAATTAATAATGGTTTCAGAGTGTTTGCACTAGCAGAATCTCACAGGGTTGAAGCGTAATCTATTGAGGATTACATGTAAGCTTGGAAGAATAGTTTCCTCGAATGAAAGTCAAGAAAGTGTTTGGTTTTAGTAAACGGGACGGGATAGCTCAGTGGTCGGAGCACTCGCTTTCCCCCAGCCAAGTTAAGCAGCGTCGAGCGTGGTTACCAGTTGGATGGGTGACCGTTTTCGCGCCTTGGCTTCAGTACAGTTCCCCCAGTTCACCCAGCTGTAAATGGGTACCTGCCCTCTTTAGGGTCAGGGAAGGTAAAGCAGCGAGGGAGAGGAGATGGGCGCCGCCCTCAATATGCTGGCCCTAGAGAAGTGAGGTCTCTGACGCCTCGCTCCCCTACGACCTTATAGGTTATGGGACTCCTTTACCTTTACCTTTACCTTTAGTAAACTAGTATACTCTTTGGGACAAGTATTTCCATAGATGAGATATGTGGTAGAACCAGCTGAGATTTTCATCGATTGTTATTCCTAGAACTTTGTGGCGAGATGCCTGGTCAATTACTTCCTTTTTAATTTGGGTCGGAGAAAGTTTATGAGATAGGTTTTGTCTCTTCTGTCTGGTGGTGATAAACAAGCAGAGAGACAATGACAATGACAAATTCTTTCATTTCGAGGATAATTAATAAGCACCCATGTGCTTTTTTTACATCCAGTCTCCGCCCAAGAGAGAGAGAGGGGGGAGGGGTGGTCGGGGACACAAAAATAAATATAAGCAAAAATATGGTAACTGATAGATATACTGGACACTTATATTGATATGTTCATCCTTTTTCATGTTAGCATAATTATTCAATATCAAATGTAGCTTTTAGCATCTCACATTTAGGAATGGATGTACGTGATGGGGTTTTAGCTAACTTGTTCATATTAACGCCAGATTGTGTTATTAATTCGGAGGTGTTTGTTCCAACAGACACTTGGGACGAAATTAAATTTGTTCGTCTTGGAAAATCGGTGTCAGGTCTTATTTTAAGCTCCCCACCTACCAGATTATCTGTTACTTACTTTACTTTTACTTTTTCCTTCCGCTTGTACTCTGTGGCGTCGCGGGGAGATATAACTGTCTGTCTGCTGCAAGGCGGGTAGCTTGGAGGAGGGACAATCCATGGACTTTTAGTGTTTCTGCCACGGAATCACTCCAGCGTCGCCTGGGTCTACCTCTGGCCCTCGTGCCAGAGTACCTCAAGTTTTAAGCACTCAAGGCTGGCTGGTTTGGCGGCATCCGTGTGAGGTGCCCGAACCACTTGGTTCGTTGTTGTCCAATATGGTGTTGGACGGGTGTGGCTCCTACCATGTCTCTGATCACCTCGTTTCTTATCTTGTATCTCCTGGTCTTGTTAACGGCTTTCCTCAAGCACTTCATCTCACACGTTACCAGTTTCTGCTCCAGGGCTTTTGTCAGGGGCCATGTCTGGCACTGGTAAGTGAGAGTTGGCATGAAGATGGCGTTGATCAGCTTTGCCTTGGTGCTCATAGGGATGTTAGGAGATTATCTGTTACTGCTGTTCTTAAAAGAAAGTTTGCAGTAGCCATTTCTCTGTAGTTATGTAAGGGGGAAAATACCAGTTACTTTATAAGTTCCCTGATTTGATGTGTGTACTGGTACACCCAAAGCAATCTTTATGCCTCTGTTGTATTTTCTTCAACAGATATTAATTTTGGTGCACTGAAGAATACCTTTTGAGCGTATGATCTTAAAAGAGCTAAAGACAAGTGGATAAGAGGTTTTGAATGCACACCCCAAGGTGTTAAAAAAGTCGATTAATTTTCTTGCCTTTGTTAAAATGTAGTCAAAGTGGACATTTCATTGTGGTGTGTGTGGTGTGTGTGTGTGTGGGGGTGTGTGTGGTGTGTGTGTGTGTGTGTGTGTGTGTGTGTGGTGTGTGTGTGTGTGTGTGTGTGTGGTGTGTGTGTGTGTGTGTGTGTTTCAGGTGTCTATGTAGACGAAATCAACAAACATTTGAACGTCAACCCGCGCTGTGATCCACTACATCCTCAGTACTGTCTCCCTTACCCCAATATTCTTTCTCCACCCCAACCTCTCCCCTGTCCATTTCCTCTACAACCCAACGCTTCCGCAGCATCACAGCTCTGAGAGTCAAGGGTACCCTGCAGGTCAGAAAATGTCAGAGGGCAACATAAGGTCGTCGTGAAGGTCAGAGAGTATTGGACTGTGTGTACTGGAAGGTCACCGTGAAGTCAAGGGCATTAGAAGGTCAAGGGCATTAGAAGGTCACTGTGAAGATCAAGGGCATCAGAAGTCACTGTGAAGATCAAGGGCATCAGAAGGTCACTGGGAAGGTGCAGAATCAGAGAATGGGGGGCGAGGAGCCTGTGCGCTGGTGTGTGTCCTCTCCCTCTCCCTCCTCCCCATGACCTTCCCCCTCCAACCCGGCGCGTGAGTATTCCTGGCTGAAGGCAAGGCACTGGCTTGGCATTCAGTCTGTTGTGTCTGTTTTCTGTTGTGTTGAATTAAAGTGTACTTCTGTCTGTATTCTGCAAGTGTTGATATTCTGTCTGTTTCTCTCTCTCTCTCTCTCTCTCTCTCTCTCTCTCTCTCTCTCTCTCTCTCTCTCTCTCTCTCTCTCTCTCGCTCGCTCGCTCGCTCGCTGGGTGAGGGGACGAGAACTGAAAGGGCGTGCTGTTAGTAAGCTGCTGCAAATTTTTGCATTTAAGCTTCAAAATGTCAGTTACTGGCCTTCCAGCAACTGTAGTAACAACCTTAAATGCCCTGCTGATCGACAACGTCCTATCGAGCTGGAAAGTCGCGGGGTTGTTGTCTTCGTCTTGCGACTGAAGCCAGCTGACAAGTCAGTGTCAACAGAAATGGCGGACCCAGTGCTGAACTGTGACTCGCGAGTTCAGTATTTTCGCAAGAAGCCCCCTTCCCAAATCCAAAGAAGAAGACAACATCAACAAAGACAGGCAAGTGGTCAGTGTGACAAGGACAGTGTTTTGGAAGAGCCGGTGTTGTCTGACAGTGACTCCCTGCATCGTGAGAGAGTGGATGCAGAATCAAAACAAGCCAGCGTGTACACAGAGCTGTGTGTTGACAGTGCAGTGAATGTCCCAGCCACACTAGATTCACTTGATTTTATTTATTTTTTTTATATTTTATACCACTTTAAGTCACGAGATTTCTCTGCGTGAAATTCGGGCTGCTCTCCCCGGGGAGAGCGCGTCGCCACAAGAGCAGCGCCACCCATTTTTTTTCCTTTTTTTTTTCTTTTGGTCTGCAACTGTATTTGTTTCCCTATCAGAGTGGCTTTTTTCTAAGAATTTTGCCAGGGACAACTCCCTTGTTGCCGTGGGTTCTTTTACGTGCGCTGAAAATTTTGTGTAACACACGGGACCTCGGTTTATCGTCTCATCCGAAAGACTAGTGCCCAGACCACCACTCATGGTCTAATGGATGGGGACAAATTTCGGGCCCAAACGGGGTACGAACCGCGCACACACCCGACCCGGACTTTTCGCATTCTAGACAGGCGCGTTACCTCTAGACCACCGATCCACCGTGTGAACCAGCAACAGACAGCAAGATCGGTGTGTATCCTGAGTTGTCTGATGTGGACGAAGAACAGACAGTTGACTGCACAGTTGAGGGTTTTCATACTGGTATTGTAAAAGAGTATGTGTCCACTCTGACAGACAAACATGTGCAGCTTCAATTACGAGACAGCAAAAGAAACAGTTTCGAAAGGTTGTAGTTCAAGATTCAGGCAATCAAACTATTCTGATGTGTGAATCGGATGACATCGCCCTAGAATATTCTTGTAATGGAGATACTGGCGAGGAATCTAAGTGTGCGTTCTGGTACATCAAGCAAGAAGAGAAAAACATGTTGCCAGAAGAACGTGTCAGGCTTGCCAGACTTCGTAAAGGGAAGCAGCGTCCTAACACACAACACGCAGAGACAGTGGCACGTGCTGAACGGGAATTACATCTTCTTCGGGACCTGATCCGGTTTTACATGGGCTGACTTCGCTGGCTGCAGACTGGAAAAGGAAAGGCTGTTTTGAAAACTGAGACACGGACAATAATGTATCAGATCTAGATGTACATACCATTACTGACATGGTTTCCATGTCACTGTAATCGCGTCGCGTTCGATATCGTTTGTTACCGCGCCGCAGCGCTATATGGCTTGATTTCTAAATAGCAATAAATATTGTTCATTGTTCATTGTTCTCTCTCTCTCTCTCTCTCTCTCTCTCTCTCTCTCTCTCTCTCTCTCTCTCTCTCTCTCTCTCGCTCTGTTTCTCTGTCTCTCTGACTCTCTCTCTCTCTCTCTCTCTCTATCTCTCTCTCTTCTCTCCTCTCTCTTCTATTATATTTTATATATATATATATGTTGTTCTCTGTCTTTCTTTTCTCTTTTTTTTCCTTATGTCTCTCTTCTCTCTGACGCTTTTTTCCTGTGTCTCTCTCTCTTCCCGTCTCTTGACGCTCTCTATCTTTTGTTTCTCTCTGTCTCCTGACGTCTCTCCCCTCTTCTTTCCTTCCCCTCTCTCTCTCTCTCCCTTCCTCTCTCTCTCTCTCTTCTTCTCTCCCCCTCTTTCCTCTTCTCTCTCTCTCTTCTCTCTCCCCCCGTCTCTCTCTCCCCCTGTCTTCTGATCTTGAATTTCTCTTTTTTCTCTGTGTTTCCTCTCAGAGGAGGGGGGGGAAAGGGGTTTAGAGTGTGGTTTTGTTGTTACCCCTTCTCTCTTTTTTTCTCTCTGTTCCTCTGTTTTTGTTTGTCGTCTGTTTTTCTCGTTGTCTCTTGTCTCTTCTCTCCCTCCCTTAAATTTTGAGTAAGAGGGAGAGATAAGGAAGGGGTGGGGGTGGTTAGTAGTATTCCCGGGGGGCCCTGTTTGTTTGCTTTTTCATGTGGGTTTTGGTTGTGTGTGTGTGTGTGTGTGTGTGTTGGTGTGTGTGTGGGGTGTTTTTGTGTGTGTGTTTGGTGTGTGTGTGGGGTTTTGTTGGGAGAGATTCGATTCAATCCAGTTTCAGATCAGAATACTTTTTACCTTTTTAAGTCATGTAGCTTATTTGACCAACAAAACATCAATTTAATTACCTATTTTGGTTAAAATGAGACACTAAGCATGTTGCATTCTACTTTTCTTTTCTCCTTTTTTAACTGTGATTATTGTTTAATTTAGACACATTTTTTGCGTTCTTTGGTTTTGATTTTTAAAACAAAAAAATTTTTTCTGGTTCATATATAAAATACTTTTTCGGTAAAGAAATTTATTTTATTTTGTTACAGGTCTCATTTTCTGTCCTCTCTGAAATATTTGGTGCCTTCCCTTTTTCTGTCATTAAATTTTGACGCTTGTGGAAAATTTTCATATTTTCTTTTGGTTTTTGTTTTCATAGTTTATTAAGTATGGATCCAGTCTGTATTCTTTGGTAGCAAAATCATAAAATTTCAGTTTTGCAAACTCTTTTTTAGGTGAGATCCAAAATGTTTTATACATGTCCTCAAGTTTTCTTCTAACAGCATAACTCAACCGATAAACATTAAGAGTACTTTGGTTCGTCCAGACATGTTTGAATCCAATTGTGTACAGAATATTTTTCACTGTGTTTATCCATTTATTGTATGTATTTTTCTGATACAAATAATCGTATGCTATTCTAATATAAGAGTCTGGTTTTGGTTCTGTCAAATGAATCCAAAAGGATATTATCTGGCTTATGATTTTATGGGTTAGTGGAAATCTTCCTAATTCACCCAGAGTGGGTAGTACTAATGCTTTTTTTATGAACTTCTAGCATTTGTTTACAAAATTTTACATGAAAATTCTCATACAAAAACTGATTGGATAAGCATGCCTTGAACAGTTTATTAATATGAAATTCTGTCTCCCCATTAAAACAAAAAAAAGAGGACAACCAAACGTTTTGCTCCTATGTTAAAAAGGGTATCAGTGTTGTCGTATATAACTGCAATTCTTTATAGATAGATCTTTAAATTTTGTCCAGTGAATTAGCTCTTTAAAAGGCGTATATTCTTTGTTGCTATGTTTTACTAAATGTCCTTGGTGTTGCTTGAAATTTCCCGTACTGATGAAAAAACGCACACCTGAATATTTATAAGTTTCTACGTTTCAATTACATGCTCTCCACATTTAAAATGAATTGGAATTTTAGGGGGTGATCTCGTAAAGACTATTACCTTTGTTTTTGTTTTGTTTATCTTTAAACCCCAATTAGAACAGTACTCTTGCAGTTTATTCAGTTTAGTTTGAAGACCTATTTTGGTAGTTGATAGTAATGCTAGGTCATCAGCATAGAGTAAACAAGGAATTCTGTCTCTTGGGGTTATATATGGCAAATCTTTCTCATCAATATATTGAACTATATCATTGACATATACATTAAATAATGTAGAACTTAATGTATTTCCCTGATGTACCCCTTTTTTGACTATTATTTCATCTGTGTGTTTGTCTCGTATCTTTGTAAATATTGTTGCATTTGAATACATGTTTTTAATGACATTAAAAGTTTTGCCTGTTATTCCTATTTCGTTTAACTTTATAAGACCCTCGTGCCACACATTATCGAAAGCCTTCTGAAAATCTACAAAGCAGCAATAAAGTCTTTTAGTTTTTACTTTCAGTGCACTATCTATTAAATTGTTAAGTAGGAAGATATGGTCCGTTGTTCTGCATGCTTTTCTGAAACCAGCTTGTTCTCTGACAAAACTATTGTTATTTTCTAAATATTCAGAAATTCTATGGTTCAGTATTTGACAAAAAAGTTTTCCAATGGTGTTTGTCACCGTTATTCTTCTGTAGTTTTCTGGGTTGTATATGCATCCGCTTTTATAGATTGGGACATTCACTTCTACTCTCCAGTCACAAGGATATATGCCCGTCTCTAATACTAAATTGAAAATATTCCGCATTATCTCTATAACATTAGATGAAACTGATTTGATCATTTCGTTTGTAATTCCATCTTTTCCAGGCGATTTGTTATTTTTCAGCTTTTTTATTGTTTTTGTAATTTCCTCTGTTGTAATTTGCTTATCTAGTAGTGAGTTATTAGATACTTTTAATTCATTGAGCCTGCTTTGTACTTGCTTTATGCGGTCTGGATCTATTTGCGGTTCTTTACCAATAAATTTAATAAAATATAAATAATACCAATAAATTTAATAAAAAAAATAAATAAATTTACCAGGGATGTCTGCTGTCGCCGACACTATTTAACATTTTCCTCGAACGCATCATGACTGACGCCTTGGAAGACCACACAGGCACAGTCAGCATTGGCGGGCGTACAATCACCAACCTCAGGTTTGCCGATGACATTGACGGTCTGGCAGGAAATGAAGAGGAACTGGCCAACCTAGTGAAGCAACTGGACGAAATATCCTCACGATACGGCATGGAAATCAGCGCCGAGAAAACCAAGCTCATGTCAAACAGTTCCCAGCCAATCACCACCAAGATCACTCTCAGCGGAAAAGAACTGGAGACAGTTGACCATTTCAAGTACCTTGGAGCCATCATAAGTGAGGATGGATCGAAGACCGAAATCCTAGCAAGAGCGGCACAAACAGCAGCAGCAATGGCAATACTGAAGACCATATGGAGAGACAGAAACATCCCTCTCGGAACCAAGGTAAAGTTACTAAACGCGCTAGTCACCTCAATCATGCTTTACGCATGTGAGGCATGGACACTGAACGCAGACCTACAAAGGAGGATCCAAGCAGTAGAAATGAGATACCTCAGAAGGCTCCTTGGCATCTCATACAAGGACCATGTCACCAACAATGAAGTCCGCAGAATGATCACTCAACAGGTGCGGGACTATGAAGACCTACTGACCACGGCGAAAAAGAGGAAACTCAGATGGTATGGGCACGTAACACGCTCAGAAGGACTTGCAAAGACCATCCTGCAAGGAACAGTCCAGGGGAAGAGAAGACGGGGTAGACAGAGGAGAAAGTGGACCGACGACATCCGTGATTGGACAGGGGAGGACTTCAGTGTCACCCAGGCACTCGCCCACGACCGTGCTAAGTGGAGCCAGCTGGTCCACCGTTCGTCCACCATGCAGCGCCCCTACGACCCTGGCGGGTTACGGGACCAGTGAACAGTGAAGTGAAACAATAAGTGTTTTTAAGTGTTAAGTCCATTTACTGCTACTAATATGATAATGATGCTTTAATCCATCATCTTCGCTTTCTTTTAAATTTTGTAACGTTTTCCACACTATACACGGATCTTCTTCAATGGCATAATGTAGCTGTGATACCAGTGAATTTTTGAAGATTTTC
Organism: Rapana venosa; assembly: GCA_028751875.1. Lineage (NCBI taxonomy): Eukaryota > Metazoa > Mollusca > Gastropoda > Neogastropoda > Muricidae > Rapana > Rapana venosa. Next base: position 6,794,016 of record CM054144.1, on the reverse strand, counting down.
TTGTCTTTTTCATTAAAGTATTATATTGTTTTCTTTTCATAAAGTATTTTTCTCGAAGTTCAGGTTTATACGGAGTTCTATTTATTGCATTTAGTAGATACTTTACTTCTTTTCTCGTACTGTTACATTCCGAGTCAAACCATTTTTTATTGTGTTTAATTCTTCTTACAGGTTTTGACTTTCTGGTCTTCAAGCTTAATGGTGCCACTTTGAGAAACATATCAGACAGTTGTCTGGAACGTTCATTTACTACATTTGTTGAATCAGGCTGCTTTGTACTTTGTTTTATTTATTTTAATACTGTATTTGTTTCAGTTTTTATTTGTGTTATGTGTGATTGTATTGATGGTAGTAGCAGTGCCTTTTCAAATTGTCCTTTGGAATTTTTTCCCCATACAAAACGTGTTTGTTGTGGTGAATCTTTAGTAATATACTCTGCCTGTGTGTCTCTTACTATTTTGATAGACCTCTGCAAACGTGTTTTGTCTATATTTGATATACCTATATCTAAATATAGTGGACAATGATCAGAGTATTCCATTAAATCTCTAACTTTCATATGCTTCACCTCTTTCATAAATGATTTTGAACAAATGAAATAATCCACAACACTACAACCTTGAGGTTGAAAGCATGTAAATCTACCCTGTAAATCTCCTAATGTGTGTGTGTATGTGTCGGGGGAACAGAGAGGGGGTGCGTGCGTGCGTGCGTGCGTGTGTGAGTGTGTGTGTGTGTGTATGTGTGTATGTGTCTGTGCGTACATGTGTGTGTGTTTGTGTGCGTGTGCGTTTTTATTCTTTTATATTTTATTTTTTTATATCGAGGATAATGGATTAATCACTTATGTGCTTTTTTACATCAAGTCCCCGTGTGTATGCGGTTTTCAAAATTCTGTCATCTGTTCCCACCGGCACACAATGGCCTACTCTTACGAAAAGCGGAACAGGATTTAACGTATGCAAAAGATGTTCTGCGTGTGTGTGTTTGTGTGTGTGTGTGTATGTGTGTGTGTGTGTGTGTGTGTGTATGTGTGTGTGTGTGTCTGTGTGCATTGCACGTGTGTGTGTATGTGTGTGTGTGTGTGTGTGTGTGTGCGCGCGCGCGCACCCACAATTCATCAGCAGTCTATGTTATTCAGGAGTCACGTCATCGGAGTAACCAGGTACAAGAGGGAGAGATACAAGACATTGCTGATTTTCAACAAGTACAGGTGAGTGACTTAATGAGTGAGTGTTGTTGTTAATGAGTGAGTGTTGTTGCTCTTGATGAGTGAGTGTTGCCGTTAATGAGTGAGTGTTGTTGCTCTTGATGAGTGGTTGTTGCCGTTAATGAGTGGGTGTTGCTGTTGATGAGTGAGTGTTTCCGTTAATGAGTGAGTGTTGTTGCTCTTGGCGAGTGAGTGTTGCCGTTAATGAGTGAGTGTTGTTGCTCTTGATGAGTGATTGTTACCGTTAATGAGTGAGTGTTGTTGTTGTTGTTGAGCGAGTGTTCTTGTTGATGAGTGAGTGCTGTTGCTGTTAATGGATGAGTGTTGTTGTTGATGAGTGAGTGTTGTTGCTCTTGATGAGTGATTGTTGTTGATGATGAGTGAGTGTTGTTGTTGTTGATGAGTGAGTGTTGTTGTTGTTAATGAGCACGTGTTGTTGTTAATGAGTGTTTGGTGTTGTTAATGGGTGAGTGTTGTTGGTGTTAATGAGTGATTGTTGGTGTTGATGAGTGAGTGTTGTTATTGATGGGTGAGTGTTGTTGCTGTTAATGGGTGAGTGTTGTTGCTGTTAATGAATGAGTGCTGTTGTTGATGATTGAGTACTGTTGTTGATAAGTGAGTGTTGTTGTTGTTGATGAGTGAGTGTTGGTGTTGTTGTTGTTGTTGTTGTTCTTGTTAATGGGTGATTGTTGTTGTTGATGAGTGGGTGTTGTTGTTGATGGGTGAGTGTTGTTGTTGTTAATGAGTAATTGTTGTTGTTGTTGATAGGTGAGTGTTGTTGCTGTTGATGAGTGATTGTTGCTGTTGATGAGTGGTTGTTGCTGTTGATGAGTGATTGTTGCTGTTGATGAGTGATTGTTGCTGTTGATGAGTGGTTGTTGCTGTTGATGAGTGGTTGTTGCTGTTGATGAGTGTTTTGCTTTTTGATGAGTGATTGTTGCTGTTTAGTGATTGTTGTTCTGTTGATGAGTGATGTTGGTTGATAGATGAGTGTTTGTTATTAATGAGTGAGTGTTGTTGTTTAATGAGTGAGTGTTGTTGTTAAGAAGTGCGTGTTTACTGTTAATAAGTGAGTGTTGTTGTTAATAAGTGAGTGTTGTTTGTTATTTATGAGTGAGTGTTGTTGTTAATGAGAGATTGCTGTTGTTGATGAGGGAGTATTGTTGTTGATGAGTGAGTTTTGTTGATGATTAGTGGTTGTTGTTGATGATTAGTGGTTGTTGTTGTTGATGAATGATTGTTGTTGTTGATGAGTGATGTCTGTTAATGAGTGGTTGTTGTTGTTGATCAGTGATTGTTGTTGATGAGTGATTGTTGTTGTTGATCAGTGATGTTATTGCTGATCAGTGATTGTTATTGCTGATCAGTGATTGTTGTTGTTGATGATGAGTGTTGTTGTTGATGAGTTGATTGTTGTTGTTCATGAGTGATTGTTGTTGTTGATGAGTGATAGTTGTTGTTCATGAGTGATTGTTGTTGTTAATGACTGATGTTTGTTAATGAGTGATTGTTGTTAACGATTCATTGTTGCCAATGAGTGATGGATGTTAATGATTAATTGTTGATAATGAGTGGTTGATGTTAATGAGTGATTTTTCTTAATGAGTGATGTCTGTTATGAATGATTATTCTTAACGAGTGATGTCTGTTAATGAGTGATTGTTGTTAAAGAGTGATGTCTGTGAATGAGTGATGTCTGTGAATGAGTGATTGTTGTTAAAGAGTGGTGTCTGTGAATGAAAGATTGTTCTTAACGAGTGATGTCTGTTAATGAGTGATTTTCTTAACAAGTGATGTCTCTTAATGACTGATTGTTGTTAATGAGTGATTTCTGTTAATGATTGATCATTGTTAATGAGTGATGTCTGTTAATGAGTGATTGTTGTTATTGAGTGATGTCTGTTAATGAGTGATTGTTGTTAATGAGTGATTGTTGCTATTGAGTAATGTCTGTTAATGAGTGATTGTTGTTAATGAGTGATTGTTGTTAATCAGTTATTCCTGTTAGTAAGTGTCTGTTAATGACTGATTCCTGTTGGTAAGTGCCTTTAAATGACTGATTCCTGTTGGTAAGTGCCTTTAAATGACTGATTCCTGTTGGTAAGTGCCTTTAAATGACTGATTCCTGTTGGTAAGTGCCTGTTAATGACTGATTCCTGTTGGTAAGTGCCTGTTAATGACTGATTCCTGTTGGTAAGTGCCTGTTAATGACTGATTCCTGTTGGTAAGTACCTGTTAATGACTGATTCCTGTTGGTAAGTGCCTTTAAATGACTGATTCCTGTTGGTAAGTGCCTGTTAATGACTGATTCCTGTTGGTAAGAGCCTGTTAATGACTGATTCCTGTTGGTAAGTGCCTGTTAATGACTGATTCCTGTTGGTAAGTGCCTGTTAATGACTGATTCCTGTTGGTAAGTGCCTGTTAATGACTGATTCCTGTTGGTAAGTGCCTGTTAATGACTGATTCCTGTTGGTAAGTGCCTGTTAATGACTGATTCCTGTTGGGTAAGTGCCTGTTAATGACTGATTCCTGTTGGTAAAGTGCCTGTTAATGACTGATTCCTGTTGGTAAGTGCCTGTTAATGACTGATTCCTGTTGGTAAGAGCCTGTTAATGACTGATTCCTGTTAGTAAGTGCCTGTTAATGACTGATTCCTGTTGGTAAGTGCCTTTAAATGACTGATTCCTGTTAGTAAGTGCCTTTAAATGACTGATTCCTGTTGGTAAGAGCCTGTTAATGACTGATTCCTGTTGGTAAGAGCCTGTTAATGACTGATTCCTGTTGGTAAGAGCCTGTTAATGACTGATTCCTGTTGGTAAGGAGCTGTTAATGACTGATTCCTGTTGGTAAGAGCCTGTTAATGACTGATTCCTGTTAGTAAGTGCCTGTTAATGACTGATTCCTGTTGGTAAGAGCCTGTTAATGACTGATTCCTGTTGGTAAGAGCCTGTTAATGACTGATTCCTGTTGGTAAGAGCCTGTTAATGACTGATTCCTGTTGGTAAGAGCCTGTTAATGACTGATTCCTGTTGGTAAGAGCCTGTTAATGACTGATTCCTGTTGGTAAGTGCCTGTTAATGACTGATTCCTGTTGGTAAGTGCCTATAAATGAGTTATGCCTGTCAATGAGTTAAACGTAATAATGGGTTCTACACAGAATTCCAAGTTCAGTACAACTAAACCATGACCCTTCATATATATGCAAATGAGGCAGTTTGTAATTGCTGAATTGTTATTACTAATTTGAAGTGAATGAAACCTATCTAACACAGGTCAGGTGTTAACACTAAGTACACATGAATTGTTATTGCTTCAGATCGGTAGACTGTTTTCATCTCATACCACCAAGCTCTTACTAGTTCATAGATCTTTGTTGTGAATGCTTCATAGACATAGAGCATCATTAGTTCATGTGGCCAAGTATCATTAAAAGAAATATACAGATGGGTTTTGCTTACCTTCTGCAGTTGATGGTAAAGTTTTTGAAGACCAGTGTCTTTATTTCTGTCAGTATACTGGATCAACTGCTGGCATTTCTACACACATGGGGAAAGGTATGGGCAGGTATGCAGATAAGCTGAAGCAGACTGTTGCTGGGCAAAGAGAACCATGGATAGGGTGATACCTCCAGCAGCGTCAAAGACAGAGTGAGCCGTCCTGCCGTGCTCGCTGAACAGAAAGGATGGATCAGTGTCACACCTCTTCAGCTTGAGCACTGCACAGCTCACGATCCGCTCAGAACCAGCGTCATCTCTCATCCTCTACACCTTGACAGCACATCCTGAATGCAGCCACATTCCGTGCGCTGACCTATTGTTAATTCTTGTCATGGTCAGGAGGAATGGTACACACATACTGAAAGTGATCCAAGCCATGAAAAAGGTGCAAGAAGGAGTAGACAGACCACAGGCTGTCAGACTTTCCGGTCAACCCCCACACCAAGCCAGAAGGCATCACAGCAGACAGAAACAAGCCAAGGAATGGGTCACCATGGGAAAGCTGATCGTGTCGGTCACTGACTGGGTGGCTGTGGACCTGGACAGCAACTTCGTGACTTGCAGCGTAAAGACAGTGCGTGAAGGATTGGAAACCCTTTGCAAACCTGTTTGCTTCTCTGCGTGGACTGTTTAGCGATTCCTTAGTCCAGTGCACTCATGCTGTTTACATCCCTGCCAATGGAGAGGAAACAATGCGGATGTCATCGTGTTCTGCATTTGTGCTACCCAGAAAAAAAATTTAAAGATTAAAAATAGTTTTGTTTTTTTAAAAGGTACATCAGATCTTTTGCCATCCCAAATACGACTTGGCAACCCCCTGCATGGATCCAGCTGCCTGATAATGCTGCTGGCGTGGTTATCAGGCGTTCAGAGGACAGAGAGAAACACCCAGTTCCATGTCACTTTAGATTGGAACAAGACGAAGCCATTGGCAAAGACAGAGCTGCCTGCAGCAGCTGACGTCCTGTCAGACTTGTGGCCACGCCATGGAAGAACACCCCGCCTGCATCACCCACCAGTCACAAGGGGACTGACTGCTGCCAGGAGACAGGAGCTGGCTGCTGGACTAGGCATAAACCACAGTACCCTTTTTTCAGTTCGGCTTGTGATCTGTGAAGACCCATTGTCGAGGTCAAGCAGTGGAGACATGGGCTTAAGGCCAAGGTCAAGCGTAGATCTAACTCTGCATGCGTGAAATTCTAGGGGCAGTACGAAGCAGTGATAATTAACGGGTGAAGCTTGAAAGAGAAGCACAAAACAGATATAACTGACCAATCCCTGTTTTAAAAAGATAACCGTGTTGCTATAACCTATGCAGTCGATTGGGAGCGAGGCATCAGAGATCTCAGCTTCTCAAGAGGACAGCATATTGAGGGCAGCGCCCATCTCCTCCCTCGCTGCTTTACCTTCCCTGACGCTAAAGAGGGCATGTACCCAATGACAGCTTAGTAAAATGGGCACCGTACTGAAGCCAAGGCACACTAACGGTCCCCCATCCAAGTAGGTAACCCCGTTCAACGCTGCTTAACCTTAACTCTGGCAGAGTGAGTGCTCTGACCACTGAGCTGTCCCGTCCCCGAACAACAGAGTGAGTGCTCTGACCACTGAGCTGTCCCGTCCCCGAACAACAGAGTGAGTGCTCTGACCACTGAGCTGTCCCGTCCCCGAACAACAGAGTGAGTGCTCTGACCACTGAGCTATCCCGTCCCCGAACAACAGAGTGAGTGCTCTGACCACTGAGCTGTCCCGTCCCCGAACAACAGAGTGAGTGCTCTGACCACTGAGCTGTCCCGTCCCCGAACAACAAGAATCCCCCTTAGACCAGGAAACAGGCACTCAGGGTGACGGACCTGTAACGGTTTAGGGGCGGGGCTAGGGATGGTAACTGACGTGTCATACTTTGGTTAGGAGTCCAAACATGGACAATTGTATTACTTAAAGGGGCGGGGCTGAACGTGTGTGATGGAGGTGTCAAGGCCTGCATGTTTGTTACAGATCAAAGGCTTACACCTATACATCTGTGAAAATAACTGGTTCTCCAGTGATGGCATCTCCTGTAGCGTCCGTAAGTTCCATACCTCACATCCCACAACATACCAAACACCACATACATATACCATTATTATGCCATACACCACACCACATGCACACCCCACATACATATAGCATTATTATGCCATACACCACAACACATACCACACCCCACATACATATAGCATTATTATGCCATACACCACACCACATACCACACACCACATACATATACCATTATATGCCATACACCACACCACATACCACACCCACATACATATAGCATTATTATGCCATACACCACACCACATACCACACCCCACATTACATATAGCATTATATGCCATACACCACACCACATACCACACACCACATACATATACCATTATTATGCCATACACCACACCACATACCACACCCCACATACATATAGCATTAATTATGCATACACCACACCACATACCACACACACATTACATATAGCATTATTATGCCATACACCACACCACAATACCACACCCACATACATATAGCATTATTATGCCACACCACACCACATACCACACCCCACATACATATAGCATTATTATGCCATACACCACACCACATACCACACACCACATACATATACCATTTTATGCCATACACCACACCACATACCACACCCCACATACATATAGCATTATTATGCCATACACCACACCACATACCACACCCCACATACATATAGCATTATTATGCCATACACCACACCACATACCACACCCCACATACATATAGCATTATTATGCCATACACCACACCACATACCACACCCCACATACATACCATTATTATGCCATTTCACCACACCACATACCACACCCCACATACATATAGCATTATATGCCTACACCACACCACATACCACACCCCACATACATATAGCATTATTATGCCATACACCACACCACATACCACACCCCACATACATATAGCATTATTATGCCATACACCACACCACATACCACACACCACATACATATGCATTATTATGCCATACACCACACCACATACCACACCCACATACATATAGCATTATTATGCCATACACCACACACATACCACACCCCACATACATATAGCTTATTATGCCATACACCACACCACATACCACACACCACATACATATACCATTATTATGCCATACTACCACACCACATACCACACCCCACATACATATGCATTATTATGCCATACACCACAAACACATACCACACCCCACATACATATAGCATTATTATGCCATACAACCACACCACATACCACACACCACATACATATAGCATTATTATGCCATACACCACACCACATACCACACCCCACATACATATAGCATTATTATGCCATACACCACACCAATACCACACCCACATACATATAGCATTATTATGCCATACACCACATCCACATACCACACCCCACATACATATAGCATATTATGCCATACACCACAACCACATACCACACCCCCACATACATATAGCATTATTATGCCATACACCACACCACATACCACACCCCACATACATATAGCATTATTATGCCATACACCACACCACATACCCCACCCCACATACATATAGCATTATTATGCCATACACCACCCACACACCACACACCACATACATATAGCATTATTATGCCATCACCACACCACATACCACACCCCACATACATATACCATTATTATGCCATACACCACACCACATACCACACCCCACATACATATAGCATTATTATGCCATACACCACACCACACACCACACCCCACATACATATAGCATTATTATGCCATACACCACACCACATACCACACACCACATACATATACCATTAGTATGCCATACACCACACCACATACCACACCCCACATACATATACCATTATTATGCCAAACACCACACCACATACCACACCCCACATACATATAGCATTATTATGCCATACACCACACCACACACCACACACCACAACATATAGCATTATTATGCCATACACCCAACCACATACCACACACCACATACTATACCATTATTATGCCATACACCACACCACATCATCCACACCCCACATACATATAGCATTATTATGCCATACACCACACCACATACCACACCCCACAACATATAGCATTATTATGCCATACACCACACCACATACCACACCCCACATACATATAGCATTATATGCCATACACCACAACCACATACCACACCCCACATACATATAGCATTATTATGGCCATACACCACACCACATCACACCCACATACATATACAAATTATTATGCCATACAACCACAAACCCCATACCACACACCACATACATATAGCATTATTATGCCATACACCACACCACATACCACACACCACAACTACATATAGCATTATTATGCCATACACCACACCACAACCACAACACCACATACTATAACCATTATTATGCCATACACCACACACATGCACACCCCACATACATATAGCATAATTATGCCATACACCACACCACATACCACACCCCACATACATATAGCATTATTATTGCCATACACCACACCACATACCACACCCACATACATATACCATTATTATGCCATAACCACACCACATGCCACCCCACATACATATAGCATTATTATGCCATACACCACACCACATACCACACCCACATACATATAGCATTATTTATGCCATACACCACACCACATGCACACCCCACATACATATAGCATTATTATGCCATACACCACACCACATACCACACCCACATACATATAGCATTATTATGCCATACACCACACCACATACCACACACCACATACATAAAGCATTATTATGCCATACACCACACCACATACCACACACCACATACATATAGCATTATTATGCCATACACCACACCACATACCACACACCACATACATATACCATTATTATGCCATACACCACACCACATGCACACCCCACATCATACACCAACACATCGTATAACCGTGCACACCAAACACTACACTTTACACTACACACAACACACACACACACACACACACACATATATATATATATATATAGATAGATAGATAGATAGATAGACAGACAGACAGACAGACAGACAGACAGACAGACAGACAGATAGATAGATATATATATAGATAGATAGATAGATAGATAGATAGACAGACAGACAGACAGACAGACAGACAGACAGACAGACAGACAGACAGACAGACAGACAGACAGACAGATAGATAGATAGATAGATAGATAGATAGATAGATAGATAGATAGATAGATAGATAGATAGATAGATAGATAGATAGATCACAACCACAAATACAACCACAAACACAACTACAATCATCATACCAAACACTATACACCACACCACACACACACACATCAAACACCATACACTACACACCACACACACCACACCACGCTCCACAACATACATCAGTCCCTGTCTAGGAGACGTACAGAAAGAGACGCCGCGTGAATTGTGTGACAACACCCCAAGCGAACAGCAGAAGACCATGTGGAAATACACTGTGGCCCATTGCCCCAAAGAGAGAAGGGAGGGGAGGGGAGTGCACCTGTTTTCACAGCACTGCCACAGGCAGTAGTCTTTCTGTCTGCTGCTGTTGCCTACAGCAGACTGAAGCTGTGGGCTGACAGACAGTGTGACCATGCAGTGCAGGCGGGGCTGTGCACCAGTGCTATCTCTCATGGTCATTCTCAACGTCAGTGTCACATCAGCGTTCCACTGTTTGTTGCTATGTTACCAAATAACGGACTATGGACTATATACACTGTGTAAGTGTGCAACCAAGTTTTGATAATTTTGTTTTGACATTGGGACTGTTTCTTCAATGCGTGTAGGCTTTTCTTCTTCTTCTTCTTCTTCTTCTCCTTCTTCTAGCTCACGCTTTTCTCTGGATAACGGCGACTGTTTTCCAATCACTGACAACGCTGGGGAAAGAGTGATGACAGTAACACACACAGCATCAACAGCGCTGATGACAGCACTACCAGACTACAGACACTGAAAGCAGATGTCATTTATAATAACATTAATAATAATATATGGAATTTATATAGCGCTGAATCTTGTAAAAAAAAAAATTGAAGCGCTTGCACTCAATCATTTACAGGCATGCAACTCTCCTTAAACATAATGAACAACAGATTTCAAAACCATGCGCGCGCACGTATGCACGCATGCACGCACACACACACACACACGCGCGCACACACACACACACACACACACACACACACACACACACACACACACACACACACACACACACACACACACACACTCACTCGGAACAACACTTAGAAGGTGAAAGATGCTGTTGAAAATTAGAGACAGATATTTGGGGGGAAAGTCTCAGGTAGGAAATAAGTGTGTTTTGAGGCTGGATTTGAAGGTATCAAGTGAAGGCTTTTGGCGAAGTGAAAGAGGGAGGTCATTCCAGGTGGATGGACCAGAAACAGAGAAGGAGCGACGGCCAACAGTGGTTTGTTTGAATCTGGGTGTTCGAAAGCACACAGTATCTGCGGCTGAACGAAGGGAACGGGATGGGGTGTACAGATGAAGACAGTTACAGAGATAAGAGGGTGCAGATTTGTGGAGACATTTGAAACAGAGGGTATTGATTTTATACTCCAGTCTTTGTGAGACAGGCAGCCAGTGAAGAGATCGCAGAAGAGGAGTGATGTGTTCAGATTTTTTCTTTCTTAGGACCAGTCGAGCTGCAGAGTTTTGTATGCGTTGAAGAGAGTGGATAGATGATGCTGGTAGGCCAGCCAAAAGAGAATTACAGTAGTCTAAACGTGAAAGAATGAGAGATGTGACAAGCTTGGAAGTTGCATCAGTGGACAGATACTTGCGAATCGCGCTTATGCGCCGTAATTGATAGTAGCAAGACTGGCAGGTCTGGGTGATTAATTTTTTCATAGAGAGTGTGTTGTCAAGAACTACTCCTAAATACTTCACAGAGTTGGACAAAGGAACTGACGTATTGCCGATTTCTATTGAAGTTTTTGCGATAGAGGAAAGTTTATGTTGGGTCCCTATGAGCATGGCTTCGGTTTTATCGGCATTAAGTTGTAACTTGTTCTGAGTCATCCAGTTTTGAATGTCTTGAAGGCAGTAGGACATATTTGTCAGGAGGGAAGGCAAGTTTTCAACAGTATCACTGCACTGAAGCTGAGTATCATCGGCATAGAAATGGTGATCAATATGGTGGTTGTTTATTATATTTCTATTAAGCGTTCTGTCCTCAACTGCCTCAGCCAGAGTACTAATGTGGAATGTCCCCAACAACATGCTGGTCAGTTACCAAGACATCCACATGAGAGATTCTTGGACAGATCCACAGCACAGCAGGCTTTGGTCTGTTGCTTCATGAGCACTGGGCTTGCTTGTATTTCTGCAGTCAGTTGATGCTGACAGATGCCATGGATTGGGAACATTTCATCTTATGCTCACCAGATGTCAGAGGCTAAAGCAAGTTCCTACAAAAGGTGACCCCTAAGTTCATAAAAGTCCTCGTTCCTGATGGCTGAAGCCCTTGACCAGACGTGCAGTGCATTTCCTCAATGGCTCCTCAAGGAGTTCAGGAAGAAATCAAACAGTCACGTGATCAGAACACTGACAGGAACAGTGGTGTGTGCAAAACTCTGGCCACTGGTGAACCTGGCAGCTGTAGCTTAGGAAGCAAGGAAGAAAATAATACAAGTAGTAAACCCCTAGATGCCAGCCTCTTGGCATGTCAGATGGCTTTAGTAGTCAATGCTGACTTCAGAAGCTGTGACATGGCTTAAGTAGTCACTCTCCTGACTTCAGAAGCTGTGACATGGCTTAAGTAGTCACTCTCCTGACTTCAGAAGCTGTGACATGGCTTAAGTAGTCAATGTGCTGACTTCAGAAGCTGTGACATGGCTTTAGTAGTCAATGTGCTGACTTCAGAAGCTGTGATATGGCTTTAGTAGTCAATGTGCTGACTTCAGAAGCTGTGACATGGCTTAAGTAGTCAATGTGCTGACTTCAGAAGCTGTGATATGGCTTTAGTAGTCAATGTGCTGACTTCAGAAGCTGTGACATGGCTTAAATAGTCAATGTGCTGACTTCAGAAGCTGTGATATGGCTTTAGTAGTCACTCTCCTGACTTCAGAAGCTGTGATATGGCTTTAGTAGTCAATGTGCTGACTTCAGAAGCTGTCTTCTCTGGGTTGAATTGTTCTGTTATGTGGACTAGATTTTTATCTTAGCTGGATTGGTCTATAGGGTGGATTGCTCTCTAAGCTGGATTGTCTATAGAGTGGATTTCACAGCTTGTGGTTTCTGTGGTGGTGTTGGGTTCTGTGTGATCCGTGTCTGACTGTTGTCATCTCATACAGGAGAGTGAGGTCTGGGTCTTTTTTACATTCTTTTTATTTTATTCTGCTATTTCGATGATAATGGAATAAGCACTCATGTTCTTTTTTACATCCAGTACCCGTGTGTATGCAGTTTTGTCAATTTTGTCATCCTTTCCCACCAGCACACAATAGCCTACTTTTCCGAAAAGCAGAACGGGGTTTTACGTGTGCGCAAGATGTTCTGCGTGCGTTCACACACGGGACCGACCTCGGTTTGTAGTGTCATTCGAAGGACTTTTGGGGGGAGTGGAGTCGGCACTAATGTTAACTCCAGAGGAAAAATCCTCTTGAAGGAGATTCGAACCCGGGTCAGCAGATCACGGGTGCATCACTCTAAGTAGAAGGCTATCCCGTCCCTCCAGCACAGGGGGCAGGTTGAAGGCTTTTTCTCTGCTGTTAGCACTTTTTCTCGCTCATAGGGAACCCCTACATGGCTGTGGAGGGTATTCAATCACTCTCCAAAGAGAGTCCAAGATGCTGTTTGACACTTTGATCCCTCTCTGGTGGTCCCGTGTGGTCTCTAGCAGGTGAGGCATGTCTCCATCTCTACCGTGGCCCGGAGTAGAGAATTCTCCTCTTTTCCTTTGAGGCCTCCTTGATGATGTCAGTCCACCATGATGTAGCCTCCCTCTGTGAATTTCTATGTTCTTGGGTTGGTGACGGGGTTTAGCTTTTTTTTTGGGGGGGAGGGGGGGGTTGTCTTATTGACTTTTATTTTATCCTACGGTTTTTGTACATGGTAAAGAGATCATCTCAGAAGAGCAGCTGTGCTCCGTTCACTGGCATGCTGCCGGAATCTGGCCACCGTCATCATTGGTTTGGTCTCCACCCGGATGTCAATGCTCTTTTGGAATGCGGGCATGTTGGCCTGTCCTCTCCTTTCGCCTTGTTTATCTACAGTGTAGTTTTCTTCTCAGCCATACACATCTTCACTGCAGTGTGGTCAGTGTCCAGGGTGGAGCCAGGGTCCACTCTGACCTGGTGAACTGGTTTGGCCTGGGACATTCTGTAAGGATGAGGTCTGTTTGTGATGGCGTAGAGTGATCAACAGCGAACTGTGGGGAAGTAAAGTCTGTTTTGTGGTGACCTGGAGTGTTAGAGAGGACAGCCGACATCAGGAGCAGCCATCCCATGGAAAACAGCTACAGCAGGCAACAGCAACGCCTGCCACACTCTGACTCGTCACATACACAGTCTACTTTGACACTTCACAGTCGCGTATGACGCTTCACAGTCCACAATCACTTCTGATACTGACCAGTCCACTCTGAAACGTCAAATCTAGACACGTCACAGTCCCCTCTGACACGTCACAGTCCCCTCTGACACGTCACAGTCACCTCTGACACGTCACAGTCACCTCTGACACGACGTCACAGTCCCCTCTGACACGTCACAGTCACCTCTGACACGTCACAGTCACCTCTGACACGTCACAGTCACCTCTGACACGTCACAGTCACCTCTGACACGTCACAGTCACCTCTGACACGTCACAGTCACCTCTGACACGTCACAGTCCCCTCTGATACTTTAGAGTCCACTTTGACACTTCACAGTCCACTCTGACACTTCACAGTCTACCTTAACACTTAAAAGTCCACTCTGACACTTTACAGTCCCCTTTGACACGTCACAGTCTACCTTAACACTTAAAAGTCCACTCAGACGCTTTACAGTCCACTCAGAGCACTGGGAAAACTTCCACTTGCCTAAAACAGCTAACAGGCAAACACAAAGACAGCTTCCTTTGAGCCTGGAGATGCCTCACAGGCCTTCTGCCATAGCTGCCTACACAGCTGCACAACAGGCAGGGGTGAAGGAGAACTGAATGAAGGAAGGAAGGAAGGAAGGAAGGAAGGAAGGAACGAACGAACGATCGAATGAAATGAATGAATGAATGAATGAATGAATGAATGAATGACAGTGCTCATAAAAAATCTCCACACCATTATTAGGCATGAAGGGGGGGGGAATTATGTAATCATTTTGTTCACATTTTACCTTGTGTGTGTGTGTGTGTGTGTGTGTGTGTGTGTGTGTGTGTGTGTGTGTGTGTGTGTGTGTGTGTGTGTGTGTGTGCACGCGCCCGTGCGCGTACGTACAGCACTATGTAAGGGGAAGACCACCGCCCAGGGGGCGTGCCAGGAGACCTTTCCCTCCAGCCACATCGTCTATGCCGGAGGGAGAAGGCAGACCCAGTCTGAGGGCTTGTGCAGCTATGCCGAGAAGTGCACGTGCAACAAGCTGGGCTTCTACAGCGCCGGCAACACCTGTCAGAGTCAGTGTCCCCTCGCCAGTGGAGTCAGACAGTTCTGGTTGTTGTTGTTGTTGTTGTTGATGATGGTGTTGTTGTTGTTTCTGGTGTTGTTGTTGTTGTGTGTTTAAAGTCTGTTCATATTTAGTGATATGGCCAGACCACTGCATCGTCTTCTGTATGGTGTCATGTCTGTCTTCTGTATGGTGTCATTTCAGCGCTATATAAATTCCATGTATTATTATTATTATTATTATGTCTTGTGTATGATGTCATGTCTGTCTTCTGTATGGTGTCATGTCTGTCTATTCTGTATGGTGTCATGTCTGTCTATTCTGTATGGTGTCATGTCTGTCTTGTGTATGGTGTCATGTCTGGCTTGTGTATGGTGTCATGTCTGTCTATTCTGTATGGTGTCATGTCTGTCTTCTGTATGGTGTCATGTCTGTCTATTCTGTATGGTGTCATGTCTGTCTTGTGTATGGTGTCATGTCTGGCTTGTGTATGGTGTCATGTCTGTCTATTCTGTATGGTGTCATGTCTGTCTTCTGTATGGTGTCATGTCTGTCTTCTATATGGTGTCATGTCTGTCTATTCTGTATGGTGTCATGTCTGTCTTCTATAAGTTTCATGTCTGTCTATTCTGTATGGTGTCATGTCTGTCTATTCTGTATGGTGTCATGTCTGTCTATTCTGTATGGTGTCATGTCTGTCTATTCTGTATGGTGTCATGTCTGTCTTGTGTATGGTGTCATGTCTGTCTATTCTGTATGGTGTCATGTCTGTCTATTCTGTATGGTGTCATGTATGTCTATTCTGTATGGTGTCATGTCTGTCTATTCTGTATGGTGTCATGTCTGTCTTGTGTATGGTGTCATGTCTGTCTATTCTGTATGGTGTCATGTCTGTCTTGTGTATGGTGTCATGTCTGTCTATTCTGTATGGTGTCATGTCTGTCTTCTGTATGGTGTCATGTCTGTCTTGTGTATGGTGTCATGTCTGTCTTGTGTATGGTGTCATGTCTGTCTTCTGTATGGTGTCATGTCTGTCTTGTGTATGGTGTCATGTCTGTCTATTGTGTATGGTGTCATGTCTGTCTATTCTGTATGGTGTCATGTCTGTCTATTGTGTATGGTGTCATGTCTGTCTATTCTGTATGGTGTCATGTCTGTCTATTCTGTATGGTGTCATGTCTGTTCTATTCTGTATGGTGTCATGTCTGTCTTCTGTATGGTGTCATGTCTGTCTATTCTGTATGGTTTCATGTCTGTCTTGTGTATAGTGTCATGTCTGTCTTGTGTATGGTGTCATGTCTGTCTATTCTGTATGGTGTCATGTCTGTCTATTCTGTATGGTGTCATGTCTGTCTTGTGTATGGTGTCATGTCTGTCTTGTGTATGGTGTCATGTCTGTCTATTCTTCTTTATGGTGTCATGTCTGTCTATCTGTATGGTGTCATGTCTGTCTTGTGTATGGTGTCATGTCTGTCTTGTGTATGGTGTCATGTCTGTCTATTCTGTATGGTGTCATGTCTGTCTATTCTGTATGGTGTCATGTCTGTCTTGTGTATGGTGTCATGTCTGTCTATTCTGTATGTTGTCATGTCTGACTTCTGTATGGTGTCATGTCTGTCTATTCTGTATGGTGTCATGTCTGTCTATTCTGTATGGTGTCATGGTCTGTCTTGTGTATGG
>CM054144.1:6754357-6769357 GCA_028751875.1 Rapana venosa | reverse complement strand
AAGCAGAGTAAACAACAGTATATACAGTAGTAGAATCAGCAGTGTGAACAACAGTTTAAGCAGAGTAAACAACAGTATAAACAGTAGTAGAATCAGCAGTGTGAACAACAGTTTAAGCAGAGTAAACAACAGTATAAACAGTAGTATAATCAGCAGTGTGAACAACAGTTTAAGCAGAGTAAACAACAGTATAAACAGTAGTAGAATCAGCAGTGTGAACAACAGTGTAAGCAGAGTAAACAACAGTATAAACAGTAGTAGAATCAGCAGTGTGAACAACAGTGTAAGCAGAGTAAACAACAGTATAAACAGTAGTAGAATCAGCAGTGTGAACAACAGTTTAAGCAGAGTAAACAGCAGTATAAACAGTAGTATAATCAGCAGTGTGAACAACAGTTTAAGCAGTGTAAACAGCAGTATAAACAGTAGTGTGATCAGCAGTTTGAACAACAGTGTAAGCAGTGTAAACAGCAGTATAAACAGTAGTATAACCAGCAGTGTGAACAACAGTGTAAGCAGAGTAAACAGCAGTATAAACAGTAGTATGATCAGCAGTGTGAACAACAGTGTAAGCAGAGTAAACAACAGCAGTATAAACAGTAGTATGATCAGCAGGGTGAACAACAGTTTAAGCAGTGTGAACAGCAGTTTAAGCAGTGTGAACAACAGTGTAAGCAGAGTAAACAGCAGTATAAACAGCAGTATGATCAGCAGTGTGAACAACAGTTTAACCAGTGTAAACAACGGTATAAACAGTAGTATGATCAGCAGTGTGAACAACAGTTTAAGCAGTGTAAACAGCAGTATAAACAGTAGTATGATCAGCAGTGTGAACAACAGTGTAAGCAGTGTAAACAGCAGTATAAACAGTAGTATGATCAGCAGTGTGAACAACAGTGTAAGCAGAGTAAACAACAGTATAAACAGTAGTATGATCAGCAGTGTGAACAACAGTGTAAGCAGTGTGAACAACAGTGTAAGCAGTGTAAACAACAGTGTAACCAGAGTAAACAGCAGTATAAACAGCAGTATGATCAGCAGTGTGAACAACAGTTTAAGCAGTGTAAACAACAGTATAAACAGTAGTATGATCAGCAGTGTGAACAACAGTTTAAGCAGTGTAAACAACAGTATAAACAGTAGTGTGATCAGCAGTGTGAACAACAGTTTAAGCAGTGTAAACAGCAGTATAAACAGTAGTATGATCAGCAGTGTGAACAACAGTGTAAGCAGTGTAAACAGCAGTATAAACAGTAGTATAATCAGCAGTGTGAACAACAGTGTAAGCAGACTAAACAGCAGTATAAACAGTAGTATGATCAGCAGTGTGAACAGCAGTTTAAGCAGAGTAAACAACAGTATAAACAGTAGTATGATCAGCAGTGTGAACAACAGTGTAAGCAGTGTGAACAACAGTGTAAGCAGTGTGAACAACAGTGTAAGCAGAGTAAACAGCAGTATAAACAGTAGTAGAATCAGCAGTGTGAACAACAGTGTAAGCAGAGTAAACAACAGCAGTATAAACAGTAGTATGATCAGCAGTGTGAACAGCAGTATAAACAGCAGTATGATCAGCAGTGTGAACGGCAGTGTAAGCAGGGCATGACGAGGTCAGCGCGGTGTGTGGTGCAGGTGGACGCAGTGTGGGCAGCGCTGTGGTCAGGACGTGTGGCGGGGTCAGCCGCTCCTCCCCACAGCGCAACATCCTCACCTGTCAGGGCACCCTCACCCAGGCTGCCTTCGCTGCCAGTCTGGCCCTGCCCTTCAGCCACAGAGACAGGTCACTGACCTCCCTCCCCCACCCCCCACCCCACCCCCCACACTCTCACCCTCCCTCCCTGTCTGCCTGCCTGTGCTGCTCTGTTCTCATGTCTCTTTCGGTGTAGCTCCTCTCTCTGCTCTTTCCTGTTTATCTTTCTGCTCTTTTCTGCTTATCTCTGCTCTTTTCTGCTTATCTGTGCTCTTTTCTGCTTATCTGTGCTCTTTTCTGCTTATCTGTGCTCTTTTCTGATTATCTCTCTGCTCTTTTCTGCTTATCTCTGCTTTTTCCTGCTTATCTCTCTGCTCTCTCTTTTCTGCTTATCTCTGCTTTTTCCTGCTTATCTCTCTGCTCTTTTTCTGCTTATCTCTGCTTTTTCCTGCTTATCTCTCTGCTCTTTCCTGCTTATCTCTGCTCTTTCCTGCTTATCTCTGCTCTTTCCTGCTTATCTCTGCTCTTTCCTGCTTATCTCTGCTCTTTCCTGCTCATCCCTGCTGCTCTCTGCTCTTTTCTGATCTTTTCTGATCCTCTGTGCTTGTCTCTGCTTATCTTTGCTCTTCCATGCTGGTCTCTGCTGATCGAGGCTGCTCTAGCTCGCTCTCTCTATCTCTCTCTCGCTCTGCTCTTCTCTGCTCCTTTCTGCTTATCCTTTCTCATTTTTGCTGTTCTCTGCTCTTCTTTTCTCCCTTCATTCCTTCTCCTCTCTCTCTCTTCATTCCTTCTCCTCTCTCTCTCTCTTCATTCCTTCTCTCTCTCTCCTCTCTTCATTCCTTCTCTCTCTCTCTCTCTCCTCTCTCTCTCTCTCTCTCTCTCTCTCTCTCTCTCTCTCTCTCTCCTCTCTCTCTCTCTCTCTCTCATTCCTTCTCCTCTCGTTCTTCATTCATTCTCCTCTCTCTTCATTCCTTCTCCTCTCTTCATTCCTTCTTCTCTCTCTTCATTCCTTCTTCTCTCTCTTCATTCCTTCTTCTCTCTCTTCATTCCTTCTCCTCTCTTCATCCCTGCTCTTCTTTGCTCATTCCTTCTCCTCTCCCTTTACCCCTGCTCATTTCTACCTCATCTTCTGCGAGGCTCCTGTCCTGCTGTTCCCACCCAGCTCATGTCAGTGTCTTTGCCACAGCCACACCCTGGCTTTATTTATTTATTTATTTATTTATTTATACCACTTTTAGTCACGAGATTTCTCTGCGTGAAATTCGGGCTGCTCTCCCCGGGGAGAGCGCGTCGCCACAAGAGCAGCGCCACCCATTCTTTTCTCTTTTTTTTGGTCTGCATCTGTATTTGTTTCCCTATCAGAGTGGCTTTTTTCTAAGAATTTTGCCAGGGACAACTCCCTTGTTGCCGTGGGTTCTTTTACGTGCGCTGAATAATTTTGTGCAACACACGGGACCTCGGTTTATCCTCTCATCCGAAAGACTAGCGCCCAGACCACCACTCATGGTCTAATGGATGGGGGGAAAGTTTCGGGCCCAAACGGGATATGAACCACCGCACACTTCAGACCCGGACTTTTCGCTTTCTAGACAGGCGCGTTACCTCTAGACCACCGATCCACTAGGCTTGTCACGTCACATCCTCAGGGCCAGAAGTCCACTGGGTGATTGTCAAAGATTACGCCTCTGTACTGTATTGTATTTTATTGTATTGTATTGTATCGTGTTGTATTGGATACAACTTTAAGTCACGGTAGATTTCTCTGCGTGAAATTCGAGCTGCTCTCCTCATTGAGAGTGTGTTGCCACACAAGCAGCGCCACTTTTTCTTTTGGTCTTTTCCTATGTTTGTGTGTATTTGTTTTCCCTGTCAAATTGCCCTTTTACGACAGAATTTTGCCAGAGACAAGTCTCTTGTTGCCGTGGATTCTTTTACTGCGCTAAATGCGTGTCTCACATGGGACTTCGGTTTATCGTTTTATCTGAAAGACTAGCACCCAGACCACCAGTCACCGTGTAGTGGATGGGAGAACAGTTTCAGGCACAAACAGGAATTGAACCACTACACACTTCGAACCCGGACTTTTAGCATTCTAGACAGGCGGGTTACCTCTAGGCCACCGGTCCGCTGTGTGGCCATCACCGCCAGAGGCAGCAGCCCTGCACTGCTGCTGGGTCACTGACGGGGTGTGGACTGGTGCCTGTTCTCAGTTTACACACACAGGATGTCAACTACAAATCACCCCCTCCCCCACTGACCACAGTGATAGCTTAGTCACAGGGCCAGAGTGAGTGAGACACCCTCCTGGTGTGGTGGTCAACACAGAGTCCATCCAATAACCTTCATCTAGGAACCTCCGACACTGTAGACTCTGATACTGTAGGCTCTGATACTGTAGGCTCTGACACTGTAGGCTCTGACACTGTAGGCTCTCACACTGTAGGCTCTCACACTGTAGGCTCTCACACTGTAGGCTCTCACACTAACTCACTGCAGAAACAGAAGTGTATAGGAAGCCGAATCTGAGGTCACCGTGAGACCAGAGCAGCTCGGGCCCACCGGATTAAAGACAAGATTCTTTTAGGCATGATGATGATGATGATGATGATGATGGTGGTGGTGGTGGTGGTGGTGGTGGTGGTGGTGGTGGTGGTGGTGGTGGTGGTGGTGGTGGTGGTGGTGGTGGTGGTGGTGATGATGATGATGTTGATGATGAGGATGATGATGAGGATGATGATGATGATGATGATGATGATGATGATGATGATGTTGTTGTTGTTGTGGTTGTGGTTGTGCGTTCCCCAGCTTTACACCCTGGGGGTCACCCAGAACATGCACTCTGACTCACTCATCCCACCTGGGAATCACTGTGAGATAGGAAGAATACCGGGTGAGAAGTTTGCGTGTACGACTATTTTCAAGTACCTCGCCACATAGGCAGCCATACTCCGACTTCAGAGGATTTTTTCTCCTATAAAGGAGAGTGCAGGTTGTTATGTTAAGAGCTTGTCATGGCTGAAGGCAATCTCAACACAACATTTTAAACATAACATTTTAATGTAGGCCTTGGCAATTAGCAGACATCAATAACCTGACACAGCTTTTGGCCTGGGCCAATGATGATGATGATGATGATGATGATGATGATGATGATGATGATGATGATGATGATGATATGGAAGTTCACCACCAGCTTTAACATTACTTCACAGAGCTGTAGTCCATGCCTCCTCTCATCATACTATATCCCAGTGTCAATTGGACCAGAAAGATACAAACACCGGCAGTGCAGGTCGAGTAATTTTAAACAGCATTTTTGTTCAAACCACTTTAAGTCATGGCAGATTTCTCTGCGTGAAATCCGCGCTGCTTTCCCTGAGGAGCACTCTCAACATTGATTCCGTACAGTGGATGATGCTGGACGGTATGACCCCTGACGTTTCAGTGAGTCTACAGCAAACCCACTGTGGATAGACGGCAAGGGTTGCTGTGACGGCACAGTGCTGTGCTGCATGGGGCGCTGGGGGATGATGTCTCAGGGGTGCTTGTGTGCTGTGCAGACTGGACTTCGATTTCCAGGCGGACAACGGAGGCTATGTGGAAATCGACCACAAGAGAACCGGCAGCAGGGTGAAACACTACTACACCGGCACCAGCCAGACCCACGCCTTTCAGGTACTGTACACCACATACACCTTCCAGGTACTGTACACCACACACACACCTTCCAGGTACTGTACACCACATACACACCTTCCAGGTACTGTACACCACACACACACCTTCCAGGTACTATACACACACACCTTCCAGGTACTATATACCACACACACATCTTCCAGGTACTATACACCACACACACCTTCCAGGTACTGTACACCACATACACCTTCCAGGTATTGTACACCACACACACACCTTGCAGGTACTGTACACCACACACACACCTTGCAGGTACTGTACACCACACACACACCTTCCAGGTACTGTACACCACATACACACCCACCTTGCAGGTACTGTACACCACACACACACCTTCCAGGTACTGTACACCACACACACACCTTCCAGGTACTGTACACCACATACACCTTCCAGGTACTGTACACCACACACACCTTCCAGGTACTGTACACCACACACACACCTTCCAGGTACTGTACATCCCACACACACCTTCCAGGTACTATACACACACACCTTCCAGGTACTATACACACACACCTTCCAGGTACTATACACCACACACCTTCCAGGTACTATACACCACACACACACCTTCCAGATACTGTACACCACACACCTTCCAGGTACTATACACCACACACACCTTCCAGACACTATACACCACATACACACCTTCCAGGTACTATACACACACACCTTCCAGGTACTGTACACCACCACACACCTTCCAGGTACTGTACACCACACACACACCTTCCAGGTACTATACACCACACACCTTCCAGGTACTATACACCACACACACACCTTCCAGGTACTGTACACCACACACACACCTTCCAGGTACTATACACACACCTTCCAGGTATTATACACCACACACACACCTTCCAGGTACTATACACCACACACCACTTCCAGGTACTATACACCACACACACACCTTCCAGGTACTATACACACACCTTCCAGGTACTATACCCACACACACACCTTCCAGGTACATACACCACAACACACACCTTCCAGGTACTATACACCAAACAAACACACCTTCAAGTACTGTACACACACACCTTCCAGGTACTGTACACACACACCTTCCAGGTATATACACCACACACACACCTTTCAGGTACTGTACACCACACACACACCTTCCAGGTACTGTACACCACACACACGCCTTCCAGGTATTATACTTCGTGTCATATCACTTAGACTGAACAGACGTTAAATTGAAGACAACAACAACAACTACTGTACACCACACACACACTTTGAAGGTACTATACACGACACACACACACCTTGCAGGTACTGTACACTACACACACCTTGCAGGTACTATACACCACACACACACTCCTTCCAGGTACTGTACTTCGTCTCATATCACTTAGACTGAACAGACGTTAAATTGAAGACAACAACAACAACTACTGTACACCACACACACACTTTGAAGGTACTATACACGACACACACACACCTTGCAGGTACTATACACCACACACACACACCTTCAGGTACTATACACCACACACACACACCTTCCAGGTACTATACACACACAACACCCTCCAGGTACTATACACCACACACACACCTTCCAGGTACTATACACCACACACACACCTTCCAGGTACTATACACCACACACACACCTTCCAGGTACTATACACACACACACACACCTTCCAGGTACTATACACCAAACACACACATTCCAGGTACTATACACCACACACATCTTCCAGGTACTATACACCACCACACACACCTACCAGGTACTATACACCACACACACACACCTTCCAGGTACTATACCACCACACAAATACCTTCCAGGCAATATACACCACACACACACACCTTCCAGGTACTATACACCACACACATCTTCCAGGCACTATACACCACACACACACACCTTCCAGGCAATATACACACACACCTTCAAGGTACTATACACCACACACACACACCTTCCAGGTACTATACACACACACCTTCCAGGTACTATACACCACACAAACACCTCCCAGGTACTTACACCACACACCACACCTTCCAGGTACTTACACACACACACCTTCCAGGTACTATACACAAACCTTCCAGGTACTATACACCACACACAACCTTCCAGGTACTATACACCACACACACACCTACCAGGTACTATACACCACACACACACACCTTCCAGGTACTATACACCACACACCTTCCAGGTACTATACACCACCACACACCTTCCAGGTACTATACACCACACACACATCTTCCAGGTACTATACACCACACACACACCTACCAGGTACTATACACCACACACACACCTTCAAGGTACTATACACCAAACAAACACACCTTCCAAGTACTGTACACACACACACCTTCCAGGTACTGTTACACACACACACCTTCCAGGTACTATACACTCACACTTTCCAGGTACTATACACCACACACACCTTGCAGGTACTATACACCACACACACACCTTCCAGGTACTATACACCACACACACCTTCCAGGTACTATACACCAACAAACACCTTCCAGGTACTATACACACACACATCTTCCAGGTACTATACACCATACACACACTTTCCAGGTACTATACACCACACACACACACCTTCCAGGTACTATACACACACACTTTCCAGGTACTATACACCACACACACACCTTCCAGGTACTATACACCACACACACCTTCCAGGTACTATACACCACACACACACCTTCCAGGTACTATACACCACACACACACCTTCCATGTACTATACACCACACACACCTTCCAGGTACTATACACCACAGACACACCTACCAGGTACTATACACCACACACACACACCTTCCAGGTACTATACACCACACAAATACCTTCCAGGTACTATACACCACACACCACACCTTCCATTGTACTATAAACCACACACACCTTCCAGGTACTATACACCACAGACACACCTACCAGGTACTATACACCACACACCTTCCAGGTACTATACACCACACACACACCTTCCAAGTACTATACACACACACCTTCCAGGTACTATACACCACACACACACCTTCCAGGTACTATACACCACACACACACCTTCCAGGTACTATACACCACACACACACCATTCCAGGTACTATACACCACACACACACTTTCCAGGTACTATACACACACACACCTTTTAGGTACTATAGACCACACACACACCTTCCAGGATAATATACACCACACACACACCTTCCAGGTACTATACACCACACACACACCTTCAAGGTACTATACACCACACACACCTTCCAGGTACTATACACCACACACACACCTTCAAGGTACTATACACCACACACACACCTTCCAGGTACTATACACACACACCTTCAGGTACTATACACCAAACAAACACACCTTCCAAGTACTGTACACACACACACCTTCCAGGTACTATACACACACACACTTCCAGGTACTATACACCACACACACCTTCCAGGTACTATACACCACACACACACCTTCCAGGTACTATACACCACACACACACCTACCACGTACTATACACCACACACACACACCTTCCAAGTACTGTACACACACACACACTTCCAGGTACTATACACACACACCTTCCAGGTACTATACACCACACACACACCTTCCAGGTACTATACACCACACACACACCTACCAGGTACTATACACCACACACACACACACTTCAGGTACTATACACCACGCACACATCTTTCAAATATATACATCACACACACACACTCACACACACACACACCTTCCAGATATTCTACACCACACACACACACACACACACACACACACACACACACACACACACACACACTTCCCAGGTACTACAGTGCAGAAAAAGTGGGAAACCTAGCACTGTAGATGACCTGAAGAGATTGGTATTACACTGTGGCAGAGATGGTATTACACTATGACAGAGATTGTATTACACTATGGCAGTGATTTATTACACTATGACAAATATGGTATTACACTGTGGCAGAGATTGGTATTACATTGTGACACAGATGGTATTACACTATGGCAGAGATTGGTATTACACTCTGACACAGATGGTATTACACTATGACAGGGATGGTATTACACTATGACACAGATGGTATTACACTATGACAGGGATGGTATTACACTATGACACAGATGGTATTACACTATGACACAGATGGTATTACACTGTGGCAGAGATGGTATTACACTGTGGCAAAGATTGGTATTACATTGTGACAGAGATTGGTATTACACTATGACAGAGATTGGTATTACACTATGACATAGATTGGTATTACACTATGGCAGACTGAACTGTGACTAACAATATTTGCACTTTGAGGTGCTCTTCAACGTGAATCGTTTATTAGTGCCAGTTTTCAAATATAAAATGGTATCAAACTCTTGCTGGGTTTTAAAACTATTTCTCACAGTGTTTATTTATTTCATAATTAGGGGTGTTAAGTCGCAGGTTTTTGTCCTGCTCCATGCCTCGATTTAAGAGGAAAGAAGGGATTTATTTTGTTTGATTTTATTTGATGTTTCCCCCTTTGGTTTGGTTTGACAGCTGCACTTTGACACCGTCAATCCTTACCACTGTACCAACAGCCCTGCCTGTGAAGCAGGAATGCTCTCCCTTGCTGACGTTACTATGTCTGTAAGTTGCCTTGATCTGTCTCTCTGTCTTTCTGTCTATCTGTATGCATCTCTGTCTGTCTGTGCATCCGTCTGTCTGTTTGTCTGTCTCTCTGATGTGATGTGATGTGATGTGATGTGATGTGGGCAAAGTGAGGAATATCCATACACTAAGTACTCTGTCCCCTCATCCACTCCAGGCATGCCAGTTTATCCTCACACACAGCCACAGTGGTACGCTGCCGCTGTCTCAGAACTTCCACTAACACCACTTCCCCCCAGCACCGCAACCACTATCACCACCGTCAGCGCCACCACCACCACATATACTACTGTCTCCACCACGACTACCACCATAATCACTGCCATCATCATTACTGCTACCATCATCAATACTGTCCTCAATACCACCATCACTATCATCATCCCCACTATCATCATCACCACCATCACCACTACCATCATCCTTACTACCACCACCATCACCACCATCACCATTATTACCCCCATTACCATCATCATCACTACTATCACTACCGCCGCCATCATCATCATTGCTACTATCATCCCCATCACCACTATCATCATCACCACAACTATCACCACCACCCATCACCACTATCATCATCACCACAACTATCACCACCACCCATCGCCACCATCACAGTCACCACCACACAGAAAGGGAAGCGTCCAGTCAGTCTGGAGAACGCAGCTTTGCCGAAGACACTGAGGAAATTCCACCTGTCCTCATAGTCACCATCATCATCCTTGTCACCGCCATCGTCATCATCATTGCTGTTGGCGTCGTTGTTGTCTCTGTGCTTGTCCTCCGTGTGGTTACCCTGAGGATGAGCGGGGAACTGTGCCGTGCCGTGCTGTGCCGTGCTGTGCCGTGCTGTGCTGTGCTGTGCTGTGCTGTGCTGTGCTGTTCTGTTCTGTTCTGTGCTAGTCTGTGCCGTGCTGTGCTGTGCTATGCTGTGCTGTGCTGTGCAGTGCTGTGCTGTGCTGTGCCATCCCGGCTGTGCTGTGCTGTGCCGTACTGTGCTGTGCTGTTCTGTTCTGTGCTGTTCTGTGTTGTGCTGTTCTGTGCTGTTCTGTGCTGTTCTGTGCTGTGCTGTGCTGTGTGGCGTGCTGTTCTGTGCTGGTCTGTTCTGTGCTGTGCTGTGCTGTGCTGTTCTGTGCTGTTATGTTCTGTGCTGTTCTGTGCTGTTATGTTCTGTGCTGTGCTGTGCTGTTCTGTGCTGTTGTGCGCTGTTCTGTTCTGTGCTGTTCTGTTCTGTGCTGTTCTGTTCTGTGCTGTTCTGTTCTGTGATGTTCTATTCTGTTCTGTTTTCTGCTGTGCTGCTCTGCGCTGTTCTGTTCTGTGCTGTGCTGTGCTGTGCCGTGCCGTGCTGTGCTGTTCTGTGCTGTGCTGTGCCGTCCCGTGCCGTGCTGTGCTGTGCTGTGTTGTGCTGTGCTGTGCTGTGTTGTGCTGTGCTGTGTTGTGCTGTGCTGTGTTGTGCTGTGCTGTGATGTGTTGTGCTGTGCTGTGCTGTGTCGTGCTGTGCATGCCCCCAAACCGTGAGCTGCTGTGTGGGCAGAGCCAGCAGAAGCTGACGTGGCAGGACTGGAGGGACGATGACGCCGGCATCAGACACTTCACCTACACCATATATGACCTCCACTATGTGGGCAGCCAGCTGACCCACAGGTCCATTGTCTCTTCCGGCACATCCACACAGGTAATTAACTATACCCCAGGAAAAGGTACAGCTATGGCCTCCGTTATGCAGGCACCAAGTTGATCCACTAATCCATCGTCTCCACAGGCACAGCTACACGGGTAACTCCTCTACCCTGCAGGTGTAGGTCTAACTTCCCATGTGGGGGCCACCCACTGGACCCTTAAAGTCATCCTGTCTACAGGCATAGGCACACAGGTAACTACACTTCAGGTGGACCTGTGACCCTCGCTATGCAGACACCCTGCTGACCCCTAGATCCTTTGTCTCTGATGAACAGCCACACAGGTAACTGCACGTCAGGTGTGTCTATGACCCTCGCTATGCAGGCCCCCTGCACACAGGTAACTACAGTACACATTACGCCTGTGACCTGCACTATGTGTCCACCCAGCTGACCCCTAAGTCCACTGTACCCCGCTGCCTCATTATCCAGGTTAAAAGTCAGGTAAGACCTCCACTGTGAAAGCACTTCATGACAGTGCCTCAAAGTGACGGTGGGAGTCCCTGAAGTAGTCTGACCTTAGCTATGTGACCTAGATACATTGTTGTTCCTGTTCATGGGCACAGGTGTCAGTGAGAGTCACTACAGGTACGACCGTATCTACGTGACCTAATTAATCACCTTGCCGTTCAGGTTCACTTACACGGGTGCATGTCTTTGGATGAGACTACAAACTGCAGTTCCGTGTGCAAACGCGCGGAGAACAGCTTGCGCACACGTTAAAACCTGTTCCGCTTTTTAGAAGTGTAGGCCATTGTGTGCCAGTGGGAACGAATGACAAAATTTACCAAACTGCATACACACTGGGACTAGATGTAAAAAAGAACATGCGTGCTTACTCCATTATCCATGAAATGAAAGAATATTTTTTTAAAATAGTACGTGAATGTTGTTCTTATATTTTTAACCATGTTGAATGCTGGTGGTTTTTAAAGATTCGCCTTTCTGTAGCGAAAGTTGACGAGGTGACAGCCCTGATGTGGCCTCTGTGGTCGGCGGGGCGATAAACAACAGGACTGGATTGGATTGGATTGGAAGTGGTTCTGAAAGTATGTATGACATCAGTCAGATGCCACCAGCCTTATAAACTTCTCTCCCGTCACAAACACTTCTACTTCAGAACAGCTTGCAGTGAGTTACCACAGACGGACGCTATAGCCGAGTGGTGAAGACCATTTGATTTCAATCCCAAGGGTCCATGAAGTCGAGGGTTCGAATCTCGGGGGTGTCTGGTGAATTACGGGTGAGGCTTTTTACGATCTCCCAGGTCAACTTCAAGTACAGGCATGGAATGCCTTAATTCCCTTCGTCTGTATATACTCATGCGGAAGATCAAATATGCACGTTAAAGATATCGTCATTCATATCAGCGTTCGGTGGATGACAGAAAAACGAACATCTCCAGCATGCAACCTGTGCAATGACATGAATGAGCTGCTCTGAAGTTGGAGTGTGCCAGCTGATGCCAACAAGCAGGCCTCCTGAACAGTCACCAGCGCAAGAGAAGACCAGACGACACGACGCACACCGCCCGTTAAGAGATTGCAGAGAGAAAGAGGGAGAAATGATGGAGGGAACAACCTCAATGCTGTAAATTCAAAATTCATGACAGCAGGCAACAAACTGAGCACAAATAATCACATCACTTAGCACTGGAGTATGGCGTGCAGGAGCCAAACCTGTACATCTGCACAAAAAATTAATCATTTCACACACAAAACCTTCTATCCCCTCAATCTATGTCTGACGTCATTGCTTCCTTCCTTAACAGAGCAGCGTCACGGTCACGATGACGTCAGGCGGCATGTTTTCCACTGTGCTGAATGCAGTGGACAGAGCGGGCAACGTCAAGTCCTGCCGACGTGTCTTCCTGTATGACGCCAGCTCCAAAGTGGTCCGCCGTGACTCCTCCCCCCTCCGCGTCACCTCAGCGGCGGAAGTGACGTCATGGCGTTGGCAGCAGCAGGAAGGGGAAGTGCGGGTGACGTGGACTGGTCGCTATAGCAACGACTTTCACCACAACAGCCACCTGCTGGCCGCTGTCCAGGCCGAGCTTGGCGTGGAGTCCCCGTATGAGGACAGAGGGGGCACACGCTCTGTCAGCGCTGTCAGCAACGTCCTGGGTAAGATACACACACACGCTCTGTCAGCGCTGTCAGCAACGTCCTGGGTAAGATACACACACACGCTCTGTCAGCGCTGTCAGCAACGTCCTGGGTAAGATACACACACACGCTCTGTCAGCGCTGTCAGCAACGTCCTGGGTAAGATACACACACACGCGCGCACGCACACACACAGGCACACGCACACACACACACACACACACACACACGCACGAACGCACACACGTGCGCACGTGCAGAGAGCATTGCTAACACCGTAGTGATACATCAGCAAGGGCTCTTGTTTGAAGTTGATAATTTTAGCACAAGCTGATAACTCTACCAGAAGCTGACAATTCTAACAGAAGCTGACAATTCTCACAGGAGCTGACAATTCCAGCATTCTGACAAAAACTGACAATTTGAACAGAAGCTGACAATCTCAACAGAAGCTGACATGATTATGTGATATGTTTATGCGTCGAAGTATTGATTTTGATTAGTTCACTTCAAAAAGGAGCTTGATTTTTTTTTAATGCGACGACGACGAAGAAGAAGAAGAAGACCGTGGAGGAGGAGGAGGAGGAGGAGGAATGGTGTGAAGGGGTCAGACAGTGTGACTGCAGGCTTCACTTCAATTAGAAGTGCAGCAATGTAGGACAGGCTTTAGGAAGTAGAGCACTGGACTTCTTCATTTCAGGTGACAAAGGCGTTCAGGAACCAACCGTACTGTACGTGGTGAGGACTCCTGACTGGCTGCTTTCAGTTGAGACATGCGGCACAGGGAAGTTGGTGTTCATGCGTTACACCACACAGACTCTCGCACAGAAAGAATAACAGAGACGGCGACATTGAATGTCCACCAGCTTTTATTCAAAGTTAAATTCCTAGTCTAGTCTAGCAGTTTCCTTAACACAGACCAGGTCATCCTTTCTCCCAGCACTGTCGGCCACAGGGGGCCGCCTCTAAACTGTCCAGCCCAGGCAGCTGGCTGGAGTGCGGGTCTGACTCGTAGTCAGTGTCGCTAAGTCAAGTCCCTTGTCTTTCTCATCATTCTGTCTCCAAGTCTCCCTTCAAGTCTGCCTGAG
>CM054144.1:6739357-6749357 GCA_028751875.1 Rapana venosa | reverse complement strand
ACAACCAGTAAACACACTAACAACCAGTAAACACACTAACACACTAACAACCAGTAAACACACTAACATACTAACAACCAGTAAACACACTAACACACTAACAAACAATTAACACACTAACAACCAGTAAACATGCTGACAACCAGAAAACACACCAACAACCAACAGACAACTACTAAACACACCAACAACCAACAGACAACCACTAAACACACCAACAACCACTAAACACACCAACAACCACATCCACCACAGCCCCAAAAGACAAGCACTCTGACCCCACCCTGGCCGTGTTGCAGACGTTATCGGAATGTCAGGCCACCTACGGGTCTTACCCGCGGGGCCCCAACTGCTACTGCACTGGAGCTGCCGGCTGCTTCCACCGCCACTTCCAGGTGAGGCCCAGCCTGGTGACAGCAGGCAACAGCCATGGGGGCATTTTCCAGAACAAGAACACCGCCACCCACGACCACGACTACTACCTGGAGGTCACCGTCTTCAACCACGCCAACCTCTCCACCTCCCTCAGAAAACAGGTCAGCGTAGTCTGTTTTCAGAAAACAGGTCAGCGTAGTCTTTTTTTCAGAAAACAAGGCAGCACAGTATGTCCTCAGAAAACAGGTCAGCATAGTCTGTCCTCAGAAAACAGGTCAGCATAGTCTGTCCTCAGAAAACAGGTCGGCACAGCATGAAAATAGGTCAGCATTGTCTGTCCTCAGAAAACAGGTCAACGTAGTACGTCCTCAGAAAACAGGTCAACGTAGTACATCCTCAGAAAACAGGTCAACGCAGTATGTTCTCATGAACGACAAGGATTTGGGGATCAGATTTTATCTGACTAATGATTGTGTGTTGGGTGAGGGAGGTGGGATGGGATAATTTGGTGCTCAGATCGAGCGATTCTTTCCCACAGTCAATGTTAAGCAGCGTCGAGCAAGGTTGCCAATTGGATGGGTGACCGTTTGCGCACTTTGGCTTCAGTGCAGTCCCCCCAGTTCACCCAGCTGTAAATGGGTATCTGCCTCTTTAAGGTCAGGGAAGGTAAAGCAGCGAGGGAGAGGAGATGGATGCCACACTTAATATGCTGGCCCCTAGAGAAGCTGAGGTCTCTGACGCCTCGCTCCCCTACGACCTTATAGGTTATGAGACAATGTACCTTACTTTTTTAATGATTGTGACCCTCTAGCCAAGAATCAAAGGATCAGGACTATCAATCCTGTCTGACAGTTGTTCTCATTTGCAGAGGACATCCTCCAAAACAGCGTGCAATTGGGAGAACGAACCTTCAGTTTTATCGAGCATAGTCACCCTAACTAACAAAGATTCTGATTGGTAGATCACAGTACTTTGGCAATGGGTACCTTACTAAAAATGATCCTGACTTCATACCTCAGCTTTCAATAATGTCAAAGAAGAAGAAGAAGAAGAAGAAGAGAAAAAGGGTTTTCATTGCTGAGGACACCCCACTTTGCATAACTTCGGATAAGTAGATCGCCAGTTTGCGTCTTGTCTGACAAAGTATCTTACTGGCAAAGATGCTGGTTGGCAAATCACAGCCTTCAGTCCTATCAAACAACGTTTCCTATTGGCAGCGATGCCCTGACTTACAGCAGTTCTGATTGGCAGATTACTGTGGACCTCAGTCCCCCTGAGCCAGGCACAGTGCATGACGGGATGTCGGGGTCACGTGAGGTGGACTACCAATCAGAACGCCGGCTGCACGCCCACTGGTCGGGCTTCTTTGACCGGGAGAGTGGAGTGAAGTTCTACCAGGTGGCCTTTGACAGCCAGTGTCTGGACACCAGTGCCTTTGCCCACAACACCCAGCACAAGCGGGTAAGGCTGGTGATGGCAGTGCCGGAGGTGACGGTGGTGATGGTAATGACAAAGTTGACGTTGTTGTTGTTGTTGTTGTTGTTGTTGTTGTTGTTAATCAGCGTCCTGATCACTATTATTTGGATATCTATATAATAATAAATGGAATTCATATAGGGCTGTATCTTGCACAGACAAATCAAAGCGCTTGCACTCAACTCATTCTTACACAGTCATGCAACCAATAGCAAGTAATAGTTCTAACAAGTTCAAATATATCAGATGTATCTATTCGAACTGATTCTCTCATGTGAACAAGTATGTGTGTAAGTGTTTGTGTGTTTGGGGGGGGGGGGGGGTACTGCGTGCTGCGTGCGTGGTGCGTGTGTGTGTGTGTGTGTGTGTGTGTGTGTGTGTGTGTGTGGGTGTGTGATGTTGGTGTGTGTGTGTGTGTGTAATTTTCTATCTTATTTCCCCCTACAGACGAAATGAGTAAAGAAATCTAACCTTCATTTGATTCTCATTACTTACTACGTCATTTTATCTTGACTTAGAATTAGGGGTTGGCTTTGTTTTGTTGTTTGGTGTTTTTGGATTTTGTTGAGGATTTTTTAGGGAGGTGGATCCTGTGTCAGCTTTGTTGTCTCTGTTCCTTTTTTAGCACACTCTTCTGTCATTTGACTCACACAGGTGCAGGTGACCTATAACACCTTTGCCTCCTGGGAGGCGCCAGGCGAGGGTCAGTATTACGTCACGGTGGTGGCCTACAACAGAGCCATGGAAAAGAGCCGGGTGGTGTGTTCTGACGGGGTGAGGATCGATTCCACACCGCCTTCTGTCACTGGGGTCTATGTCAGCGGGGCACGGGGGCCGCCCGGTGTCTTCCTCAATAACACCTCCCTCATCAACACTAGCTCTGGACAGGCCTTCTATCTGGCTCCTCAGCACCATGTAAGGCACTTTTCTCGTGCTTCTTTGCCGTCCTCTTTGTTGTTGTTGTTGTTGTTGCTTTTGTTATTGTTGTTGTTACTGCCTCTGCTGTTGCTGTTGTTATTATTGTTGTTGTTGCTGTTGTTATTGGTGTTGTTACTGCGGCTGCTGTTGCTGTTGTTATTATTATTGTTGTTGTTGCTGTTGTTATTGTTGTTGTTGCTGCTGCTGCTATTGCTGTATTTATGATTATTGTTGTTGTTGCTGTTGTTCCTGTCCTGTGGTGGTAGTGGCGTGGGTGGGGGGCATGATGTTGTTACTGCTCTTATTGTTGCTGGTGTGGTAATGGAAGTTCTTCAGTGTAGTTTGTTTCTTTTCTTTACGGTGATTGTTGTTGTTGTTGTTGTTGTTGTTGTTGTTGTTGTTGTTCTGCTTCTGCTTCTACTACTGCTGCTAATGCTACTGCTTTCACCTGACAGTGTTAGACGTCAGGATGACCTGAGCAAATCTGCCTGAAGTTGATCATTCGCTCTGTCAACACCGTTTATTTTTCCTTATCTTTGGTATTGCTTTGTCGTTGCTGTTGTTGTTATTGTTGTTATTGTTGCGTTGTTGATGATGATGATGATGATGATGATGATGATGATGATGATGATGATGATGATGATGATGATGATGATGATGATATTCGTGTCCTTGTGTTGTTGCTATCTTTGTGGTATTGCTACCCTGTGGACAAGCCAGCATCCAGTCAGCTAGTTTTTTGCCAATACACGGAGGTGTGATGTACCAGCTCTGCCACACATGCATGTTCAATGCTGATGTTGCATTGCCAACACCATCACGTCTCCGCCATCACTGTGCTCGGCTTTGTCCTCAGAGCTATGGCTAGAGGGACAGGGAGAGAATCTCTCTCTCGCTCTCTCGCTCTCTCTCTCTAGCTCTCTCGCTCTCTCTCGCTCTCGCTCTCTCTCTCTCTCTCTCTCTCTCTCTCTCTCTCTCTCTCTCTCTCTCTCTCTCTCTCTCTCTCTCTCTCTCCCCTCATGCACACACATTTAGATAGATGGCTTGATGAAAAAAGTAATTGGCGTTGATTATTCAATGTACCATCAGGAAATAAAAGGTTGACTTCACGTTCACACACACACACACACACACACACACACACACACACACATATTCTGAATCTGAATCACTCACAGCATCAAGCATATTTGGACCCGGTTTATATTTCTCATTCAAAACAGACCACCCTACTTTTTTTGTATTGTTTCTCCGTGAAACACCCAGCTGACATCTGTATGACACAACC
Source organism: Rapana venosa (assembly GCA_028751875.1). Classification (NCBI taxonomy): domain Eukaryota; kingdom Metazoa; phylum Mollusca; class Gastropoda; order Neogastropoda; family Muricidae; genus Rapana; species Rapana venosa. Next base: position 6,745,300 of record CM054144.1, on the reverse strand, counting down.
TTGTGCAGTTGTACCTGAACTGGAGCGGAAGTGACGCAGAGAGCGGTATCCATGACTACGAGGTGGGCCTGGCCACCAGCTCTGTGGCCACAGTGGCGGACATTTCCGGGTTCGTGAGCACCCATCAGCACGCCTTCTACCGTCAGTATCACCCGGCACTGCCTGAGGGAAAGCCTTTCTTTATCCTGCTGGCTGCTGTCAACAGAGCCGGCCTGAGGACTGTGCTGGTGGGTGTCTGAGCGTGTGTGGAGACAGGGGTTGAAAGCATCAAACGTACGCTTTTGAGAGAGAGAGAGAGAGAGAGAGAGAGAGAGAGAGAGAGAGAGAGAGGAGAGAGGAGAGAGAGAGAGAGAGAGAGACAATGACAAATGACAATGACAAATTCTTTTATTTCGAGGATAATAAATAAGCACTCATGTGCTTTTTACATCCAGTCCCCGCCGTAGGGATACATCTTAATAATAAACCCAAGACTCATACAAGACTCATAGAGAGAGAGAGAGAGAGAGAGAGAGAGAGAGAGAGAGAGAGAGAGAGAGAGAGAGAGAGAGAGAGATGGATGGACCAAAAACAGAAAGAGTTACGGCCAACAGTCGATTGTTTGAATTTGGGTGTTTGAAAACATAAGGTACCTTGCAGTAGAACAGAGGGAGTGGGAGGGAGGGAGATGAAATGTACAGGTGAAGACACTTACAGAGTTATGAGGTAATGGGGGGAACCAAATCTGGTCAATTTTGGCCGGGTGATAACCTAACCATTGCCTGAAACTTGAAGTGCAGACACATGTTAAAGAAGTTGGAAAAAACTGGTCTTTACTTCGAACACTGCAGAAGTGCAACACTTCCACTTCGTCAAATATATAAATTAGGAAAAAAATGGTAGTGTTGGAAATCAAGTGTATTTAACAAGGTATAACTTCTTTAGCAAATAAACGATCTGATACTAGACAATTGATGATTATGTGTCAGTAAAGTTCACTGGTTAATGGTCCGATAATAAAGAGTTGATGACGATGTGTCAATAAAGCACACTAATAAATTATTTTTATGATGTTATTGCCCTTCGTGGGATGATTAAAGTGTTTTTGACTTGAATTGACTTGACTTTGACTTGATTTGATAATAAACCGTTGATAATAATGTCTCAATATAGTTTAAAAAACCCAAAAGAGATCGAATAATCAACAGTTGATGATGATGTCTCAATAAAATTTACAAACTTCAAAAGATCTAACAACAAACAGTTGATGATGTGTCAATAAAGTTTACAAGCTGATAAATCATCTGATAATAAACAGTTGGTTATGTGTCGTATAAAGTTTGCAAACGGTTATAGGTCTTATAATAAACAATCGATGATGACATGATATATCAATAAAGATTACAAACTGATAAATGATCTGATAACAAACAGCTAATAATGATGTGTCAATAAAGTTTACACACTGAGAAATGATCATGTGACAGTTGATGATGATGATGATGATGATGATGATGATGATGATGATGATGATGATGATGATGATGATGATAGTCATGTCAATAATGTGTACACACTTACAGGCCATTCTAGACATAACAGAACTGTGAAGTGACCAAGCACATCTGATGATGGAGTCTCCCGTCGGATCGACGGATGAGTAGGCAGGCAGGCTTATCTGTCAGAATGTATCCTCATATGGGAGAAGAGGCCGATTCTGGATGCACAGCACTTCCCACAGGTGTTGCAAGGGAAAACGTCTCCAGAAGTTGAGCCCTGCTTCCTTCGCTCACGCTTCTCCTTAATGGCCAGCGTTCTCTTGTTTTCAAACGTCTTTATGCCACTGGAGCACAGCATCCTCCAGCGAGAACGATCAAGGGCATCAATTTCCCAGGTAGCGATGTCTATGTCACAGGCTTTAAGGTTTGTCTTCAAGGTGTCCTTGAAGCGCTTGTAGGGTCTTCCAAGTTTTCGGAGGCCTTCCTTCAGCTGGCCATACAATAACATCCTTGGGATCCTGCTGTCTGTCATTCGGACAACGTGTCCTGTCCAGCGTAGCTGGTACTTGATCAGTAGGTTTTCGATGCTGGGCAGGCTGCTCTTCTCTAGGACCTGGAGGTTGGAGACCCTGTCTTGCCACTTTATTCCGAGGATCTTTCGTAAGCATCTCTGGTGAAACTGCTCAAGCTGTTGAATGTGACGGCAGTAAGTCGTCCATGTTTCACAGCAGTACAACAAGGTGGTCAGCACGACAGCTCTGTAAGTTTTGATTTTGGTTCTGAGCCTGATGCCTTTGTTGTTCCACAGCCTGTTGTTGAGTCTGCCGAAGGCAGCAAGCACATACTGCTGACACTACACCCGCCAGCAAAGTCTATCGCTGTGACCTGTGTCTGTGTTGCAGTCGTTGGGCCCAGTCACTCTGGTTCGAACCCCTCCAAGGTATTCCGGCAAGGTGACCTTGACCTTGGACTCTGATGCCCTGCGGGTGACCTGGGACAACGCCCTCTTTAATGACGTCAACACTAGCCTGCTTTGGTTTACTGTGGCTTTAGGTGAGTTACCTCCCTTTGCTCTGTCACTGGTTGTGCTATACCTCTTTGCTGTGCTTTAGGGGAGTTGTGTTCCTTTTATGATTCATGGTTATTATGCCCCTTGCTGTTCGAGTTGTGCCCCTTTTGTGTATCATGGGTAAGTTACGTCAATTTACTGTCCCTAAGTGAGTTATGCCTTTTTGGGTGTGTCCCTCTGTAAGTTATACCCGTTTGCTGAAACCTAGATGAGTTTAGCCCCCTTGCGATATCCTTAGGTGAGTTATGTCCCTTTGATGCAGCTCTGGGTGAGTTAGGCCCTTTTGCTGTGTGCCTGGGTGTGTTATGTCCTGTGCTGTGTGTGAGCTGTGTGCCTGGGTGAGTTATTCCCTGTGTTGTGAGTAAGATGTGTGCCTGGGTGTGTTATGCCCTGTGCTGTGAGTGAGCTGTGTGCCTGGGTGTGTTATGCCCTGTGCTGTGAGTGAGCTGTGTGCCTGGGTGTGTTATGCCCTGTGCTGTGAGTGAGCTGTGTGCCTGGGTGTGTTATGCCCCTGTGCTGTGTGTGAGCTGTGTGCCTGGGTGTGTTATGCCCTGTGCTGTGAGTGAGCTGGGTGTGTTATGCCCGTGAGTGAGCTGTGTGCCTGGGTGTGTTATGCCCGTGAGTGAGCTGTGTGCCTGGGTGTGTTATGCCCTGTGCTGTGAGTGAGCTGTGTGCCTGGGCGTGTTATGCCCTGTGCTGTGAGTGAGCTGGGTGCCTGGGTGTGTTATGCCCCTGTGCTGTGTGTGAGCTGTGTGCCTGTCTGCATGCTGCTGCTGTGGCAGGGAGCAGACCTGTGCTTGCCACAGCTTCCTCACTGCTGTGTCACAGCTTTCCTCCCTTTTCTTGTCATGCCCCCAAGGCCAGGTTTAAACCACTTCCCCACAAAACGTCACGCCTTGTCACTGTGGGGTTTTTTTTTCAGAGGAGGAGACCAGTGGCACCGTGGTCCACCCCCACACCCCCGCCACCTCCTCCTCCCCCTGCAACTCCTCCTCTCCCCCCTCCTGTGCCTCCTTCCCCCTCTCCTCTCTCCACTGGGGCCTTCACCACCAGCATGTCTACCGCGCCAAAGTCAAGGTCACCAACATTGTGGGCCTTGACCTCCAGTTGACCTCTGACCCTTACGTCCATGACACGCGGCTGGCAGCGGTAGGGAGGGTGTTTGAGGTGGTGCCGGAGGGGGAGGAGGCGATTCTTGCAGTGCAGGTAGTTCTGTGTGTGTGTGTGGGGGGGGGGGGAGGTATGTGACTGGTTGTGTGTGTGTGACTGGTGTGTGTGTATTTGTGTGTGTGTGGGGGGGGGAGGGGGGTTATGTGTGCGCGACTGTGTGTGTGTCTGTCTCTGTGTTTTGTTGTGTGACTGATGTGTATGGGTTTGTGTGTGTGTTGCGTGCATGCGTGTGTGCGTGCGTGTGTCTGTCCGTCTGTCTGTTTTAACTGACTGTGAATGCAGATGGAGAAAAACTTAAATCATGAAAATATTTTTGTTCTGAGTAGGATCCTCTGCATAGTCACGGCATTTCTAGCTTTTGCCATGCTTCTTCAGTGAGTGATTGACTGCACTTCTTTTGTTTGTACTCTATTTTATAATAGCCATAGAACAACAGCTCCTTTTTTCTCTCTTGTGTTCTATTTTTAATATAGTTCAGATTTTCTTTCTCCTATGATCTATGTTTACCACCGCTCAGAAATGTACCGTTAGTTCATAAATTCATAATTTTTCGCCTCCGTTTTACTTCTGTCATAGTTCAGACCTTCAGAGATTTCTTGATGCTTCTGTGTTCTTTATTTCAGTCGTTCAGGACATTCTTGGTTTCTCTGTGTAAACTGAATGAATCTCCATTGTTTCGGGTGTAAACTGAATGACATCCATGTTACTGGTGTAAACTGAATGACATCTGCATTGTTGTTTTCTCTCTGGTAGTAACTGAATAGACATCGGCTTGTTACTTTGTAAATGATGACATCTGCGTTTTTCACTGAGTGTAAACTGAATGACATCTGCTTGTTTATGTGTAACTGAAACATCTCATTTTTACTGGATAAACGAATGACATCTGCATTTTTGTTTCTCTCTGCTGTAAACTGAATGAATCTGCAATTTTTACTGTTAAACTGAATGATCTCATTTTTACTGGTGTAAACTGTAATGAAATCTGCATGTTTTTCTCTCGTGTATGATGACTCTGTCATTGTTTAGTGTAACTGAATGTATCTGCATTGTGTTTTATGTGTAAACTGAATGACATCTTGCATTGTTTCTGGTGTAAACTGAATGACATCTCCTTTGGGTTGTTTCCTGCGGGTGTAAACTGAATGACATCTGCATTGTTGTTTTCTCTCCTGGTGTAAACTGAATGACATCTCCATTGTTTACTGGTGTAAACTGAATGACATCTGCATTGGTTGTTTTCCCTGCTGGTGTAAACTGAATGACATCTGCATTGTTTACTGGTGTAAACTGAATGACATCTGCATTGGTTGTTTTCCCTGCTGGTGTAAACTGAATGACATCTGCATTGTTGGCTTACCGCTTTGTCTTCTGCTTCAGAAAGATGAGGACTGCTTTTGGTAGTACGAGGTTCTCCAGTCTTTTCTTTTTCTGCAATGTTCCATTATTGTGGAAGGTGTCAGATCCTGCTGGTGTAACAAGGATTGTATGTTGTTGTTTAGTTGCAGACTGTAGTGCTGTAGTGGCATGGTATTAAACGCATGAGGAGTGACTGTTTTGTTTTACAAGGTAGAGATAATATATTGAGAATGATTATAGTGTACTTCATGGATGTTTGGTTTACACTGTAAATATGTGATCATGTAGCCGTGATGATGGAAATACTCTCTTTCCAGTTCCGCTGTAAAAGTGTGATAGTCACGGTGTGAACAATGATTGTATCTTCCTCACTGTAAAGCTGTGATGGTGTGAAAGACGCAGTGTGATAGTTATGGCGTTAACAGTGGTGTGAACAGTGATTGTATCTTCCTCACTGTAAAGCTGTGATGGTGTGAAAGACGCAGTGTGATAGTTATGGCGTTAACAGTGGTGTGAACAGTGATTGTATCTTCCTCACTGTAAAGCTGTGATGGTGTGAAAGACGCAGTGTGATAGTTATGGCGTTAACAGTGGTGTGAACAGTGATTGTATCTTCCTCACTGTAAAGCTGTGATGGTGTGAAAGACGCAGTGTGATAGTTATGGCGTTAACAGTGGTGTGAATAGAGCTGATGCTGTTGACACTGTTACAAGCTGTGACCGTGTCGAGGCTACTGGTTTTTTATTTTATTTTTATTTTGTATTCTTTTATATCGAGGATAATGGAAAAGCACTTCTGTGCTTTTCTACATCCAGTCCCTGAGTGTATGCGGTTTTGTCAATTCTGTCATATGTTCCCACAGGCACA
>CM054144.1:6729357-6734357 GCA_028751875.1 Rapana venosa | reverse complement strand
ACAATCTTCGTGATAGTTGGTATAAGCTGCGGAAGGCACTGCGTGAAAAGAGAAGCAGGCATAGGATCAAGATCACATGATTTTATGGTCATTTCATTTAGAATTTTCCTGATTTCTTCCTCACTTTTTGGCTGAAAGGATAGGAGAGGAGTGCCAGTGAATTGGGGATCAGGAGGTACAGGTTGGAAGGGAGTCTGATCCAGTCTGGAGCGAATGTTACGGACTTTGTCTGAAAAGAACAAAGAAAATATATCAGGAAGTTCAGAGTGACTGTGAACAGTAGGCAGAGGACTTGTCTTTGCAGATCCAAGAAGAGTTGAAGTGAGGGAAAAAAGAGATTTCATGGATGTTGCATTGAGAACTTGAGCAGAGTAGTACTTTGTCTTGGCTGAGTGGATTAAGGTTTTTACTTTTATTATGGTGTAAACTAGGTGAGACAAGAGTGTATATCATGATGTAAACGAGGTCAGACAAGAGTGTATATTATGTAGTTCTTCAGTTTAACGTCCTTCCACTAAATAGTGATATCAGACAGGAAAGTGTATGTATGTGTGTGTGTGCGTGTGTGCGCGTGTGCGTGTGTGTGCGTGCGCACGCGCACGTGCTTGTGTGTGTGTGTAGGGGGGAGGGGTATGCATATAACTAATCAATCGTAATAAACAACTATTATGAAAAAAGCATAAACAAGAATTCTGGAAAAACAAAAACAAAAAACAAACAAAAAACCAACAACAACCAAAAAAAAAAACCAATAACCAACCCCAGAAACATCAAACAGCAAAAATACCAGCTTTCCAATTCATATAACTTGAAGCTATCCTTATATCAGAGGAGTCTGAAAATAGGAGTATGGCTTAATGACAATACAATTTCTTTCATTAATGGAATGTCTTTAAGAATTTGCTGCAAGCTACGGACTGGGAAGGCAGGTAAGATGTTTTTCAGATCTCTGCATCGTAAAAGAATGTGATCATTGGTAAGATTTTCACCACAGATACATGTTGCTTTTTTTAAAAATTTCGTTCTAAAAGCATTGAGCTTAAACCTGTATATAAGAGATACAACATTTCTATATTCATGTAAATTACGATATTTGATCTTATCAAAAGATAATACATGGGCTACATCATCACTCCAGGAATAACCGGTACTTTGTAGTTTCTTTTTAAAGTGTTTCCAACATGCATTTTGTAACATGCTATAGCCCTCATGGATGGATAGAGGAACACTTATGCTGCAAGACCCATCGATATGCTCAGCTCCACATTTTGCTTTTCTGTCAACTTTTTCATTAAAGTAAATACCACAGTGCGAGGGTATCCAGCAAAAGGTAACACCAGTGCCTCGTATCATCAGAAAATGAATTAGATGACTAATCTCAATTATGAAATCTTGTCTCACTTTTGAGTGTATATTATGATGTAAAGTAGGTGACATTTCTTGGAGACCGTTATTGTAAGATTTTGTTTGTGTATTTTTTGGTTGGTTTGTTGTTGTTCATGTTGTTGTTCTTGATGGTGATGATGTTGTTGCTGCTGCTGATTTTGTCACTCTTATTTCTTACAGAGACACTTTTTTCTTCCAGTGATGAGTTCCAAACAGACTCTTAACTGTTCAACGTCAGATCCGCCTAACAGTAAAATAGAGAAAAATGATAACCTGCTTACTCTTCCTTTTTTATTCCTAGCAGTGTGCAAAGTTTGTAGCGTTATCTTTGCAACAAAAATAATAAAAGCTGTCTTAGATGACGATTGTCTAATACATCTCTGGTGCTCACACGACAATAACAATCTCAGTGACCTCTGTGAACGCTGACCTTTCTAGGTGACCTTGGTTAGGGGTGCGGGGGCAAGTGGTGGGAGTGAAGGCCTCTCTGGTTGGCAGAACAGGGTAAGGCATGGTAGGGTGGGGTAGGGCAGGGTAGGGTAGAGTAGGACAGGGCAGAGCATTGTAGGGTAGGACAGGGCAGAGCATGGTAGAGTAGGACAGGGAAGAGCATGGTAGGGTAGAGTAGGACAGGGCAGAGCATTGTAGGGTAGGACAGGGCAGAGCATTGTAGGGTAGGACAGAACAGGGCAGAGCATTGTAGGGTAGGACAGGGCAGAGCATTGTAGGGTGGGACAGAACAGGGCAGAGCATTGTAGGGTAGGACAGGGCAGAGCATGGTAGGACAGGGCAGAGCATGGTGGAGTAGAGTAGGACAGGGCAGAGCATTGTAGGGTAGAGTAGGACAGGGCAGAGCATTGTAGGGTAGGACAGGGCAGAGCATGGTAGGGTAGGACAGGGAAGAGCATGGTAGGGTAGGACAGGGCAGAGCATTGATGGTGGGGTAGGACAGGGCAGAGCATTGTAGGGTAGGACAGAACAGGGCAGAGCATTGTAGGGTAGGACAGGGCAGAGCATTGTAGGGTAGGGTAGGACAGGGCAGAGCATGGTAGGACAGGGCAGAGCATGGTGGAGTAGAGTAGGACAGGGCAGAGCATTGTAGGGTAGAGTAGGACAGGGCAGAGCATTGTAGGGTAGGACAGGGCAGAGCATGGTAGGGTAGGACAGGGAAGAGCATGGTAGGGTAGAGTAGGACAGGGCAGAGCATTGTAGGGTAGGACAGGGCAGAGCATGGTAGGGTAGGACAGGGCAGAGCATGGTAGAGTAGGACAGGGCAGAGCATTGTAGGGTAGGACAGGGCAGAGCATTGTAGGGTAGAGTAGGACAGGGCAGAGCATGGTAGGGTGGAGCAGGACAGGGCAGAGCATTGTAGGGTAGGACAGGGCAGAGCATTGTAGGGTAGGACAGGGCAGAGCATGGTAGGGTAGGACAGGGCAGAGCATGGTAGGGTAGGACAGGGCAGAGCATTGTAGGGTAGGACAGGGCAGAGCATTGTAGGGTAGGACAGGGCAGAACATGGTAGGGTAGGACAGGGCAGAGCATTGTAGGGTAGAGTAGGACAGGGCAGAGCATTGTAGGGTAGGACAGGGCAGAGCATTGTAGGGTAGGACAGGGCAGAGCATTGTAGGGTAGGACAGGGCAGAGCATTGTAGGGTAGGACAGGGCAGAGCATTGTAGGGTAGGACAGGGCAGAGCATGGTAGTGTAGGACAGGGCAGAGCATTGTAGGGTAGGACAGGGCAGAGCATTGTAGGGTGGGGTAGGACAGGGCAGAGCATTGTAGGGTAGGACAGGGCAGAGCATTGTAGGGTGGGGTAGGACAGGGCAGAGCATGGTAGGGTAGGGTAGGACAGGGCAGAGCATTGTAGGGTAGGACAGGGCAGAGCATGGTAGGGTAGGGTAGGACAGGGCAGAGCATGGTAGGGTAGGACAGGGCAGAGCATTGTAGGGTAGGACAGGGCAGAGCATGGTAGGGTAGGACAGGGCAGAGCATGGTAGGGTAGGGTAGGACAGGGCAGAGCATTGTAGGGTAGGGTAGGACAGGGCAGAGCATGGTAGGGTAGGGTAGGACAGGGCAGAGCATGGTAGGGTAGGGTAGGACAGGGCAGAGCATGGTAGGGTAGGACAGGGCAGAGCATGGTAGGGTAGGACAGGGCAGAGCATTGTAGGGTAGGACAGGGCAGAGCATTGTAGGGTAGGACAGGGCAGAGCATTGTAGGGTGGGACAGGGCAGAGCATTGTAGGGTAGGACAGGGCAGAGCATTGTAGGGTGGGGTAGGACAGGGCAGAGCATTGTAGGGTAGGACAGGGCAGAGCATTGTAGGGTAGGACAGGGCAGAGCATTGTGAGGGTATAGGACAGGGCAGAAGCATTGTAGGTAAGGACAGGGCAGAGCATGGTAGGGTAGGGTAGGACAGGGCAGAGCATGGTAGGGTAGGACAGGGCAGAGCATTGTAGGGTAGGACAGGGCAGAGCATTGTAGGGTAGGACAGGGCAGAGCATTGTAGGGTAGGACAGGGCAGAGCATGGTAGGGTAGGACAGGGCAGAGCATGGTAGGGTAGGACAGGGCAGAGCATTGTAGGGTAGGACAGGGCAGAGCATGGTAGGGTAGAACAGGGCAGAGCATGGTAGAGCAGGGTAGGTAGGGTAGGGTAGGGCAGCACAGAGCAGGGCTAGGGCAGGGCAGGGCTTGAAGCCTGCAGATTGTATAGGCCCTGGTGGTTGATGTTGATGTGTGTGCTGTGTTACAGAGAACAGAACCTGGACTCCAAATCACCACAAAGAGGTGAGTGTGTAGGCACTGCTCTTCCGCTGCTGCTGTTCTGGCCAGTCCCCTGTCCCACCCCTCTGTCTCTCTGTCTCTCTATCTCTCTCTCTGTCCCCTGTCTCTCTCTCTCTCTCTCTGTCTCTCTGTCTTTGTTTGTCTGTCTGTCTGTCTCTGTCTCTCTCTATCTCTCTGTCCTTGTCTGTCTGTCTCCATGTCTCTCTCTCTCTCTGTCTATCTGTCTCTCTGTCTTTCGTTTCTCTCTGTGTCTGTCCTGTCCTGTCTCTGTTTCTCTCTCTCTCTCTCTGTCTCCGCCATGGTCAGTTTGGCTCCCTGAGGGCAGAAGAAGCCTGACACAGGAAGCCAACAGCTGGCTGCAGTGGCTGAGTGAGGTCAGTGACCACTGTCCACTTTTCTGTCACCTCACTGCGCTCTGCCCCCCTCCCTTCCTTCCTTCCGTCCTCACCACCTGCTGTGGGTGATGATGACGGCGATGACGATGGTGGTGGTAGTGATGATGATGATGATGATGATGACGACGATGACGATGGTGGTGGTAGTGATGACGATGACGATGATGATGATGATGATGATGATGATGATGATGATGGTGTGTAGGTGTGGTGGTGGGGGGGTGGGGGTGGTAGAGAGGAGGAACAGCAGCAGCAGCAGCAGCAGCACGCAGCAGTAGTAGTAGTAGTAGTATAGTAGTAGTATAGTAGTAGTAATAGTAGTAGTAGAAATGATGGGGTGGTGGGGATAGTAGACTGGTTGTGGTAATAGTGGTGATTGTGGTGGTGATGGTTGGAGTGACAATGATGATGATGATGATGATGGTGATGATGATGAT
>CM054144.1:6719357-6726857 GCA_028751875.1 Rapana venosa | reverse complement strand
GTGGCTTTATTATAACACTGCCACTGACAACAGCACTGTCAGTCAGTATATGTGTGTGAAGGAGGGGCGGGGTTGTAAGTGGGCCAGTGGCTGGCTGTGGATGTGTGTGTGTGACTTTGTGATTTCATCATTACAGGACACAGTGGTGTTTCATTATGCTGTTGTTATGCTGATGTAACAGCTGCGAGTGGTGATGGAGAGGTGGAGGGATGGAGACATCAAGGGGGAGGTGGGGGCCTTAGCTGCCATGCTGACCTACCAGTGGACCCTGACCCAGGGGAAGACAACTGCTGACCTGTCTCTTCTCACTGCCTGGCGATCCCTGTCCTCCCTAAAGCCGGTCAACACCTCGCACGTAGGTCATCTGTTGACGTGTATGTCATCTGTTGACGTGTAGGTCATATGTTGACATGCAGGTCATCTTTTGACGTGTGTCATCGATGTGTAGGTCATATGTTGTTATGTAGGTCATCTGTTGACATTTAGGTCATCTGGTGATGTGTAGGTCATCTGTTGAGTGTAGGTCAGCTGTTGAGTGTAGGTCATCTGTTGAGTGTAGGTCAGCTGTTGACGTGTAGATCATCTGTTGACGTGTAGGTCATATGTTGACGTGTAGGTCATCTATTGACGTGTGTCATCGATGTATAGGTCATATGTTGTTATGTAGGTCATCTGTTGACATTTAGGTCATCTGTTGAGTGTAGGTCATCTGTTGATGTGTAGGTCATCTGTTGAGTGTAGGTCATCTGTTGACGTGTAGGTCATGTGTTGACGTGTAGGTCATTGATGTGTAGGTCATGTTTTTGCATGTAAGTCATCTGTTGATGTGTAGGTCATCTGTTGATATGTAGGTCATCTGTTAATATGTAGGTCATCTATTCATAGTTATGTGGGTCATCTATTGATAAATATTGGGTCATCTGTTGACATGTAGGTCATCTGTTGATATGTATGCCATCTGTAAGTCATCTGTTGACATGTAAATCATCTGTTGATGTGTAAGTCATCTGTTGATATGTAGGCCATCTGTTGACATGTAGGTCATCCATTGAGTCTATGTATGTCGTCTGTTGATATTATTCTTCATCGTGGAACACTCAGAAACCATTGTTGTCTGCCATATGAACAAAAGAGCGTTACACTGCCATTAAATGCCTAACAGGTCTGGCCCAGTGCAACCAACTTGGCATGGGAGAGAATCATCTTTTAAATCTTTCTGGGGACAAAAGGTGGGAGAATGGACAAAGGAAGCAGAATAGACAAGAAGGAGGTGACTGGAAGAAAAATGTACAAGGCAGAAACAAAGAGATGGATAGAAAAGAGGACTTTCCTCGCACAGATTTTTAGAAGGGTGACGCTCTTTATACTGACATCCCCCCCCCCCACCCCCACTCATCCCCTCAATGGAGTCTGTTGATATGCAGGTCATCCAGTAATACACAGAACATTTGTTAATATCATGTATGTCATATGTTGATGATGAAATGAGGAGGAGGAGGGGGAGGGGAAGGAGGAGGGAACGAAGGGGAAGGAGGAGGAAAACACGTTAATCATTATCAATTAACCAATACTAATTTGTGGATACCACACTATCTGTAAGTTCAACCAAGTTAGGAAGACTTTCTAAAATGGTGGAGACTAGGGGGAGGGGTGGAGAAAGAAAAACACTCTGTGGACGGGGTAGGTAGTGGTGGTGCAGGCAGACTGACCAACCTGGGGTGTGTGCAGGTGCAGTTCCAGGTGGCCCTAGCAGGACGTCTGTCCTTAAAGAAGTGTGTCAAGCTGAGGGTCCGGGGCACCAACAGGGTGGGGATGGTGACAGTGATTGACAGAGATGTGGAGGACTGTCGAGCTGTTGACCCCGCCCCCGTCACGCCCCGATTGGTGATTGACGCTGTTGGCTCCGCCCTCCCAGGTCAGCCTGCCGTGATCAATGGTTGATGTTGAAGGCAAAGAATCAAAAACATGATAGGATTGATGGTCATGTCTGTGTCTGGGGTGGTTTTGTTGGTGCTGTTGTTGTTGGGGTTTTTTTTTGTTAATTTCTCTTGTCTCTTACTTGTCTGGCGTCTTTGGGTTTGGTTTCGTTTTTGTTGGGTGGAGAAAGCTCTCTTCTGTTCTGTGTCTGATGGGATTGAGCACAGTCTAGAGTGTCAAGCCACTTCATGTATGACTCTGCCTTTTACACTCATTGCCTTATTTCTGATATTGAAGAAAAGTGGACAGACTTCAGTGTTGACGCGTTAACAGATAGAACTGTTGGCGGGTAGAGGACAGAACTGTTTACCTGTAAACAAACAAAACTGTGGAGGTGTGCACACTGTTGCCATGGGAACAAGCAAGCAAACAAACTGTAACGGCATACCCAGACTGCACTGACACCCCCCACTACTGTTGCCATGGGAACTAAAAAACAAACATTCAAACACACAAACAACAAACACACAAACACGCAAACTGTAGCAGCATGCTCAGACTGCACTCCCCCATTCTTCTTTGCAGACTCCGCCAGCAGCGGCCAGCCGATCAGCCTGGGATTCACGGAGGGGTGGGGGAAGAAGGACCGTGACTACACCCCCTTCCCCAACCTGCTGTCCGCTGTCTGGCCCTCCTTACGTCACTCTGACGTCACCTGGGCTGTCCTGGCTTCTAAGGGATCGGATGTGACGTCACATTTCCAGAATCCCGCCGCCCAGCCAATCAGCGATCCCTGCTCCTCCCCTCTGAAGATTGCCTGTGGCGTTGTGTCCAGTACGTGTGTGTGTGTGTGTGTGTGTGTGTGAGCGTGCACGTGTACGTATGTGTGTGTTTGTGATAGAGACACTGACAGAGAGATTTAACAATAAGAAAATGTTATTTTCTGATGGTAATAAAATAAGTACAAAACTTTTATTTTAAACCAGCCCTTGGAAAAAAAGAAACATGTAAATAGACAAGTATGTCAGCAAAATCAATCATAAATGTAACACTAAAAAAACCAATAACCAACACACAATATGAAAAGTGCTTAAGAATAGAAACAAAGAAGAGTGCTAAAGAAAGAAAGAAAAACTGTCAGACAGGTAGACAGAAAGAAAGACAGACAGACAGACAGCCAGAAAGACAGAGAGACAGAAAGAAAGACAAACAGACAGACAGACACAGAGAGAGAGAACAAAGAAAGAAACAAAGAAAGAAACTTAAGGGTAAAAAGAAATAAGAATTTAAAAAGTTGCAATGATGCTGTCAAATGTAAAACACACAAAACTATTATACATGTGCAAATAACTTATAAGAAATATGAGTGTGCTATATATTTATCATTGTCTTACAAACCTGGGCACTGACTGCGCTGTTTGGTGTGTGTGTGGTGTTCAGAGCAGAAGTATGTCAACGTTCACTTCGGGCCCCAGTTTTCCCGCCCTTTGCTGGAAAATGGACGTCACTACTACATCTGCATTCAGGCCAAGGCGGAGAACGTGACGTACGAAAAGTGGACAGAGCAGCTAACTGACGTCAGTACCTGCAGTGATGGCGTCACCGTCGATCTGACGTCACCAGATCCTGGCACAGTTTGGGTGGACAGGTTGCTCAGTGGTCTATACCAGGTTATTTACACACACACACACACACATACACACGCACGCACGCGCATGCAAGCGCGCGCATACACACACACCCACACACGCACTCATGATCTGCCATGGACTGTGTACAAGCTATGTCACTGTGTGACACAGAAGTCACAGAATGTGTACCATTCAGGTCATCTGTGACACATGTCACAGAATGTGTCCTATTTAGGTCACTGTGTTACACCAAGGTCACATAATTATTGGGTACAACTCAGGTGACTACGTGACACCGGGGTCACAGAATGTGCAACATTAAAGCCAATGTACATTACAGTGGTCACACAATGCACAACACTGAGTCTCTGCCTGTCCCAGAGTATGTCCAACCAGACTGTAATTGTAACCATGCAGGCCTGTGAGGAGAGGACAGCTGGTGGGTCCCCTGCCTTTCCCTGGGCAAAGAGGGCAGGAGAAACCCACCCACCCCACAGGGAAAGAAGTTCACTGGCAGACAGGATTTTTAGTTTTTAATGAGTGGCGCTGCACTATTGGAGAGGCATGCTGCTCGGGGTAAGCAGCCAGAATCTACACAGCTTATCTTTTTGAGACTGTAAGTGGTGTACAATGAAATACAACACAATGCAAATAAAATACAATACAACGCAAATAAAATAGAATGCTATGCAATCAGTGCATATAATACTGTACAGTCATTACATTTAATACAATGCAATCAGTACATATAATACAATATATTCAGTACATATAATACTATACAATCATTGCATTTAATACTATATAATCAATACATACAATACAATACAATCCGTACATATTACACAATCCAATCAGTACATATATAATGCTATACAATCATTGCTTTTAATACAATACAATCAGTACATATAATACAAAACAATCAGCACATATAATACAATACCATCAGTACGTACGCAATACAGTCAGCACATATAATACAATACAATCAGTACATATGATACAGTACAATCAGAACATATATGATACAAAACAGTCAAAAAATATGACACAATACAATCGATACATAGCTACACCACAACCCAATGACTGCATCACGTGTTGCAGAGGTGGCGGACAGTGCTGTCAGTGCGGTGGAGTGGCTTCACTGACATTGAGGAGCTGGGACAGAGCGCCCACCACACCGCCATCCTCTCCTACCAGCTGGCCGTGGGTCAGTATTGTGCATAACACCAGTATATAGGTCAGTATTGTGTATAACACCAGTATATAGGTCAGTATTGTACATAACAACGGTACATAGGTCAGTATTGTGCATAACAACAGTATATAGGTCAGTATTGTACATAACGGTACATAGGTCAGTATTGTGTATAACACCAGTATATAGGCAAGTATTGTGCATAAGAACAGTATATAGGCCAGTATTGTGCATAACACCAGTATATAGGCCAGTATTGTGCATAACAACAGTACATAGGTCAGATTTGTGCATAACAACAGTATATAGGTCAGTATTGTGCATAACACCAGTATATAGGTCAGTATTGTACATAATAACAGTAATAGGCCAGTATTGTGCATAACAACAGCATATAGGTCAGTATTGTGCATAACAACAGTACATAGGTCAGTACTGTACATAATAACAGTAATAGGTCAGTATTGTGCATAACAACAGTATAAAGGTCAGTATTGTACATAACAGCAGTACATAGGTCAGTATTGTGCATAACAACAGTATATAGGTCAGTATTGTGCATAATAACAGTACATAGGCCAGTATTGTGCATAACAACAGTATATAGGTCAGTATTGTGCAAACACCAGTATATAGGTCAGTATTGTACATAATGACAGTAATAGGCCAGTATTGTGCATAACAACAGTATATAGATCCGTATTGTACATACCAACAGTACATAGGTCAGTATTGTGCATAACAAGAGTATCTAGGTCAGTATTGTACATAACAACAGTACATAGGTCAGTATTGTGCATAACAACAGTATCTAGGTCAGTATTGTGCATAACAACAGTATATAGGTCAGTATTGTGCATAACAACAGTATACAGGTCAGTATTGTGCATAACACCAGTATATAGGTCAGTATTGTACATAACACCAGCACATAGGTCAGTATTGTGCATAACACCAGTATATAGGTCAGTATTGTGCATAACAGCAGTACATAGGTCAGTATTGTGCATAACAACAGTACATAGGTCAGTATTGTGCATAACAACAGTATATAGGTCAGTATTGTGCATAACAACAGTACAACGGTCAGTATTGTACATTGCAACAGTATATAGGTCAGTATTGTACATAACAGCAGTACATAGGTCAGTATTGTACTTAGTATTGTACATAAAAACAGTATATAGGTCATTATTGTACTTAGTATTCTACATAGCAACAGTATATAGGTTAGCATTGTACATAACAACAGCACATATGTCCGTGTTGCACACAACAGTATAGAAGTCAGGAGTGTAAAGTGATTACAGTGTTTATACCAACAGTATAATCTACTATATAATAATATAGTATATAATGTAGATAGATAGATAGATAGATAGATAGATAGATAGATAGATAGATAGATAGATACTGACCTATATTATATGTCAGTGTTGTACAGTGATGACAGTGTCATTAACAGCTCGCTCTCTCGCTCGCTCTCTCTCTCTCTCTCTCTCTCTCTCTCTCTCTCTCTCTCTCTCTCTCTCTCTCTCGCTCTCTCTCTCTCTCTCTCTCTCTCTCTCTCTCTCTCTCGCTCTCTCTCTCTCTCTCTCTCTCTCTCTCTCTCTCTCTCTCTCTCTCTCTCTCTCTCTCTCTCTCTCTCTCTCTCTCTCTCTCACTCTTACCTGTGAATGTGAATTGTTTGTACATGCCAACCAGTCTGTCTGTCTGACTTTTTTTTAAAAAGCTGTTTTGTGACGTATGCAGGATCAGTGAAGGGCGGGGAAGACGTGTACAAGTTCCATGACGTAGGAGTGGTGAATGACGTCATCCTGCACAACCTCACCATGCAGGACGGCCACGTCTATTACGTCACCGTCAAAGGTCAGAGGGCAATTGAAGCCTGTCTGGTGTAAATGGTAACGTCAATTAACCCCAACATTAAACTGTAGAAATGTGTTTAACCAAGACAATGACCAACAATAGCTTGATCATCTGCAGTTAGCTCAACTGTGTCTCCCCGATGTCTTAGGTCTGCTGTGTGTAGTAAAAGTAAAGTATGTTCTTTCGAGCCAGAAGGCCCATAGAGCCGGAGCTTATCCCGGTATCTGTAGCGTTAAGCGAACTGATGGTTTCTCACCACCCCTGTGACAGGACGCTAGTCTGTCGCCAGATACTTCCCCAGCAGAGCTGGTACCCACTTGTACACCTGGGTGGAGTGAGGAAAATAGGAGTAAAGTGTCTTTCCCAAGGACACAACACCGAGCCGAGCGGGGATCGAACCCGCGACCTCTGGATCACGAGTTGACCGCCTAAACCACTCGACCACGGTGCCTCCTTGCTGTGTGTAGTAGCTCACCCAAAGGCCTTTCATTCACAGTGGCTATCTGTGCTCTTCTTTACCCAATGAGATGGGCAGTGAAACTGACCAGCGTGTTGGTGTACTGTTCACAGCAATCACTGGAGAAAATCTGATGATGGTGAATGTGAACAGTATGGTTATGTTGCTGTTCTCACCAATAGCTCCACAAAATGTGAATGTATTTTATTTATTTTATTTTATTTTATTTTATACCACTTTAAGTCACGGCATATTTATCTGCGTCAAAGTCGGGCTGCTCTCTCAGGGGAGAGCGCGTCGCCACAAGAGCAGCGCCACCTATTTTTTGCTTCTTTTCCTGTCTGCAATTGTATTTATATCCCTTCAGGGTAGTTTTTTTCTACAGAATTTTGCCAGGGACAACTCTCTTGTTGCCGTGGGTT
>CM054144.1:6696857-6714357 GCA_028751875.1 Rapana venosa | reverse complement strand
AAAAAAAAAAAAAGTGGCGCTGCTCTTGTGGCGACGCGCTCTCCCCGGGGAGAGCAGCCCAAATTTCACGCTGAGAAATCTCGTGACTTAAAGTGGTATAAATGAAATAAATAAATAAATGGTCTTCACGTTGGTATAGGGCGTTAATATCTTCTTTCGTTGTGCTTCATGCTCGTTTGGGGACGTTGCGTGTCTTCTTTCTTTGGGCTTCATCTTGGTATGGAAGAATAGGACTTCTCCTAAATGGCAATAATCCTGTGAAGGTGGGGATAAAACTAATGAAGTCAGATGTGAAGACAGAGTTGTAGATTGTGATCCACCAGACACGGACCTTATGCCCTCAATGGTGTCAATGAGAGAGTTTGTGTGTACCCCAGAGGTGAGGGGAGTCAGCCTCTACGTCACGAAGTGAGGTGTACACACTCACGGCTGTAAGCGTTGCAGGACTGTCCGTGACGTCAGATGGCGTCATGATTGGACGTCACCCCCGCATGAGGAACGTGTGGGACGGACGGGATGAAGACACCACATCGGCACGGTCGTCTGCCTCCCTGTCTGCGTCTGCCTGTCGCACTGTCTGTCTGTTTGTCTCCCTGTCTGTTGTTTGTCTCCTGTCCTGTGGACTGTCTGCCTGCCGGCCTGTCTGCCTGCATGCTGCCTGCCTGTCGTCTGCACTGCTGCTGCTGTTGCTGTTGTCTGCCTGTCTGTCTGCCTTATCTGTCTGTCTGTCTTCTTTCTGTTTGTCTGCTGCTGCTGTCTGTGTCTGTGCTGCTGTCTGCCTGTCTTCGTCTGTCTTTCTTCTGTTTGTCTGCCTGTCTGTCTGTCTGCTGTCTGCCTGCTGCCTGTCTGCTGTCTGTCTGTTGTCTGCCTGTCTGTCTGCCTGCATGCTGCCTGCCTGCCTGCTGTCTGCCTGTCTGTCTGTCTGTCTGTCTGCTGTTTGTCTGCCTTTTCTTCCTGCCTGTCTGTCTGTTTGTCTGCCTGTCTGCTTGCCTGTCTGCTGCCTGTCTGTCTGTCTGCCTGTTTGTCTGTCTGTCTGTCTGCCTGTTTGTTTGTCTGCCTGTCCTGTTTGTCTGTCTGTCTGCCGCTGCCTGTCTGTCTGCAGCCTGCTTTTCTGTCTATCTATCTGTCTGCCTGCCAATCTATTTTGTCTTTCTTTCTATATGTCTGTCTACTGTCAGTCTATCTGTTGGTCTATCTGTTTATCTGCCTGCATGTCTGTCTGCCTGTCTATCTGTTTGTCTGTCTGTCTGTTGGTCTGTCTGTCTTCTGTCTCACTGCATCTTCTGTCCATCTCTATCCTTTCTGCCCACATAGATTTATTATGCTCTAATGAATGTTTTTGGGGGGAGAGACACTGAGGCAAGGTTTTGGCGCGGCAAGAAGCGGCAATTCACAACACTGGCTGGAGGGACTGGGGTTGTTGTAGTGGCCTTGCACCTTGAGGGAAAGGGACAGGGGTTGTAGCATGGATTTCGGGTCACTTTTCAGCTAAAGATAAGATTTTTAAAGAAATTGTTTTTGGAAACCAAAGTTGGATTTCTTTAGAAATTATTCTAGAAAGTAGTGCTCGATACTAATTCAAAACGGTACATTTCAGAAATTTTCTTGACGTCAGTAGCGGGAATTTCAAGAGATAATAGGTCAGTGAGTTAGGAATGTTGTGGGTGCCCTTCAGCGGGGATTTCGGGCTAATGGAATTGCATTTTTCAGGGATTTTGTGGGTGATCAGCATCAGCTTTCTGGAAATTGGTTCCATATAATTTCAGGGATTTTTCTGGGAAAGGGGCACTGTAGCAAAGATTTCTCGACATAGTATCAGGTTCTTTCAGAGATGTGTCGTGGTGGCCAGTGGTGGGGATTTCATTCACTCCATATTTCAGGGGTTCTCTGGGTGTCTCGTGGCAAGTTTTCTAGAACAAAAGTCGTATGTTTCCGATATTCTCTGGGTGATTGTAGCGTGGCTTTTTATGACATAAGATGTCAATGTTTCAGGGATTCTCTTGTTGTCTCGGTGGTGTGGGGACTTGAGGACACAAAATCCTTATATTTCAGGGATTTTCTTGTCTAGGAGTGCGGGGACCTGAGGGGAAAACTCCCTATGTTTCAGGTATTCGCTGTCTGGGGGTGGGGGGGGTGGAGACTAGTTTTGACAAAGATCGCAAATGTTTCAGGGATTCTCTTTTTGTCTGGGGATGGGGGTTGTGACAAAAAATCCTGTTTCAGGGATTCTTTTTGTCTGGGTGGAGGGTGTGTGAACAAAAATCCCTGTTTCAGGGATTCTCTTTTTGTCTGGGGATGGAGGGTGTGTGAACAAAAATCCCTGTTTCAGGGATTCTCTTTTTGTCTGGGGGTGGAGGGTGTGTGAACAAAAATCCCTGTTTCATGGATTCTCTCGTTTCCTCTGGGTGGAGGGTTCGTGAACCAAAACCGCTCTGTTTCATGGCTTCTCTTGTTTTCTCTGGGTGGAGGGTTCGTGAACCAAAACCGCTGTGTTTCAGGGATTTTCTGGGCGCCCAGTGGCGGGGGTTCCGTGACACGGGGTCAGGCCTGCGCGGCTTTTCCTGGAGGGCGGGCACCAGCCCCGGAGGAAGCGAGGTCATGCCGACCCGTGAGGTGGGTCTGGTGTTCTCCGCCTTCAGCACACGCCTGCCTGCCTCTGCTCTGCTGCCTGAGGGAGCCCCTGTCTACATCACTGTCACTGCTGCTGACACCGCAGGTGTGTGGGGGGGGAGGGGGGGGGGGGAGGTGTGACGTGTGTGTGTGTGTGTGTGTGGACTGTGTGTGTGTGTGTGCGCGTGTGTGTGTGTGTGTGTGTGTGTGTGTGTGTGTGTGTGTGTGTGTGTGTGTGTGTGTGTGTGTGCGTTTGTGTCTGTGTGTGTGTGTGTGTGTGTGTGTGTTTGTGTGTGTGTGTGTGTGTGTGTGTGTGTGTGTGTGTGTGTGTGTGTGTGTGTGTGTGTGTGTGTGTGTGTGCGTGTGTGTGTTGTACAGGCATGCATGTACTTGTATGCCCGCTATGCACATCAGCGTACATAATTATTTGTGTGTATGGGCTTATACTTGCATTTGTGCGTGCACATGTGCATTATGTGTGTGTGTGTGTGTGTGTGTGTGTGTGTGTGTGTGTGTGTGTGTGTGTGTGTGTGTGTGTGTGTGTGTGTGTGTGTGTGTGTGTGTGTGTGTGTGTACAAGATGGCGAGGTTAACAAAATACAAGCATGCTGCATACTCTTAGATTTTGAATTATGGCATGGGTGCTAGTCTTTCGAGAGAAACCTTAAACCGAGGTCCCGCATGCAACACGTAATCAGCGCACGTAAAAAATACCACTGCAACAAAAGAATTATCACTAGCAAAACTCTGTAGAAAAAGGCCACTCTTAACGGGAAACAAAATACGTATGCAGACAGGAATTTTTGATGGGTGGCGCTGCTCTTGTGGCGATGTGACGCGCTCTTTTCTCGGAAAGAAGCCCGAATTTGACGCAGAGAAATGTGCCATGACTGAAAGAAGACTTAGAATACGATACAATACATAGTGCAATGTTGCTATTGACTCATGCATTTGTGTGCGTATATGTGGGAGTACTAGCTTCTGCTCGCGTGTGTGTGTGTGTGTGTGTGTGTGTGTGTGTGTGTGTGTGTGTGTGTGTGTGTGTGTGTGTGTGTGTGTGTGTGTGTGTGTGTGTGACTGTGTGTGTGTGACTGTGTGTGCTGTGTGTGTGTGTGTGTTGTGTGTCTGTGTGTCTGTGTCTGTGTCTGTCTGTCTGTCTGTCTGTGACTGTATGTATGTGTTTGTGTGTGTGTGTGTTTGTGTGTGTTGATGTGTGTGTCTGTGTATGTGAGTGAGTGTGTGCGAGTGTGTGTGTGTGTGTGTCTGCGTGAGCGCGGGCGCGCGCGCGCGCGTGTGTGTGTTGTGTGTTGTGTGTGTGTATGCATATGTGTAAATATATGTGTGTGTGTGTGTGGTCAGGAAACAAGGTGGAGGTGACCTCCAAAGGCCTGCAGGTGGACAGCAGTGGCCCCGTGGTGAGGGAGGCGGTCAAGGTGTGGGCAGGGCGGGGCAGCCTGGACACTGTCTCCCTGGTCAGCCCCGACCTCCTGGCCGTCCAGTTCGCCTTCGCTGACCCCCACTCCCACCTCCACTCCCTCCACCTCTCCCTCCACTCCCACCTCTACGGGCAGTTCCAGCCCTCGCCTGTCCAGGTGTCTGTTCACATCTCCTTCTCCTGTCTGTCTGTTTGTTTCAATCTCTGTTTTCTCTCTCTCTCTCTCTCCTCTCTCTCTCTCTCTCTCTCTCTCTCTCTCTCTCTCTCTCTCTCTCTCTCTCTCTCCTCTCTCTCTCTCATACACACGCGCGCGAGCACACACACACATACACATACTCACATTTAATCTTGTGGATCTCACCACTATGTCTATAGATACAGTCCAACTGCACATCATCATCATAATAATAATAATAATAATGATACATGGAATTTATACAGCGCTATATCTTGCAAAAAAATAAATCAAAGCGCTTTCATTCATCCTAGTCTTTCACATGCAGCCAGTTACAATTAATAGATTTTTGCAAATTCAAATGTAAACACACACGCGCGCACAATTAATAGTTCTATGAACTGCTTTGGGTGAAGGGTATTATGCATGCTTGGTGAGGGTGTGTTTGTGTTCCTGCAACCTACCGAACATTCATATGAATTTCGAATCCTTTACCATGTTAATTTCTAAGGCATGCATGCGGGTATGACGAAAGCAAAAGCACTGGCAGGACTGCAGAAAGGTAAGCCACCAGATCAGTCATAAACATGCCCACCATGAATCGTCTCCACCTTCGTGTGGCGGGGACTGGAACTGCTGCTGACTTCAGGGCCTGCAGATGGCAGGAGAAGTCCTTTCACAAAACCTCATACACACGGGGACTAGATGTAAAAAAGCATATGAATGCTTATTGCAATTTTCTTGATAGAATAAATAACTAACTAAATAACATTACTCACGCAGCCACGCTGCCAGTCTGTCCACTGTTACTGACGGACTGACCGACTGATTTTCAGGTTCCGGGACCTTTGACACAGTACAAGTTCACGGCCTTGACCCTCCATGATGGCAGCGTGTACAATGTCAAGGCCACGGCCTGTAACCTGGCGGGGTTGTGTACCACCTCAGTGTCCGCTGACATCCTGCATGACCACTCCCCTCCCACCACCGGTCAGTTCAGCTGACTGCCCAGCTTTGCCTCTGCCTGTCTGTCTGTCTGTCTGTCTGTGAAGATTGAACAGCTGGTGACTGCACTGTTCTGTAATGCACTGTACTGTAATGCACTGTACTGTAACGCACTGTACTGTAATGCACTGCACTGTATTGTCTGTCTGTCGGCAACTGGTGTCTCAAGCTGAAATGCCCCTGCCTGCAACTGGTGTCTCTCCAACATAGCGATTAAGACATTAGACCTGAGAAGACCTTGGCCTTGAGACGTCAAAGTTCAGAGGTCAGGGGTTAGAGTCTGGATATGCATGAATAAAGAGGAGCAGAAAGACATCCACACGTCGTGATGTGGGTGTGCATGAATAAAGAGGAGCAGAAAGACATCCACACGTCGTGATGTGGGTGTGCATGAATAAAGAGGAGCAGAAAGACATCCACACGTCGTGATGTGGGTGTGCATGAATAAAGAGGAGCAGAAAGACATCCACACGTCGTGATGTGGGTGTGCATGAATAAAGAGGAGCAGAAAGACATCCACACGTCGTGATGTGGGTGTGGCCTGGCCCTCCAGAGTGACAGAAGGGAAGGCTGCAACACTGGCTAGAAGGGTCTTCCTCCCTGAAGGCCTTCTCCTGTCCACCTCTCCCAGAGCCTCTGTCTCCCGTCATACAGACAGTGCTGTCTGTTTCAGGTCTGCTGGCCATACAGACAGTGATGTCCTCTGTTTCAGGTATGCTGGCCATACAGACAGTGACCTCTGTTTCAGGTATGCTAACCTCTGTTTCAGGTATGCTGGTCATACAGACAGTGATGCCCTCTGTTTCAGGTATGCTGGCCATACAGACAGATCACGCAGCGGACCTCCGACGTGCGGGTGGTCAGTGGATGAAGTGGACAGCAGGCTCGCTGACCCTGGCCTGGCTGGGCTTCCATGACCAGCACTCTGGTGTCCACAGTTACCGGCTGGCTGTCGGCTCCAAGCCTTTCGCCTCCGACCTCAACACGGTTTGTGCCTGTGTGCCTGTGTGTGTGTGTGTGTCTGTGTGTGTCTGTGCGCGCGCGCGCGCGCGCACGTGTGTGTGTGTGTCTGTGTGTGTGTGTGTGAGTGTGTGTGAGTGTGTATGTGTATGTGCGTGTCTGTGTATGTGCGTGTGCGTGTTTGTGTCTGTGTGTGTGCGTGTTTGTGCGTGTTTGTGTCTGTGTCTGTGTGAGTGAGGTGTGGTGGTGTGTGTGTGTGTGTGTGCGTGTGCGTGTGCGTGTGCGAGAGAGAGAGAGAGAGAGAGAGAGAGAGAGAGAAGGAGTTAGAGAGAACAGATTACTTTGAAACGCATGTCAGGTGTTAGGACAAGGATGTGGCATAAGCGGTCTCATGATTTCCATCTGTCCATCAGAGTTTCAGTCAGAGTCAATAGCGAACGGAGCAAGAGGTGCTGATGGTGCTGGAGACCCTGACAGAATCCTGTGTCGTGTATGCCGACGATATCGCTTTAGTCACTGATTCTGTAGAGGACCTTCAAAAAAACAGAGAATATCTGGAAAAGCATGGTAAAAATGACGATTAAATTCACAATGGACAAACCAAAGTAGTTGTGTTAGAAATGGTGAGTTTGTCAAATCAAGTGAAATGTGAAATAATTCTGGCAAGCAGATACAGGTTCAACCCCATACAGTGACCTTTGTGTCCATTTTTCAGTTATACTAAACTGGTGGAGGTGTATAGGCAACAGGTCAGGCAAGGCACCTAGATCCTTCGCTGGCTAAAGTGTACTTCAGACTAACAGAAGTTTAGCCACTGCTGTGTTTAAAACATATTGACACCAAAATAACACCAGACATGTTGCACGGATCAGAAATCTGGGGATTTCAAGGGTGTGGTGCTATTGAACGAGTGCACATCAAAGTCTTGATATTCTACATACATTACATTCTACATGCATACATACCATTCTACATACAAGACATTCTACATAGGCCTATATAACATTCTGCATTCTGCATACATGCTGATTGGTGCTTCAGGGCGGGCAGACAGCGAGGGTCACGGAGACAGACACCAACAGCACCAACTACCAGCACGAAGATGAGGGCTTTGTGCAGGTCCACACACTTCCCACCTCTACTTTGACCCCCGGACAACTGGTCTACGTCACCCTCTGGGCTGTCAATGGGGTAAGTCTGTAGCTTCTACATTACCCTCTGGGCTGTCAATGGGGTAAGTCTGTAGCTTATACATTACCCTCTGGGCTGTCAATGGGGTAAGTCTGTAGCTTATACATTACCCTCTGGGCTGTCAATGGGGTAAGTATGTAGCTTCTACAAACATTACACTGCGGGCTGTGGATAGGGTTAGTGTTAAAACTCTACATACATTACCCTCTGGGCTGTGAATAGGGTTAGTGTTAAAACTCTACATACATTACCCTCTGGGCTGTGAATAGGGTTAGTGTTAAAACTCTACATACATTACCCTCTGGGCTGTGAATAGGGTTAGTGTTAAAACTCTACATACATTACCCTCTGGGTTGTCGATGGGGTAAGTGTTAACATTTTTACATACATTACCCTCTCGTCTGTCAGTGGGGGTAAGTGTTAAGATTCTACATACTTAACACTCTCATCTGTTAATTTGGAAAGTGTTAACATTCTGCATACATTACCTTCTGGTGTGTGTGTCTGTGTGTGTGTGTATGTGTGTGTGTTTTTGTGTGTATGTGTGTGTGTGTTTGTATGTGTGTCTGTGTCTGTGTGTGTGTCTGTGCGTGTGTCTGTGTCTGTGTGTGTGTCTGTGTGTCCTGTGTCTGTGTGTTCTGTGTGTGTCTGTGTGTGGTCTGTGTGTGTCTTGTGTTTGTGTGTCTGTGTCGAACAGGTAGGACTAGAGAGTCACCCCGCCATGTCGCAGTTACAGCTGGTTCAGGGGGGATCACTCATGCTGGTCAGACGATGCTCGTCCTTCAACTGTCTGGCTCACTGCGCATGCTCCGTGCAGGGCGCCATATGTGGGCCTGCTACCACATGTACACATCACACCCCGGGTAAGGTTCACTGTCCACCACCACCACATGTACACATCACACATCACACACAGGGTAAGGGCTTCGCTGTGCACCACCACCACATGTACACATCACACATCACACACAGGGTAATGGTTTCACTGTCCACCACCACCACATGTACACATCACATATTACACACAGGGTAAGGTTCACTGTCCACCACCACATGTACACATCACACATCACACATCACACACAGGGTAAGGCTCACTGTCCACCACCACATGTACACATCACACATCACACATCACACACAGGGTAAGGTTCACTGTTCACCACCACCACATGTACACATCACATATTACACACAGGGTAAGGTTCACTGTTCACCACCACCACATGTACACATCACATATTACACACAGGGTAAGGTTCACTGTCCACCACCACATGTACACATCACATATTACACACAGGGTAAGGTTCACTGTCCACCACCACATGTACACATCACATATTACACACAGGGTAAGGTTCACTGTCCACCACCACATGTACACATCACATATTACACACAGGGTAAGGTTCACTGTCCACCACCACCACATGTACACATCACACATCACACATCACACCCCGGGTAAAGGTTTCACTGTGCACCACCACCACATGTACACATCACACATCACACACAGGGTAAGAGCTTCACTGTGCACTACCACATTTACACATCACACACAGGGTAAGGGCTTCAGTGTCCACCACCACACATACACATCACATCACACACAGGGTAAGGGCTTCACTGTGCACTACCACATTTACACATACACACATCACACACAGGGTAAGGGCTTCACTGTCCACCACCACACATACACATCACATATTACACACAGGGTAAGAGCTTCACTGTCCACCACCACATGTACACATCACACACAGGGTAAGGGCTTCACTCTCCACCACCACATGTACACATCACACACAGGGTAAGCTTCACTGTCCACCACCACATGTACACATCACACACAGGGTAAGGGCTTCACTGTCCACCACCACATGTACACATCACACACAGGGTAAGGGCTTCAGTGTCCACCACCACCACATACACACATCACACACAGGGTAAGGGCTTCAGTGTCCACCACCACATATACACATCACACACAGGGTAAGGGCTTCAGTGTCCACCACCACATATACACATCACACATCACACACAGGGTAAGGGCTTCACTGTCCACCACCACATGTACACATCACACACAGGGTAAGGGCTTCAGTGTCCACCACCACCACATTTACACATCACACATCACACACAGGGTAAGGGCTTTACTGTCCACCACCACCACATTTACACATCACACATCACACACAGGGTAAGGGCTTCAGTGTCCACCACCACCACATTTACACATCACACATCACACACAGGGTAAGGGCTTCAGTGTCCACCACCACCACATTTACACATCACACATCACACACAGGGTAAGGGTTTTACTGTCCACCACATTTACACATCACACACAGGGTAAGGGTTTCACTGTCCACCACCACCACATTTACACATCACATCACACACAGGGTAAGGGCTTCAGTGTCCACCACCACACATACACATCACATCACACACAGGGTAAGGGCTTCAGTGTCCACCACATTTACACATCACACATCTGGAAATACAATTTTTAAAGAGCAACTTTTCCACATGGCATAGATCTAATCATCCTCCCCTTGTGCAGCCAATAACCCTAACGCCCTGCTGACGGTATTGGACCAAGCTGACCTCAGTCTGCTGAACTCCACGTCAGCAGTGACGTCAGGGGCCAAGTACCAGGCCAGCCAATCATATCTGGCCGCCACCTGGCGGGTCACCACGTCACAGGGCCTTCAGCCAATCCGCTATGAGATCAGCGCAGGACGCAGCAATGAAGCCACGCCCAAAGGCGTGTTTAACAGTGTGACTGACAGGGTGTGGAGAGATGTGGGCCTGCAGTTATCTTCCCTGATTGTGCTGCCAGGAGGTAGTGTGCCATCCTCTGTCTTTTTGTTGTTGTTGTGTTGTGTAGTTTTTGTCATCTTTTCAGTGTTTTGCTTTGTCCTCTCTCTTTGTGCTGCCACTCTTTACCCTCCAAGTATATTCAAGCACTTTTCTCTCAGAAAAAATAAGGATTTATAGATATCAGCAAATGCACACATATCATACATTCAATATTAGTCATTTATTCATTTACAATCAATATATTAGTCAGTCATAATACAATCAATAGATTAGTCAGTCATTAATCTTACAATCAATATATTAGTCAATCATCAAGTTTATAATCCTCAGAGAAGACCAAGTAACAATTTTGAGACTGAGGACTGGACACTGCAGACTCAGATATCACATGTTCACCAAGTTCCACATTGGTGATTCTGAGGCGTGCCACTGTGAAACTTCTCGCATGACAGTGGAACGTTTCCTCCAGACCTGTCCATCACACCAAAACCTGAGAGCCAGTATCTGGCCTACTGACCTGATGAGGGATCAATTTTTTGGTTAGCTATCAGTCTTACAATCACTGCATTAGTCAGCCATCGATTTTAGAATTGGTACATTAGCCATCAATTTTACAATCATGGGGACAGAACAGCTCAGTGGTTGGAGCACTCACTTTCCACCAGCCAAGTTAAGCAGCATCAAGCATGGTTACCACTTGCATTGTGACTGTTTGCGCGCCTTGGCTTCAGTACAGTTCCCCAGTTCACCCAGCTGTAAATGGGTACTTGTCCTCTTTAGGGACAGGGAAGGTAAAGCAGCGAGGGAGAAGAGGTGAGCGCCACCCTCAATGTGCTGGCCCCTAGAGAAGTGAGGAATCTGACGCCTTGCTCCCCTACGACCTTATAGGTTAAGGAACACCTTTACCTTTTATACATCAGTCATCAATCTCACAATTGGTATATTAGTCAGCCATCAATTTTACAAGTACAATACATGCCAGTTAGTCTCATCAACGTTACTCAAGTGTAAGAATGGAATGGTAAAAGAATGCACTGCATTCAGCCACCCCCTCCATAATCATCATCCTGACTATGGTCCCTGATCTGCCTGCCTGCCTGCCTGCCTGTGTGCAGACGTGAAGCTGACGGCCAGACTGCCCTACTCCACCTTTGTCAGGGCCTGGTACTCTGACGGCTCCTTCGCCATCTTCAAGTCCTCTGGCATCACCCCAATCATCACCGCCCCCACCCCCACCTCCCTCCTTGCCAGAGCCGTGAGTGTCTGGGATACAGGGAGTAGGGGTGGGGGTGAGGGTGGAAGCTGTGCCGTTGTCATAGAGATTATCAGGGTTTGAGGGGTGGGGGTGGTGAGGGGGGAATTGTGCTGTGTTACCACTCCATTTATGGAGATAATTATGTTTTGGGCTTAGGGGAGGATGGGGGTGTGGGGTGTGGAGGAAAAGTGATGTATTCGTATTTGATTCACTGAGAAAAATGTGTTATTAGATTATGTTGTTATATTTGGTGGTGGTAGGGGGTGTTCTGTTACTTTAGGGTCAGATTCGTGACGGGTTCACTGTAGCACTGGCTGTGGACTGTGACCATGCCCCACCTTGTGCACAGCCAGAGCTCAGTCACCCTGCTGTCTCTTATCTCAACGCTTTATATCAGGTGTGTTCATTTTGTATAATTTGATTTTAAAAAAGAACGCATCTGTTTCCGCTGACACTGACTACTCATGAATGAAAGCCCCACGTGACCTGACGAGCTGAATGGAATATGGATTCCCTGAAAGGAGCAGAAGACTCTTCACCCTGCACCAGGGATGTAGTCCATCCATCAACAAATGAATAACTGGTAGATGAATAAAAATAAAAATAGATCAATGAATAAACAACAGATGAAAACACTCGTTCACGTTCATCCTCGCTGTCACTTACAGGTGAAGGAGCATTCCTCTGCTAGTGCCACCAAGGACGTGGACTTTGTGACGTCATCCGATTCTGTCCACGTCAGCTGGACCGACAAGTTTGTGACGTCAGCACCTATCACCAGTTATCAGGTCTTCATTGGAACACGACCAGAAGGTGAGTGAAGCTCTGTGCCTAGTCTGACGCCCTGTATCCTCTGTGACAGTGTTAACTGCCCCTACACTCACTTGCCTGGTGCCGGTTATGGCCCATGGAGCCAACACTCAGTGGGTACAGGCTGTAGTGAGGAAGGGGCTGGGGAAGTCAGATTGATTGATTGATTGATTGATTGATTGATTGATTGATTGATTAATGGTAAATCAAATCAATCAGGGTTTTTTATTTGTAAATAAATAAGATTTATTTATTTACTTATTTATTTTTTACTCTTTTATTTCGATGATAAAGCAATAAGCACTCGTGTGCTTTTTTACATCCAGTCCCGATGTGTATGCAGTTTTGTAATTTTTGTCATCTGTTCCCACCGGCACACAATGGCCTGCTCTCCCGAAAAGCGGAACAAGTTTTAACGTGTGCGCAAGATGTTCCGCATGTGTTTGCACATGGTACCTTTTGGGGGCATTAGAGTCGACACTGACACTAACTCCAGGGGAAAATGTCCCCTTGAACAGGACTCGAACCCGGGTCAGCAGATCTCAAGCGCAGTGGGCAACGCTCTAACCAGTCAGTGCAGAAAGTGGTTCACCGCTGACTTCTGGTTTCCCTTCATGCCGTCCCCTCTAACTTTGACCATTGATTTTGTCTTCATTGTCTGGTGGAGCTGCTGATAGGGAGTGGAGGAAGGACTGTGCTGTGCTGGTCTGGAGACAAACAGAAGATACAACTGTGCTGGTACACGTGTGTGTGTGTGTGTGTGTGTGTGTGTGTGTGTGTGTGTGTGTGTGTGTGTGTGTGTGTGTGTGTGTGTGTGTGTGTGTGTGTGGTGTGTGCGTGCGTGTGTGCGTGCGTGCGTGCGTGCGTGCGTGTGTATGTGCGTCAAGTCAAGTCAAGACAAGTCAAAATTTTATTTCCAGATGGTACATTGAATAAGCAATGCATTTGCTTTTTTTCATCAAGCCATCTATCTAAGAACAAATTTCGTAATGATTATACTAAGACACTACATTATTGCATCATTTACCATTAAATTAAACCAGTAAAAAAAAAAAGTACGTGTGTGTGTTCAGCTGCCGACATCTTCACGTCAAGACAACTACCAGGGTCCCAAAGCCGCCTGGCCATGGGGAGCTTGAGGCTTCGAGAGGGCGCGGTGTATTACAGCACAGTGACGGCACAGGGCAGCAGCGGGCTGCTCACCTGGGATGTGTCTGACGGCTTTTCCTTGGACCGTGCTCCGCCTGAGGCAGGGGCAGTATGGGATGGGACAGGTCAGTGAGGGAGAGAGGGGCAGTATGGAACGGGACAGGTCAGTGAGGGAGGCAGGGGCAGTATGGAATGGGACAGGTCAGTGAGGGAGAGAGGGAGAGAGGGAAGGGCAGTATGAGGTGGGACAGGTCAGTGAGGGAGGAAGGGAGGGAGGGAGGGGCAGTATGGGATGGGACAGGTCAGTGAGGGAGAGAGGGAGGGAGGGAAGGGTAGTATGGGATGGGACAGGTCAGTGAGGGATAGAGGGAGAGAGGGAAGGGCAGTATGGGATGGGACAGGTCAGTGAGAGAGGGAGGGAGGAAGGGGCAGTATGGAATGGGACAGGTCAGTGAGGGAGAGAGGGAGAGAGGGAGGGAGGGGGCAGTATGGGATGGGACAGGTCAGTGAGGGAGAGAGGGAGGGAGGGGCAGTATGAGATGGGACAGGTCAGTGAGGGAGAGAGGGAGGGAAGGGCAGTATGGAATGGGACAGGTCAGTGAGGGAGAGGAGGGAAGGGAAGGGGCAGTATGGGATGGGACAGGTCAGTGAGGGGAGGGAGGGGCAGTATGGGATGGGACAGGTCAGGGAGGGAGGGAGGGAGGGGCAGTATGGGATGGGACAGGTCAGTGAGGAAGGAGGGAGGGAGGGGGAGGGGCAGTATGGGATGGGACAGGTCAGTGAGGAGAGGGAGGGGCAGTATGAGATGGGACAGGTCAGGAGGGAGGGAGGAGGGGCAGTATGGGATGGGACAGGTCAGTGAGGAAGGAGGGAGGGGCAGTATGGGATGGGACAGGTCAGGAGGGAGGGAGGGAGGGGCAGTATGGGAATGGAGAGGTCAGGGAGGGAGGTGGAGGGGAATGTAAGATGAAACAGGTTAGGGAGGGACGGCATGGGATGGGACAGATCATGGAGGAAATGAAGGAGGGACTGCATGGGTTTTTTAATTATTCTTTTATATCGAAGTTAATGGAATAAGCACTTGTGTGCTTTTTTACATCTAGTCCCCGTGTGTATGCGGTTTTGTAAATTTTGATCATCTGTGCCCACCGGCACACAATGGCCTATTCTTACGAAACCATTACAAAATCTTACAGGATGGCAGAAGGCAGGGTGTACTGCTGGGGAATAGACGGTCGGTTGGTCCGTTGATTGGATAGCCAGCTGTATCAGTGTTTCTATAGATGGATTGTCGGACTGTTCCTATGATACACGGATTCACAAGTTGATTGTTTGGTTTGTTATTTGGTTGGTGTGCCACTAGACATCACGGCCTTGATCTTAAACTTATCAAGACACACAACAAACAGCACACACACACACAACACACACAAACACAACACACACCATGATGACTTAGCGATTTAGCCATTGCAATGTCCGTGATGTAGGCAATGCCACCCCCACCCTCATCCCAAAAAAGCACCGCTGAATCAAGGTAGATATTGATTAGTAATGACATGGAAATTTTAAAGCACTGAATGCTGTAAAGCAAACAAATCAAAGCACTTCCATTCAAATCATTCCCGTGCATGCAACCATTCCCAATAAGATTGACAGATTTTAAATGTACACACACAGTATGGTGCTGAATGTGGTCACGGTTTTATTGTTGATCTGTTATTTATTCTTTATTTCGGAGATAATGGTTTTTGTAAATGTTGTCATCGGTTCCCACTGGCACACAGCAGCCTACTCTTCCGAAAGATGGAACAGGGTTTAACGTAAATGCCAGATGTTCTGCATGCGTTCGCACACGGGACCTCGGTTTACAATCTCATCCAAAGGACTTTCGGGGGGAGTGGAGTCGGCACTGATGTTAACTCCCGGAGAAAATTTCCCTTGAATGGGCGTCTCAGTGGTTGCTCGAACCTAGGCTCGAACCGTGATCAGCTCGTAAGCACAAGGTGCAGTAAGGCGCTAACCACCAGGCAGTCCTGCACCCCCACTGACATCCTCGGAGTGCTGATCGATCACCTTCAGGTGTGGAGGTTGTGGATGTCTGCTCTGACACTGGCCTGTACCCAGCAAAGGCCGCAGGTCATGGCGGCGTGGTCATCACCCTGTCCATGATGGCTTGTCCTGTCAGGGGGGCCCATGTCCATCCACCGCATTGTGTCGACTTTCAGGTGTGGAGGACCTAGACTTCCAGTCCTCCAACGCCACTATCAGCGCCACTTGGCACGGCTTCTATGACGTGGATTCCGCTGTCCGGCGTTACGTCTGGTGTGTGGGCACTGCAGCCACCTCTGGCCTCTGTGACGTCATCGCCCCTACTGACGTTGGTTTGATGACATCAGCAAAGGCGCAGATTGCCTCCCCTGTCGCTGAAGGTAGGAATGAAGGTTTAGTGTTAGAGTTGCGCTCTTGCCTTCAATCGGAAATGTCCGCTGGGACGTAAATTTAACCACAGCAACAACAACAGTCATGCTCTTCGCAGCCATGATTAGTAGCCCTTCACTGTCAATGTAGAAGATCAATCAACAAAATTAATCAAAATTTATGGTCATTTTGCCATTAGACCTTGACATTTGAACGTTCAGACATAGAACGTTCAGATCATCTGAAATATAAAATTAAAGCCTCCCTGTAGAATTCAGAACATGGCCGTAGAAGGTTGGAGGCCATCATTGACATATTACAAAGCTGCCATTGTGGTGTTTAGACGGCAAGAATTCAGCATGGATGACCTGTCTGAAGTCATTTACCTATCAACATTTAGAACATGGGAAGAATATATAATAATATCTATATTTTATTATATATTAATATATATTATATATAATATAAATATATTATATATTATATATGTGGTGTGTGTTGGGTTGTGTGTGTGTGTGTGTGTGTGTGTGTGTGTTGTAGTGTGAGATAGTGATGACTGTGTGTTGTCTTTACCATTCTTTGACATGTTATATATCAATGATTTGTCTAGCTAAGTGACCTTCTATTAAGAAGTAAATCAGTATTTTGACTTGTATTGATGGACTGGATTATGTCTCCTGTTGCGGACATGAGTGGAATTGTTCTGTCGCACTGGCTGTCAGTCATCTGACCATGTTTGTTTCCAGCGGCTGCACAGAAGTGACCTGTTCTGTATTTGTACAGGAACCACTCTGTACAACAGAAGTGACACTGTTCTGTTTATACAGGCACCACCGTACAACAGAAGTGACACTGTTCTGTTTTACAGGCACCACTCTGTACAGCAGAAGTGACACTGTTCTGTTTTACAGGCACCACTCTGTACAACAGAAGTGACACTGTTCTGTGTTGTTGTTTTACAGGTACCACTCTGTACAACAGAAGTGACACTGTTCTGTTTTACAGGCACCACTCTGTACAGCAGAAGTGACACTGTTCTGTTTTACAGGCACCACTCTGTACAACAGAAGTGACACTGTTCTGTGTTGTTGTTTTACAGGCACCACTCTGTACAACAGAAGTGACACAGTTCTGTTTTACAGGCACCACTCTGTACAGCAGAAGTGACACTGTTCTGTTTATACAGGCACCACTCTGTACAGCAGAAGTGACACTGTTCTGTGTTGTTGTTGTTTTTTTACAGGCACCACTCTGTACAACAGAAGTGATACTGTTCTGTGTTGTTGTTGTTTTTTTACAGGCACTACTCTGTACAACAGAAGTGATACTGTTCTGTGTTGTTGTTGTTGTTGTTTTTTTACAGGCACCACTCTGTACAGCAGAAGTGACACTGTTCTGTGTTGTTGTTGTTTTTTTACAGGCACCACTCTGTACAGCAGAAGTGACACTGTTCTGTGTTGTTGTTGTTTTTTTACAGGCACCACTCTGTACAGCAGAAGTGACACTGTTCTGTTTTACAGGCACCACTCTGTACAGCAGAAGTGACACTGTTCTGTGTTGTTGTTGTTTTTTTACAGGCACCACTCTGTACAGCAGAAGTGACACTGTTCTGTGTTGTTGTTGTTTTTTTACAGGCACCACTCTGT
>CM054144.1:6686857-6694357 GCA_028751875.1 Rapana venosa | reverse complement strand
GGTCGGTTGGTTAACTGGTTAGTTGGCTGGTTGGTTGGCTGGCTGGTTGAATGGTTGGCTGGTTAGTTGGTTGGTTGGTCAGTGAATTGCTTGTTTGTTCAGATATTTGTTGTGGTTGGGTGATGACAGAAGATGGAGTGACAGTCCTTAGACAAATCCAGACAGTTCACACTGACCCCTGACCTTTGTTTGCTTGCTTTTTTCTCTGCCTTTGTTCACGTGGATTACTGAGGAAGGAGTGACAGACAGCGCAAGTGTCAGACTACAGGCACACCACATCATGCACAGCTTGGTTATCAGTTTGCGCCCCTGTTCTTTGGTTGGCCGCTTGATTGGTTTGCTGGGTGGATGGCTGATTGGTTGATTGCCTAGTTGGCTGGTTGGTATGTTGGTTAGCTGATTGGCTGGTTGGCTGATTAGCTGGCTGGTTGGCAAGTTGGTTGTCTAGTTCATTGACTAGTTGATTGGCTAGTAGGTTGACCGGTTGGTTGGCGAGTTTGTTGACTGGTTGGTTGGCAAGTTTGTTGACTGGTTGGTTGGCGAGTTTGTTGACTGGTTGGGTGGCAAGTTTGTTGGGCGTTGTCCTGTCTCTTCTGTTCTGTCCTGTCTTCAATCTCTTCTGTCCTGTCCTCAATCTCTTCTGACTTGTCTGTCTTCAATCTCTTCTGTCCTATCTGTCTTCAATCTCTTTTTTCCTGTCCTGTCTTCAATGTCTTCTGTCCCGTCCTGTCTTCAATCTCTTCTGTCCTGTCCTATCTGTCTTCAATGTCTTCTGTCCCTTCTGTCTTCAATCTCTTCTGTCCTGTCCTCAATCTCTTCTGACTTGTCTGTCTTCAATCTCTTCTGTCCTATCTGTCTTCAATCTCTTTTGTCCTGTCTTCAATGTCTTCTGTCCCGTCCTGTCTTCAATCTCTTCTGTCCTGTTCTATCTGTCTTCAATGTCTTCTGCCCTTCTGTCTTCAATCTCTTCTGTCCTACCTGTCTTCAATCTCTTCTGTCCTGTCTTCAATGTCTTCTGTCCTGTCCTGTCTGTTTTCAATCTCTACTGTCCTGTCTGTCTTCAATCTCTTCTGTCCTATCTGTCTTCAATCTCTTTTGTCCTGTCTTCAATGTCTTCTGTCCCGTCTGTCTTCAATCTCTTCTGTCCTGTTCTATCTGTCTTCAATGTCTTCTGCCCTTCTGTCTTCAATCTCTTCTGTCCTACCTGTCTTCAATCTCTTCTGTCCTGTCTTCAATGTCTTCTGTCCTGTCCTGTCTGTCTTCAATCTCTACTGTCCTGTCTGTCTTCAATCTTCTCTTCTGACCTGTCTGTCTTCAATCTCTTCTGTCCTGTCTTCAATGTCTTCTGTCCGTCTGTCTTCAATCTCTTCTGTCCTGTCTTCAATGTCTTCTGTCCCGTCTGTCTTCAATCTCTTCTGTCCTGTCCTCAATCTCTTCTGTCCTGTCTTCAATGTCTTCTGTCCCGTCTGTCTTCAATCTCTTCTGTCCTGTCCTCAATCTCTTCTGTCCTGTCTTCAATGTCTTCTGTCCCGTCTGTCTTCAATCTCTTCTGTCCTGTCTTCAATGTCTTCTGTCCCGTCTGTCTTCAATCTCTTCTGTTCTGTCTTCAATGTCTTCTGTCCCGTCTGTCTTCAATCTCTTCTGTCCTACCTGTCTTCAAGCTCTTCTGTCCTGTCTTCAATGTCTTGTGTCCCGTCTGTCTTCAATCTCTTCTGTCCTGTCCTCAATGTCTTCTGTCCTGCCTGTCTTCAATCTCTTCTGTCCTGTCCTGTCTGTCTTCAATCTCTACTGTCCTGTCTTCAATCTCTACTGTCCTGTCTTCAATCTCTACTGTCCTGTCTTCAATCTCTACTGTCCTGTCTGTCTTCAATCTCTACTGTCCTATCTGTCTTCAATCTTCTCTTCTTGCCTGTCTGTCTTCAATCTCTTCAATCCTGCCTGTCTTCAATCTCTTCTGTCCTGCCTCTATTCAATCTCTTCTGTCCTACCTGTCTTCAATCTCTTCTGTCCTGTCTGTCCTCAATTTTCTCTTCTGTGCTGTCCTATCTTCAATCTCTTCTGACCTGTCTGTCTTCAATCTCTTCTGTCCTGGCTGGCTGGCTGGCTGGTTGGTTGGTTGGTTGGTTGTTTGGTTGGTAAATTAGATGGTGGTTGGTTGGTTGGTTGGATGCTTAGCTGGCTGGTTGGTTGGTTGGTTGGTTTGTTTGTTGGTTGGCTGGTTGGTTGGCTGGTTGGTTGGTTTGCTGGTTGGTTGGTTGGTTAGTTAGTTTAGCTGGCTAACTGGTCGGTTGGTTAACTGGTTAGTTGGTTAGTTGGCTGGCTGGTTGGCTGGCTGGCTGGCTGCTTGGTTGGTTATTTGTTTTGTTGGTCAGTGAATTGCTTGTTTGTTCAGATATTTGTTGTGGTTAGGTGATGACAGAAGATGGAGTGACAGTCGTTAGACAAATCCAGACAGTTCACCCTGACCCCTGACCTTTGTTTGCTTGCTTTTCTCTCTCTGCCTTTGCTCACGTGGATTACCGAGGAAGGAGTGACAGACAGCGCAAGTGTCAGACTACAGGCACACCACATCATGCACAGCTTGGTTATCAGTTTGCGCCCCTGTTCTTTGGTTGGCCGCTTGATTGGTTTGCTGGGTGGATGGCTGATTGGTTGATTGCCTAGTTGGCTGGCTGGTATGTTGGTTAGCTGATTGGCTGGTGGGCTGATTAGCTGGCTGGTTGGAAAGTTGGTTGTCTAGTTCATTGACTAGTTGATTGACTAGTAGATTGACTGGTTGGTTGGCAAGTTTGTTGACTGGTTGGGTGGCAAGTTGGTTGTTGTCTTGTTGATTGAGTAGCTGGTTGACAAGTTGACTATGTTGATGTCTGTGGTAGGAGACAGTGCCCTACATCCTGACCCTGCTGTGTGCAGCTATCACTTCCTTGCCACAGCCTCCTCCCCCTCCCTCACCATCGCCATCACCACCACCACCACTTCCCCCGACCAACGGCTGGCCTTGGATGACGTCATTCTGGAGGAGGTGGGGAGGCAGGCAGGTGGGGGAGCGAGGAAGGAGGAGGGAATGAGGTGGAGTGGACTGTTCCTGGCCCAGTGGTCCATGGTTCAGATCTCCTGGCACTTTGTGGATAGCGTCTCCCCCATCGTGGATTATCAGTGGGCCCTGGGTGAGTGTGCCTCTGTGTGTGTGTGTGTGTGTGTGTGTGTTGTGTGTGTGTGGTGTTGTGTGTGTGTTGTGTGTGTGTGTGTGTGTTTGTGTGTGTGTGTGTTGTTGTGTGTTGTTTGTGTGTGTGTGTGTTGTGTGTGTGTGTGTGTGTGTGAGTGTGTGTGTGTGTGTGTGTGTGTGTTTGGTGTGTGTGTGTGTGTGTGTGTGTGTGTGTGTGTGTGTAGTGTGTGTGTTTGTGTTGTGTGTGTGTATGTGTGTTTTGGTGTGTGTGTGTGTTTGTGTGTGTGTGTGTGTGTGTGTGTGTGTGTGTGTAGTGTTGTGTTGTGTGTTTGTGTGTTGTGTGTGTGTGTTGTGTTTTGTGTGTGTGTGTGTTGTGTGTGTGTGTGTGTGTGTGTGTGTGTGTGGTGTGTGTGTGTGTGTGTTTGTGTTTGTGTTGTGTGTGTGTTGTTGTGTGTTGGGTGTTGTTGTGTGTGTGTGTGTTGTTGTGTGTTTGTTGTGTGTGACGGTGTTGTGTGTGTGATGTTGTGTGTGTGTGTGTTTGTGTGTGTGTGTGTGTATGTGTGTGTTGTGTTTGTGTGTTGTGTGTGTTGTGTTTGTTGTGTTTGTTTGTGTGTTGTTGTTTGTTTGTGTGTGTGTATGTGTGTGTTTGTGTGTGTGTTTTGGTGTTGTGTGTGTTGTTTGTTGTGTGTTGTGTTGTGTTTGTTTGTGTGTGTATGTGTTTGTGTGTGTGTTTTGTGTGTGTGTGTGTTGTGTGTGTAATGTGTGTTTTGTGTGTTAGTGTGTGTTGTGTGTGTGTTGGTGTGTGTGTGTTGTGTGTGTGTTTGGTGTTGTGTGTGTGTATGTGTGTTTGTGGTTTGTGTGTGTTGTGTGTGTGTTTGTTTGTTGTTTGTTTGTGTGTTTGTTTGTTTGTTTGTGTGTGTATGTGTGTGTTTGTGTGTGTGTGTTTGTGTGTGTGTTTGTTTGTGTGTGTGTATGTGTGTGTTGTGTGTATGTGTTGTGTGTGTTGGTGTGTGTGTTGTGTGTGTAATGTGTTTTGTGTGTATGTGTTTGTGTGTGTTTGGTGTGTGGTGTGTGTGTGTGTGTTGTGTGATGTGTGGTGTGTTAGTGAGTGTGTGTTTGTGTTGTGTTTGTGTGTGGTTTGCTTTGTTGTTTGTTTGTGTTGTTTTTTGTATGTGTTGTGTTTGTGTGTGTGGTTTGTGTGTGTTGTGTTTGTTGTTGTTGTGTTTGTGTGTGTTTGGTGTTAGTGTTTTGGTGGTAGTTGTGTATGGTTTTGTGTGGTGTGTGTTTGTTTGTGTGTTTGGTGTAGTGTGTTGCGTTGTATTTGTGGGGTGCATGGGTGGTTCAGTCACCAGCAATATATATTTGTATCAAGTGTTCACCATGTTAGAAAGGACGCACACCAACAAGAGCTTTCCTTGTAACGCTTCCAGGCACAAGCACCCCTGTTTTGGAGAGTTGGTTGGGTTTTGTTGTTGTTGTTGTTGTTGTTGTTTTGGGGTGGGGGTGTTGTTTTGGGGTGGGGGGTTGCTTATGGGTTGGGCTTTACTTTTGGTTACCTTTCCAATCATCAACAGCAGTTTTCTGCTTTCTGTCACCTTTCCACTCATCAATAGCTGTGTTCTGCTTTCTGTTACCTTTCCACTCATCAACAGCAGTTTTCTACTTTCTGTTACCTTTCCACTCATCAACAGAAGCTTTCTGCTTTCTGTTACCTTTCCACTCATCAACAGCACTTTTTTGCTTTCTGTTACCTTTCCACTCATCAACAGCAGTTTTCTGCTTTCTGTGACCTTTCCAATCTTCTACAGCAGTTTAATGCTTTCAGTTACCTTTCCAATCATCTACAGCAGTGTTCTACTTTCTGTTACCTTTCCACTCATCAACAGCAGTTTTCTGCTTTCTGTTACCTTTCCACTCATCAACAGCTGTGTTCTGCTTTCTGTTACCTTTCCACTCATCAACAGCAGTTTTCTGCTTTCTGTTACCTTTCCACTCATCAACAGCAGCTTTCTGCTTTCTGTCACTTTTCCACTCATCAACAGCAGTTTTCTGCTTTGTTACCTTTCCACTCATCAACAGCAGTTTTCTGCTTTCTGTTACTTTTCCACTCATCAACAGTTGTGTTCTGCTTTGTTACCTTTCGACTCATCAACAGCAGTTTTCTGCTTTCTGTTACTTTTCCACTCATCAACAGTTGTGATCTGCTTTCTGCTACCTTTCCACTCATCAACAGCTGTGTTATGCTTTCTGTTACCTTTCCACTCATCAACAGCAGTTTTATGCTTTCTGTTACCTTTCCACTCATCAACAGCAGTTTTCTGCTTTTGTTACCTTTACACTCGTCACCAGTTGTGTTCTGCTTTCTGTTACCTTTCCACTCATCAACAGCAGTTTTCTGCTTTATGTTACCTTTCCACTCATCAACAGCAGTTTTCTGCTTTCTGTTACCTTTCCACTCATCAACAACAGTTTTCTGCTTTCTGTTACCTTTCCACTCATCAACAGCTGTGTTATGCTTTCTGTTACCTTTCCACTCATCAACAGCTGTGTTTCTGCTTTCTGTTACCTTTCCACTCATCAACAGCAGTTTTCTGCTTTCTGTTACCTTTCCACTCATCAACAGCAGTTTTCTGCTTTCTGTTACCTTTCCACTCATCAACAGCAGCTTTCTGCTTTCTGTTACCTTTCCACTCATCAACAGCAGCGTTCTGCTTTCTGTTACCTTTCCACTCATCAACAGCTGTGTTTCTGCTTTCTGTTACCTTTCCACTCATCAACAGTTGTGTTCTGCTTTCTGTTACCTTTCCACTCATCAACAGCTGTGTTCTGCTTTCTGTTACCTTTCCACTCATCAACAGCTGTGTTATGCTTTCTGTTACCTTTCCACTCATCAACAGCTGTGTTATGCTTTCTGCTACCTTTCCACCCATCAACAGCTGTGTTTCTGCTTTCTGTTACCTTTCCACTCATCAACAGCAGTTTTCTGCTTTCTGTTACCTTTCCACTCATCAACAGCAGTTTTCTGCTTTCTGTCACCTTTCCACTCATCAACAGCTGTGTTTCTGCTTTCTGTTACCTTTCCACTCATCAACAGCAGTTTTATGCTTTCTGCTACCTTTCCACTCATCAACGGCAGTTTTGTTCTTTGTGTGGCTGGTTGGTTGTGGCTTCTCCTGCCTTCCCCGACATGGGCCTGACTTCCTGACTGACTGACTGCCTGACTGACTGACTGACTGACTGACTGCCTGCCTGCCTGCCTGACTGACTGCCTGACTGACTGACTGACTGACTGACTGACTGACTGCCTGACTGACTGCCTGACTGACTGACCGCCCTCGGCTGCTGCGGTCCCTGTTGCAGGCACCAGTCGTGGCGGGGTGCAGCTGCAGAGCTACGTCAGTGTGGGCAGGCGACAGCACGCCTCGCTGCACGGCCTGACCCTGACGCACGGCAGTCGGCTCCACGTCACGCTGCTGGCCCGCAACGCCGCCGGTCTGACGTCAGTGGCCCACTCCCGCCCCCTGGTGGACATGACGCCGCCAGAGTTCGGTCCCTTGCTGGACGGGTCAACAGGTCAGTGGAGGTCATGATGTAAGGGAAGAAGGGCAGGGAGGGGGGGAGAATAGAGGTTCTGACAATCAACCTACCAATCCGTCAATCAGCCAATCCATCAATCTGTCAGTCAGTCATTCCATCTGTCCATCTGTCCAGCAGTAGGCCTTCCTGCCCCGCTTTACCTGATGCTCTGTTGATCTGAACAATCAGGTGATTTCTCAAAAATAGCTAGATGATGTAAATTATACCCAGGGGATATCAATAATACCCAAGTGATATCAATAACAGCAAAGTTACGTCAATAACACTAATGTGATATCAATAATAGTCTGGTGATATCAATAACAGCTGTGTGATATGAATAATAGTCAGGTTATATCAATAATAGCCAGGTGATATCAATAATAACTGGGTGATATCAATAATAGCCAGGGGGTATCATTCAGTATGAATAACAGTAAAGTGATATCAATAATGGTCAGGTAATATTAACAACAGCCGGGTGATGTCAGTAATATCCAGGTAAAACCAATAACAGCCAAGTGATGTCAATAACACGGTGATATCAATAATACTCTGGTGATATCAATAACATTCTTGTAATATCAAAAATAGTCGGTTTATATATATATAAAAAAGCCAGATTATATCAATTATAGTCAAGTGGTATCAATAACAGCCAAGTGATATTGATAACAGCCAAGTGATATCAGTGTTATACAGGGGCGATGTCATAAACCACACAGGCAGGTGATATCAGTGTTTTACAGGGGGAAATG
>CM054144.1:6666857-6681857 GCA_028751875.1 Rapana venosa | reverse complement strand
CTTGTATAGGCCTATGTGTGCCCCTGCTGTCACAGCAAGTTTACATGCAACAAATCTCATCACACAGGTAACATTATTACTTAAAATATTTCTTAAACTCAGTAGTCAAAAATTCATGCATGCACATGTCCCTCTGTTTCCTTGTCTGCTTTGTGATGTTGT
This sequence comes from Rapana venosa, assembly GCA_028751875.1. Taxonomy (NCBI): domain Eukaryota; kingdom Metazoa; phylum Mollusca; class Gastropoda; order Neogastropoda; family Muricidae; genus Rapana; species Rapana venosa. The sequence continues at coordinate 6,681,695 of CM054144.1, read as the reverse complement.
CCGTCCACCTTCTTCTACCGCTTTGCTTCCCTCCCTCAACAATCCCCTTCAGTACACTTTTGAATAAGCCTTTGGATGTTGTAACGTGGTGGCACAAACGTTTACTGGGCAAAAGTCATTAATGTGGAGCTAGTACATAGTACTGAAGTAACATGCCTGTTTAGTGGCAACAGCTGTTAAAACCAAGTTGCTTTTGCTGAATTGAGAGTTCTTGACAAGAACCTGACATATTTTCAATAGGATGACAGGAATAATGTGAAAATATGTTATTACCATTGGAGGTGCTACAACAAGAGTACTGCATAGAGGACAACAGCCATTGTAATCAAGTAGCTATGTAATAGGGGTCCTTTAACAAGAGGACCGCATGATGGACCTCAGTTAATGCTATCAAGTTGTTATGTATTAGGGGCCCCAAATCAACAGGTCTGTATAGAGGACAACAACCACTCTCATCAAGTTGTTATGTTTAAGGGTGGTGTGCCCAGTGACAAAAGCCGTTAGTAACATGTTGTAGGTTAGGTTCTTGAAACGACAGTTCCCTTCCCTAGTTCCCTGCCCTAGAGGCCACAAAGGCCTTCTTCCTGTGTGTGGTCAGCGTGTGGTCGGTGTTGTTTTGCAATGCTGGTGACTTTGGTTTTGTGCTATACTGCTTGCCACTTTAGAACTTTTGTTTTGATTTTGCCATTTTTGTGTGTGTCTGTCTGTCTGGTTTTGATTGGCTAACTGGCTAGGTGGTATTTTTCCTTTGTTTGTTTTTGAAGGTGGAGGTGTTATTTGATTTTACAAATAATTCCTGTTTTTGTAAATGCGTATCTACCAAACTGTTATAGATTTGCTGAGGATTTTCAGTTTGCTTATTTGTTTATTAGGGATGATCGTTTGTATTATAGACAGATCATAGTCGTTCTTTCCCAAATTTCTGTGATGATTTTATTTGATTATCTGTGGTGTGATATCACTGTGATAACTAACCGTCCAAGATTTTCCTTTATTGTTTTACATACAGCAATGTTGTTTCTTTATTGTTTTACAGACAGGAATTTTGTTTTCTTTCATTGTTTTACATACAAGAATGATGTCAACCCATCTTCTGAATTCAGGAAAGGAATTGTTCCCAACACTAAAACAAAATCTTCCCAACACTAAAACACTGTTCCCAACATTAAAACAAAGTGTTCCCAACACTAAAACACTGTTCCCAACACTAAAACACTGTTCCCAACACTAAAACACTGTTCCCAACACTAAAACACTGTTCCCAACACTAAAACAAAATGTTCCCAACACTAAAACAAAATGTTCCCAACACTAAAACCTGTTCCCAACACTAAAAGACTGTTCCCAACACTAAAACAAAATGTTCCCAACACTAAAACACTGTTCCCAACACTAAAACAAAATGTTCCCAACACTAAAACACTGTTCCCAACACTAAAACACTGTTCCCAACACTAAACCAAAATGTTCCCAACACTAAAACAAAGTGTTCCCAACACTAAAACCTGTTCCCAAAACTAAAACAAAATGTTCCCAACACTAAAAACTGTTCCAACACTAAAAACTGTTCCCAAAACTAAAACAAAATGTTCCCAACACTAAAAACTGTTCCAACACTAAAAACTGTTCCCAACACTAAAACAAAATGTTCCCAACACTAAAACAAAGTGTTCCCAACACTAAAACCTGTTCCCAACACTAAAACACTGTTCCCAACACTAAAACACTGTTCCCAACACTAAAACAAAATGTTCCCAACACTAAAACAAAGTGTTCCCAACACTAAAAACTGTTCCCAACACTAAAACACTGTTCCCAACACTAAAACAATGTTCCCAACACTAAAACAATATGTTCCCAACACTAAAAACTATTCCCAACACTAAAACAAAGTGTTCCCAACACTAAAACACTGTTCCCAACACTAAAACAAAATGTTCCCAACACTAAAACAAAATGTTCCCAACACTAAAACAAAATGTTCCCAACACTAAAACAAAATGTTCCCAACACTAAAAACTATTCCCAACACTAAAACAAAATGTTCCCAACACTAAAACACAATGTTCCCAACACTAAAAACTGTTCCCAACACTAAAGCAAAATGTTCCAACACTAAAACAATATATTCCCAATACTAAAACAATATGTTCCCAACACTAAAACAAAATGTTCTCAACACTAAAAACTGCTCCCAATACAAAAAATCCTGTTTCAACTAAAAGATTGTTCCCAACACTATTATATAGAAAAGCTGTGCTTGCACTGAAACGACAAAACAGCATGTATTGTAATAAAGAATGATTTGTCGTGTAATAAAGATTCATAGTGTATGGCGATGTGTTGTGATGAACTTGTATATGACTGACTGTTGGGATTCATTGGGTGCATTTGCTGATAAACCAGAGGGATAGTATGGCACAAGCGAGCAGTTTATTTATTTTATCATTTAATAAATTACAAGAATAGTTATGGCACAAGGGAGCAGTTGGTTTATTTTACCAGTCGATGAACCACAGAGATATTTATGCAACAAACGATTATCTTGTTATTTTACCAGTGACTAAACCAAAGGGATAGTTTTGGCACAAATGACTAGCTGGTTGTTTTATCAACCACGGGGACAATTCTGGCACAAACAAATGGTTGGTCGTTTTATCAGTTGTTAAACCATGGTGAAAATCGTAGTACAAAGTGACTGATTAATCATTCTAGCAGCAGATAAACCACGTGGGTAGTTATGGCACGACAATTAGTTTGCCAACATTTTTTTTTCAAATAAACGACTAGCAATTGCAGATAAAGGGCATAACTCTGCCACATTTTTGCCGGCTACAAACGAAAGTCTGCACTGTTTGTTTGTCTAATTGTTCATTGGCTGGTTAGTTAGGTCCAGGTTGTTTTATTTAGTTTTAGTTTTTAATTTGGGGTTGTTGTTGGGTTTTTTCGTTGTTTGCTTTTTTTTAGGTTTGCTCTTTTCTTTTTTTTTCTCTTCTCTTTTTGACGGGTAGACGTGAGGGGTTTAGCACATTTCTTTTTCCACACAAAAGCATTAAAATTAATTTCTAAATCGTGTACCCATTTATTAAAGTTTTAACTAAACTCCCTTCCTACGCACCCCCACCCCCACCCCACCCTTCCCTCCACTGCCACCTCCACCTCTACCTGCACCTGTCTATCCACGATTACTGTTCAGGTGTCAGGTAGGGATTAAAGGATTAGTGTGAGGGGATTATCGGGGCATTTAACCCTCAGGGGTTGATTGATTGTGACAGCTTTTTCCAAATGTTTTTTCGTGTGAGGTTTTATGTGTGTGCGCGGTTCACGCATGTATATTGTGGGTGCGTGCGGGGCGGTTTTGGGGGTGTGAGCGTGCGGTTTTGGGGTCATGTGGTTATTACTGCGGCATGCCGTTTATGGCGGCGGGATGTGGGCAGGGAGCAATACAACAGAAGAAACAGTCATGAGCAATAGAAAAGGAGGAGGGGCAGCAGCAGTATACACAGCAGCAGCACGGCGGCAGCACACAGCAGTAGTATAGTAATTTGTTTGTAGAAATAGTGTAGTAGATAGTATAACCTTGGTTACAAAACAAAAAGCGAACACCTCCAACAAGGACAACCATTCAGCCAACAATACCAATAACACAGCTCTCACATCTAAAACACAATGGGCCTGAAGGCCATCACTGCCTACCCAGCTCTCCTTTAGTACAAGTCAACAAACACACAAACCCCAATACACCCTTCATAAACCCGTACAAAAACACCCTTCATAACCATGTACACCACCCTTCATAAACCCGTAAAAACACCCTTCAAACCAGGTACACAAACCCCTTCAAAAAACCATAACACCCTTTTAAAAACCCGTGTACACACACCCTTTATAACCATACACACACCCTTTATAACCATGAAAAAACAAACCCTTTATAACCATACACACACCTTCTAAAAAGGGACACCACCCCCTTTTAACCCTGTACACCACACACCCTTCATAACCAGTACAACAAAACCCCTTTTAACCCGTGTACACACAAAACCCCCCAAACCAGTTCACACACCCCTTCTAACCAGTACACACACCCTTCATAACCATGTACACACACCCTTTATAACCATACATACACCCTTCAAACCCGGACACACACATACCCCTCTAACCATACACACCCCCTTTATAACCGTTTTACACACCCTTCAACCATACACACACCCTTCATAACCAGTACTACACCCTTCATAACCAGTGTACACACACATCACCCTTCAAACCAGGTGTACACACACCCCAAACCATATACACACACACTTAATCCCAGTATATCACACCCTTTTAAATCATATACACCACCCTTCAAACCAGATTACACACCCCTTTATAACCGTATACACAAACCCCTTTATAGAAGTACACCCCCCCCCCTTTATAACCATACACAACACCCTTCATAACCAACACCACCCTCATAAAACCTTTTTCACACACCCCTTTATAAACCCTGTACACAACCCTTCATAACCAGTGTACACACACCCTTCAAACCTGTACACACACCCTTTATAACCCGTGAACACAAACCCCCCTTTTAACCAGTACACCCCCTTCATAACCCTGTAAACCAAACCCCTTTAAACCGTACATACACCCCTTTATAACCCTTACACACACATACACCCTTTTAAACCCTTTCACACACCCCATAACCAGTCCACACCCCTTCATAAACCAGTACACACACCCTTTATAACCATGTAAAACAAAAACCCCCTTTTAACCATTACAAAAACCCCTTTAAACCAGTGTACACCACATAACCCCCTTTTAACCCGATGTACACACAAACCCTTTTAAACCATAACAACACCCTTCATAACCCGTATTACAACCCCCCCTAAACCCGTGTACACACACCCTTCATAACCTACACACACCCTTCCCAACCCCCATATATACACACCCTTCATAACCAATGTACCAAAACCCTTCAACCCATTAACAAAAACCCCATAACCCAAAAAAACACACCCTCATAACCAGAGGTACACACACCCTAACCCAGTATATACACAAAAACCCTTCTAACCAGAGTGTACACACACCCTTCATACCCATAATACACACCCTTTATAAACCAGTTAAACACCCCCATAAACCAAATTAAAACCCCCCTTCAAACCAGTAACAACACCCTTCAAACCATTAAAAACCCCCCCTTTATAACCCCAAAAACACAAAAAACCCCCCTTTAAACCAGTAAACACAAAAAACCCCCCCCCTTTATAACCAGTATATACACACCCCTTTTATAACCGTATATGCACACCCTTCATAAACCCTATACACACCCTTCATAAACCCTGTACAACAAAACCCTTTAAACCATACAAACACACTTCAAACCAGTGTACACAACAATACCCCCTTTATAACCAAATGACACACACCCTTAACCCAGATATACACACCCTTCAAACAGTGTACCACACCCCTTTATACCCGTAATACACACCCTTCATACCAGAAAAAACACCCCTTTATACCCATATAACATACCCTTCATAACCAGAGTGACACACACCCTCTAACCAAGTGTACACACCCCTTCTAAACCTATACCCACCCTTCAACCCGTATACACAAACCCCCTTTATAACCGTAAATACACACCCTTCATAACCAGTACACCCCCCTTTATAACCCTACACACCCTTCAAAAAAAACAAAACCCCCCCTTTAAACCAACCACACACCCTTTCATACCATAACACACACCCCTAACCAGTACACCCCCCCCAAACCATATACACCACCCTTCATAACCAATACACCCCACCCTTTTATAATCATACAACAAACCCTTTATACCCAGTAATCACACCCTTCAACCCAGATAAACACACCCTTCATAACCAAGGACACACACCCTTCATAAACCCAAATGTACACACACCCTTCATACCAGATGTACACACACCCCTTTAAACCAAGTGCCCCCCCTTTATAACTCGGCCTACTGAGTCGTAAACCCTGCACACACACACACACACACACACACACCCTTCATAACCCCAAAGTAACACCCTTCAAACCAGATGTACACACACCCCTTTGTGCCAGTACACACACACCCTTCAAAACCAATATACCCCTTCAAACCATAACACACCCCTTCATAACCATACACACAAAAAGCCCTTCAAACCAGTAAAACACACACCCGAAAACCCGTATATAACACCCCTTCATAAAGAGTAACACACCCTTCGTAAAAAAGTATACCACCCCCATAACCCTAAACACACGCCCTTTATAACCAGAACACCCCCCCTTTAAACCAAAAACAACCCCTTCAAACCATACATACACACCCCTTCTAACCCTACACACACACCCTTGAAACCATATATAACACCCCTTCAAACCATAAACAACCCTTCGTAACAAGTAACACACCTCCATAACCCCGTACATACACCGCCCTTCAAACCATATCACACCCCTTTAAACCAGTAACACACCCCTTAAAAACCAGTACATACACCCCCCCTTCAAAAACCAGTACATACACACGCCCTTTTAAAAACCCGTATCACACGCCCTTCATAACCGTACACACACACCCTTCATAACCATAATAATAATAAAATAATAATAAAAATGGGAAATTTTTTACCCAACTTGTAAAACAAACAAAACGAAGCGCTTGCACTCAAATCATTACGCGCATGCAACTTTCCTCAAATATAATAAAGAACATATTTCAAATTTATGCACGTGTATGTACACACACACACCAACAACACACACACACACACACACACACACACACATACACAACAACAAAACCCACAACAAAACACACACACACACACCACACACAAACACACACACACACACACACACACACACACACACACCACACACACACACACCGCGAACACACTTAGGAGATGAAGAATGCTGTTGAAAAGTAGAGACGGATATGAGGGGAAAGTGTCAGGTAGGAAATAAGTGTGTACACACACACCCTTCATAACCAGTACACACACCCTTCATAACCAGTACACACACACCCTTAATAACCAGTATATACACACCCTTCATAACCAGTACACACACCCTTCATAACCAGTACACACACACCCTTCATAACCAGTACACACACCCTTCATAACCAGTACACACACACCCTTCATAACCAGTATACACACACCCTTCATAACCAGTATACACACACCCTTCATAACCAGTATACACACACCCTTCATAACCAGTGCCTCACTGATGTCGTACCCAGTGCACACACACACACACACACACACACACACACTCACACACACACACACACACTGTTGTTGTTTATGTATATTTGTGTTTGTTTGACTGTTTATTTCCTTGTTGTGGTTGTTCTTGTTGATTCATTTTTTTTTTGGTTTTATTTAGTTGTTTGTATGGTTGAAGGTTTGTGTATATATGTGTGTGTGAGGGAGGGGGGGGGGAGGGAAGCAGTTGGTGTGGGTTTTTTATTTTTATTCTGTTTTGTCTTCTTTGTTTGTTTTGGTTTGGTTTTTCTTTGTTGCTTGTTTGTTTGTGTTATGACGGATATTTTTTCAAGATTTTTGAATTATCTGAATTGTATGGTCTAATATTTTTCTGGGTTTTTTGTTTTGTTTTTAATTCCACATATGCATATGTTATTGGGTTTTTTTGTTTGATTTGTATAGTTTACCATAGATTAGGTATTTTTTCTATGTCTGCATATACATTATCTTTTTTTCTCGATTTTTTTTCTTTCTTTAGATAGATGGCTTGATGAAAAAAAGCAAATGCACTGCTTATTCAATGTACCATCTGAAAATAAAAGTTTGACTTTGACTTTGACTTTGACACACACACACCCTGATGTCCTAAGCTGGTTTCCCACTGTGGCTGCCTCCTGTCACGACTGGGTCAGTCAGTGTTGTGGCCCCACAGCCAGTCAGGGAGGAGGTTCAGGGTAATCCCCAACTTCAGCACTGATTAGGGTTACGCTCCTGCTGCCTCCTGTTCTGCTCACTGGGCTGTGGCCGCTCTTTGGCTCTTCACGCCTCACTTGACCGCTGGCCACCGGCGACGACGTTATCGGCATGGCACAGGAAACGGTCACACGACAGCTGTCGCCGTCACCGCCACCCACAGCGAGGCCGCACATGCGCATTGCTGCACTACCGGGTTGTCTGCTCGTTCAATGGAAAGGAATTGGAAGTGTTTGTGGCATTGTGGATGAATGGTGTGAAGTGATTGATATTTCTGAGGACCTCCAGCCGGTAAGTCAGCGGAAAGCATATCTCTGGCATGAATGCAGTGATGGTATCAGAAATAGTTCGATCCCTACAATCCTGTGTTTTTCTTGTCTTTTTTATTATTATATATTTCAGTCCATTGGTAAAACAGCCATAAGTTCCTATGCAAGTGGATTTAATTTCCAAAGATCGTTTACTGGATGACACTGAGCACACGTGTTAGTGTGTAGTTCATCCCGTAGCAGTGTGGGCAACAGAGGCAGCCTGAGAGCATTCTGTGGCATTTTCAACCAAAGTAGATTTCTCTGTGTTGAATTCGTGCTTCTCTCCCCGAGAAGAGTGTGTCTCCACAAAAGCAACACCACCCATTTTTGAAAAAAAAACTGTTGGCAAACTTGTGTATTTACTTTCCCATGAGAGTTGGGGGGGGGGGGGTGGTTGTTACTACAGAATTTTACCCTGGATATGGGGACGGGATAGCTCAGTGGTCGGAGCACTCGCTTTCCCCCAGACAAGTTAAGCAGCGTCGAGCGTGGTTACCAGTTGGATGGGTGACCGTTTGCGCGCCTTGGCTTCAGTACAGTTCCCCCAGTTCACCCAGCTGTAAATGGGTACCTTCCCTCTTTAGGGTCAGGGAAGGTAAAGCAGCGAGGGAGAGGAGATGGGCGCCGCCCTCAATATGCTGGCCCTAGAGAAGTGAGGTCTCTGACGCCTCGCTCCCCTACGACCTTATAGGTTATGGGACTCCTTTACCTCCTTTACCTATCTCTCTTCTTTCTGTAGGTTCGTTTACGTGCGTTAAATTTGTATTGCCTTCGGAAGCTGGGTGAATCTTTACCTGAACGGTTAACACTCAGACCACCACTCAGGGTCTAATGTAACATTTAAAAAACCGCATACACACGGGGACTGGATGTTTTTACATCATAAAAGCATAAGTGCTTATTCCATTATCCACGATATGAAAGAAGTAATAAATAAATAAATAAATAATGGATTGGAGAACAGTTTGGGCTCAAACAAGGATCGAATCCACAACTGCTTTCCTTCTGGCTAGACGTGTTACCTCTGGACCCCAGATTGAGGTGGAGTAGCCCCGCGGTTAGAGCATCCAGCTTGTCATCTGACATCAACTACGGACGAGGGTTCCAGTCCCCTCTGTATGACATCAGCTGAGGATGAGGGTTCCAGCTCCCTCTGTATGACGTCAGCTGAGGATGAGGGTTCCAGGTCCCTCTGTATGACGTCAATTGAGGATGAGGGTTCCAGTTCCCTCTGTATGACGTCGGCTAAGGATGAGGGTTCCAGGTCCCTCTGTATGACGTAAGCTAAGGATGAGGGTTCCAGGTCCCTCTGTATGACGTCAGCTAAGGATGAGGGTTCCAGTCCCCTCTGTATGACGTCAATTGAGGATGAGGGTTCCAGTCCCCTCTGTATGACATCAGCTAAGGATGAGGGTTCCAGGTCCCTCTGTATGACGTCAGCTGAGGATGAGGGTTCCAGTCCCCTCTGTATGACGTCAGCTGAGTACGAGGGTTCCAGTCCCCTCTGTATGACGTCAGCTGAGGACGAGGGTTCCAGTCCCCTCTGTATGATGTCAGCTGAGGATGAGGGTTCCGGTCTACGCTGAGGTGTCAATACCACATACTGATTCCAGCGCATTCAAAGTCCTTTGTATGAGACTATAAACATGTCATTCACCCCTTCAAAGTCATTCGGATGAGACTCTATGGCATCCACTCCCTTCAAAGTCCCTTGGATAAGACTATAACCCAAGGTCCTGTTTGCAAACGCAGGTAGACTGTAGTTACTATCTACACATTTAAGTTCACCCACCTTTTGTCTAGGCCAGAGAGGCAATGCGCCTGCCTAGAAAGCGAGAAGTCCAGGTCGGAAGTATACGGTGGTTTGATCTCCTTTTAGGCCAAAACTTTTCCCCATCCACTAGACCATAAGTAATGGTCTGGGTGCTAGTTTTCGGATGAGATGATAAACCGAGGTCCCGTGTGTTACACAAAATTATTTAGCCCACGTAAAAGAACCCCACTGCAACAAGAGAGATGTCCCTAGCAAAATTCTGTAGAAAAAGCCACTCTGATAGGGAAACAAATATAGTTGCAGACAGAAAAAGAAAAAGAAAGGGTGGCGCTGCACTTGTGGCGTTGCGCTCTCCCCTGGGATAGCAGCCCGAATTTCACGCAGAGAAATCTGCCATGTCTTAAAATGGTCTGAAAATGAAAAATGAAACGAAGCCACGAGGGGGAGGGGTGTGACATAGAAGACAGCATCATTTTCAGCATGTACCTTGTAACTGGAGAAGGGGCTGCTCTGCCAGATTCAGCTTGCCTAAGACACACTGCCTAAACACCCTCAGTAGTGCCGTGTGAAGAAGTGGAGGTACGCCCCAGTGACTTGTCACATGTGGCTGCAATCTTGAGCTGTCCCTGATATTGCTTCCTATGAAGATGTCATGAGATCTTTTGTGAATGAGCGGTCTGAGCCAGCCTCAGTGTACCTTTACTGCTTAAGGAAGCGGGGGTATGCCCGTGAGAGAGAGAGAGAGAGACAGAGAGAGAGAGAGAGACTGTGTGTGTGTGTGTGCACGTGTGCGTGCGCGTCATGCAGACCCATGCTAGTGCTGCTGTGTACTCAGAAAGTGCGAAAATAACTGTGCACCGCACAAATGACCCTTGTCTATTGTTGAGGATAATGGAATAAGCACTCGTGTGCTTTTTTATATCCAGTCCCCGTGTGCGTGCAATTTTGGTAAATTTTGTCATCCGTTCCCACCGCCACACAATGGCCTACTCTTCCGAAAAGCGGAACAGGTTTTAACATGTGCGCAAGATGTTCTGCGTGCGTTCGCACACGGGACCTCGGTTTATAGTCTAATCTGAAGGACTTTTGAGGGAGTGGAGTCGGCACTGATGTTAACTCCAGAGGAAAAATCCCCCTGAACGAGATTCGAACCTGGGTCAGCAGATCACGAATACGTTACTTTAACCACCAGGCCATCCCGCACACCCCCTCCCATCGTGTGTCAGTAGGAAGGGCCGGCACACCGTCATGTCGTCAGGCAAAAGAATCCCGGACTTGGGTCAGATAGAGAGATATACGTCTGGCGGCAGTTCACTGATCTCTGTGCCAACAGTCCTGCAGGAATGCCACCAACGACTGCCACCTTCAGAAGCGGCCTGTTCCCTACTGCAGACCACCAGCACGGCACAGGCTCAGGGAGCGTTAATAACTAACTGGCTAGTTGTTGTGATTTCAGCGGTGTAGTTCAGTGTAGCCAATCCTGTGCCTAAGGCGGCAACACTCAGGTCTTTGTCGGCCACTCGAGTAGTGACAGAGGGTGGAGAAGAGGGGGGGGGGGGGGGGGTGGAGTAGAATAACAGTTTGGCTAATGGAGACCGATCAGTGGAAGATAACAAGTACAGTCTGTTTCTTTTCTGGGGTCACACACGTGCGCGTGCAAGCGCGCATGCACGCACGCACACATACATACACACACAAATACAAACGCACACACACACTCACGCACACGCGCACGCGCGCACACACACACACACACACACACACACACACACACACGTGTTTCTTGTGTCTATAAGCCTTTTGGGCCTACATAGCAACAAACGATGTTCTGTTCTGTTCACAGACGCACGCACACACACATTCAGTTTTGTTTTGTTCACACACACACACACATACACATACAGATACATACAGAGTTCTACCTAATTTTCGAATAAATGGAGAAGCTCTAGAATACAAACAAGCAGTGAAATTCTTAGGAGTATTCCTCACTTCTAAGTTAACGTGGAATCAACATATTGAATATATGGCAACTAAAGCTAAGAAAGTTCTTAACTTCTTAAAAGTTACCAGTAAACAGCCACTAAAGCACCTGTCCTTGTCCCTAGTGAGATCAAGACTGTCTTATGGACAAGAAGTATTTTTCAGTGCTCCAAATTATTTGCTTCAGAAAATCCAGAGTCTTGATTGTAAAGCATTTCGACTTGCTTTAGGTGTACCAGCTCACGCCTCAACTCTAGGCACATATAACGAAGTAGGAGTTCTACCTTTAAATGAATATCGACAACTTGCTGTGGCAAAATATGTTCTAAGAAGTACTACAAATGACAGCAACGTTGACAATGAAGTCCAGATAAAGTCTGACATTCACTTTCCAAAAAGAGCAAGAACTATCAGCTCGCTTACTACAATTAGTACTCACACTTCTCCCCTTTTTAAACATTCAGAACTTAATCCAAAGGAATTAGAAAAGTCAGAAGTACAGTCAGCTCCCTACCCACCTTGGGAACTGCTTAAAGCTCATTTTGATATTAATCATTCTTCTGTAAGAAAAGTTGAAAATGTTAACATTCCTACATCATTAGTAAAAGAACATATTCAAACTACTTATCCTGATCATCTCAAAATCTATACTGATGGGTCCGTTCTAAATACTGATGAGGCTGGTGCGGCTTTCGTTATTCCATCATTGAAAGTTGAACGATCTGTCAACCTGGGAAAAAATAAATCTATATTTACAGCTGAGCTAACTGCTATACTGTTGGCACTATACTATGTTCTTGACTTTCCAAAATACATTTTCAACATACTTATGTGTGTTGATTCGAAATCGGTTTTACATGCTTTAAAAAATTCTACTTGTACAGTAAGAAAAGACCTTATCATTGAAATCAGGCATCTGATACACTTTTTGATTTAAGAGGTAGTACTGTTACTTTCTGTTGGGTTCCCTCACACACTGGTATATATTTTAATGAAAAAGTTGACAGCCTTGTAAAATATGGAACGAGGTATAAAAATGCTTCCTGTGAAATCAATGTTGCCTTATCTCGGCATGAGGGATACAAATTGCTACAAAATGCTTGCTGGAAGCATTTCAGAAAAAAGATAAACGAGTATGGCAATAGCTGTACAAGCAATGTGATTGATTTTCAGAATGCTTTTATTTCTAACAAAGTATGTGGTTGGTATAATCGTAGAAATATGTTATCCCTCATGTACAGGTTTAAGCTAAATGCTTTCAGGACAAAATACGTGAAAGGTGTAAACTGCATTTGTGGGGAGAAGATCTCAAATAGTCATGTTATTTTTGGTTGTGGACATTTAAAAGCATTTTTAGCTGCTGTACCTAGTTTGTCAATGAATCAGATTCTGTCTGAACCATCGTTACTGTTGGACATTGTGTTAGGGTTGATAAAAAAGTCCGATAACTCAGTTTTTGTAGTATGTTAAAGTTGGTTTTTATTCAGTACTGTAATCTGACATTTTTCAGTGATCGTTTGCTTTTTCTTGTTAGATTATTCCCGTCTAAAATCACTAAATGTGAATAGACGTTAAACTGAAGGTATCACAGAGTTCTATTCTGTTCACACGCACGCACGCACACACGCACACACACAGAGAATAAACCTGTCGGCCACAACAAGCCTTTGTTCATGTTTGTCAAGGAAGATAAGTGTTCCTGCTACACCTGAAACAGCATTGCTTGGGACAGTCAACGACTCTCTCCTTGCTTCATGGTAAAGAGAAATGGCATGTACTCTGCCTGAAAACTCATCTGGCCTATACACAGTGTTCAGTCCTCGGGCCCCTGCTCTTTGTTTCTCTTACGTTGACCACTGACCATCATTGTCAAAAAGAATTGTATACCACGTCTGTATGTTGACCACTGGCATCCACTATAAATTATCTGTACACCACGTCTGTACACTGACCACTGACCATCTCTGTCACAGAGAAAACTGGATGCTAAGTCCTACACTGACCATCTCTGTCACAGAGAGAACTGGACTCTAAGTCCTACACTGACCATCACTGTCACAGAGAGAACTGGACACTAAGTCCTACACCGACCATCACTGTTGTGATGGTGTGGTAAGTAATTACCTCCCATGTGTTCAGAGCGACGTGTTACTATTTTGGGACACACCTGCAAATTGTGCATCCCTCTGTTTCCTTGGGTGGTGGTTGAAAACTACCTATGGCATACACTTTGCCTTCGCGTTAAGTTGTAGTATTTATGCCGCCTCTTTCTTAGGGACCATATCCTCTCGGTTCATACTGTGCTGTCGTAGCGGACAAGTTGTACAGAGACGTGGCAGATCAAATATCTCCACTCTATTACAAGTGGCGCTGCGAGCTGGATAGTAAAAGAACTTGCAGCCTACTGGCTGGAGCATAAGCTAGTCAGGGGCTCACGATTCTACTTTCAGTCCCTGGGGCACCAATGAAGATTTCGCAACCAGCTTCCTCCACTCCCCTGACTGAACTCGCTCGCACAGTGGGTCACCTTCCTTCTGCACCCCCTACACACACACACACACACACACATATTATATTATATCATATCGGAAAAGATTTTATACTTTCTCAGCTCAACTTGTTGATGGTTTTAAACTATCTGCTAAATCTGACATTTGCATGTTTCTATTAGGTGGTGTTGATTCAAAACCTGTTCTTCAGTCTTTAAAGTCTGTTTAATACACAGACGGGAGGTGACTGAAATAAT
>CM054144.1:6654357-6659357 GCA_028751875.1 Rapana venosa | reverse complement strand
TTGTGGTTGTTGTGTGTGTGTGTGTTGTGTGTGGTGTGGTTGTGTGTGTGTGGTATGTCTGTGTGTGGTAGCTGTGTGTGTGTTTGTTGGTGTGTTGTGTGTCTGTGTGTGTTGTGTGTTGGTGTGTTGTGTGGTTGTCTGTGTGTGGTGTGTTGTGTGTGTGGTGTGTCTGTGTGTGTGTGGTGTGTGTGTGTGTGTCTGTGTGTGGTGTGTCTTGTTGTGTGTGTTTGTGTGGTTGTTGTGTTGGTGGTCTGTGTGTGGTGTGTCTGTGTTGGTTGTCTGTGTGTGGATGTCTGTGTGTGTGTGGTTGTTGTGTGTGGTTGTCTGTGTGTGGTTGTCGGTGTGGTTGTCTGTGTGTGGTTGTTGTGGTGTGTGTTGTGTGTGTTGTGTGTTGTGGGTGTTTTGTTTGTGGTGTGTGTGTGTTGTGGTGTCTGGTGTGGTTGTCTGGTGTGGTGTGTCTGTGTGTGTGTGTGTTCTGTGTGTGGTGTGTCTGTGTGTGTTGTCTGTGTGTGTGTCTGTGTGTGGTTGTCTGTGTGTGTGTGTTGTGTGTGTGGTTGTTGTGTGTGGTGTGTTGTGTGGGGTTGTCTGTGTGTGTATGTCTGTGGTGTGTGTGTCTGTGTGTGTGTGGTATGTCTGTGTGGTGTTGTTGTGTGTGTCTGTGTGGTATGTCTGTGTGTGTGTGTCTGTGTGTGTGTGTTGGTGTATGTCTTGTGTGGTGTGTCTGTGTGTGGTGTGTCTTGTGTGGTGTGTCTGTGTGTGGTTTGTTGTGGTGTGTCTGTGGTGGTGTGTCTGTGTGTGGTATGTCTGTGTGTGGTATGTCTGTGTGTGTGGTGTGTCTGTGTGTGTGTATGTCTGTGTGTTGTGTGTGTGTGTTGTGTGGTGTCTTGTGGTGTGTGTGGTTTCTGTGTGTGGTGGTCTGTGTGTGGTTGTCTGTGTGTGGTTGTCTGTGTGTGGTATGTCTGTGTGTGTGTGTGTGGTGTGTTTGTTGTGTGTGTGTGTGGTGTCTGTGTGTGGTGTGTCTGTGTGTGTGTGTGGTTGTCTGTGTGTGGTGTGTCTGTGTTGGTGTGTCTTGTGTGTGGTGTGTCTGTGTGTGTGTTGGTGTTGTTGTGTCTGTGTGTGGTGTGTCTGTGTGTGGTGTGTCTGTGTGTGGTGTGTCTGTGTGTGTTTGTCTGTGTGTGTGTGGTATGTCTGTGTGTGGTGTGTCTGTGTGTGTGTGGTATGTCTGTGTGTGGTATGTCTGTGTGTGGTGTGTCTGTGTGTGTGTGGTATGTCTGTGTGTGGTATGTCTGTGTGTGGTGTGTCTGTGTGTGTATGTCTGTGGGTGTGGTCGTGTGTGTGTCTGTGTGGGTGTCTGTGTGTGGTGTGTCTGTGTGTGGTGTGTCTGTGTGTGGTGTGTCTGTGTGTGGTATGTCTGTGTGTGTGTGTCTGTGTGTGGTGTGTCTGTGTGTGGTTGTCTGTGTGTGGTATGTCTTGTGTGGTGTGGTGTGTCTGTGTGTGGTATGTCTGTGTGTGGTATGTCTGTGTGTGGTGTGTCTGTGTGTGTGTGGTGATGTCTGTGTGTGGTGTCTGTGTGTGGTTGTCTGTGTGTGGTGTGTGTCTGTGTGTGGTATGTCTGGGGTGTGTGTGTCTGTGTGTGGTATGTCTGTGTGTGGTGTGTCTGTGTGTGTGTGTATGTCTGTGTGTGGTATGTCTGTGTGTGGTGTTTGTGTGTGTGGTGTCTGTGTGTGGTATGTCTGTGTGTGGTGTGTCTGTGTGTGGTATGTCTGTGTGTGGTGTGTCTGTGTGTGGGTGTGTCTGTGTGTGGTATGTCTGTGTGTGGTGTGTCTGTGTGTGGTGTGTCTGTGTGTGGTGTGTCTGTGTGTGGTATGTCTGTGTGTGGGGTGTCTGTGTGTGTGTGTCTGTGTGGTTGTCTGTGTGTGGTATGTCTGTGTGTGTATGTCTGTGTGTGTTGTGTGTGGTGTGTCTGTTGTGGTTGTCTGTGTGTGGTATGTCTGTGTGTGGTGTGTCTGTTGTGTGGTATGTCTGTGTGTGGTGTGTCTGTGTGTGGTATGTCTGTGTGTGGTGTTCTGTGTGTGTGGGTGTCTGTGTGTGTGTGTTGTGTGTGTGTGTGTGTGTGGTATGTCTGTGTGTGGTGTGTCTGTGTGTGGTTGTCTGTGTGTGTGTGTTGTCTGTGTGTGGTGTGTCTGTGTGTGTGGTGTGTCTGTGGGGTGTGTGTGTCTGTGTGTGGTGTGTCTGTGTGTGTGTGGTATGTCTGTGTGTGGTGTGTCTGTGTGTGTGTGGTGTGTCTTTTGTGTGGTGTGTCGTGTGTGGTGTGTTGTGGTGTGTCTGTGTGTGTTTTGTGTCTGTGTGTGGTGTGTTTTGTGTGTGTGTGTGGTATGTCTGTGTGTGGTGTGTCTGTGTGTGTGGGATGTCTGTGTGTGGTGTGTCTGTGTGTGGTGTGTCTGTGTGTGGTGTGTCTGTGTGTGTGTGTATGTTGTGTGTGGTGTGTCTGTTGTGGTGGTGTGTCTGTGTGTGTGTATGTCTGTTGTGTGGTTGTCTGTGTTGGGTGTGTTGTGTGTGGTTGTGTGTGTGTTTGTGTGTGGTGTGTCTGTGTGTGGTTGTCTGTGTGTGGTGTGTCTGTGTGTGGTGTGTCGTGTGTGGTGTGTTGGTGTGGTGTCTGTGTGTGGTGTGTTGTGTGTTGGTGTGTCTGTGTGTGGTATGTCTGTGTGTGTGTGTCTGTGTGTGGTGTGTCTGTGTGTGGTATGTCTGTGTGTGGTGTCTTGTGTGTGTGTGGTGTCTGTGTGTGGTGTGTCTGTGTGGATGTCTGTGTGTGGTTGTCTGTGTGTGGTGTGTCTGTGTGTGGGTGTCTGTGTGTGTGTATGTCTGTGTGTGGGTGTGTGTGTGTTTGTGTGGTGTGTCTGTGTGTGGTGTGTCTGTGTGTGGTGTGTCTGTGTGTGGTGTGTCTGTGTGTGGTGTGTCTGTGTGTGGTGTGTCTGTGTGTGTGTGGTATGTTGTTGTGGTGTGTCTGTGTGTGTGTGGTTGTCTTGTGTTGTGTTTCTGTGTGTGGTGTGTCGTGTGTGTGTGGTATGTCTGTGTGTGGGTTGTCTGTGTGTGTGTGTCTGTGTGTGGTATGTGTTGTGTGTGTGTGTGTCTGTGGTTGTGGTGTGTCTGTGTGTGGTGGTGTCTGTGTGTTGGTGTTGTCTGTGTGTTGTGTCTGTGTGGGTTGTTTTGTGTGTGTGTAGTCTGTGTGTGGTGTGTTGTGTGTGGTGTGTCTGTGTGTGTGTTGTTTGTGTGGTGGGTATGTCTTTTTGTGTGTGTGGTTGTGTCTGTGTGTGGTTGTTTCTGTGTGTGGTTGTCTGTGTTGGTGTGTCTGTGTGTGTGTGGTTGTCTGTGTGTGGTGTGTCTGTGTGTGGTGTTGGGCTGTGTGTGGTGTGTCTGTGTGTGGTTGTCTGTGTGTGGTGTGTCTGTGTTGTGTGTGTGGTTTCTGTGTGTGGTGTGTCTGTGGTGGTGGTCTGTGTGTGTGTGGTTGTCTGTGTGTGGTGTGTCTTTGTGTGGTGTGTCTGTGTGTGGTGTGTCTGTGTGTGTGTTCTGTGTGTGGGTGTCTGGTGTTGTGGTATGTCTGTGTGTGGTGTGTCTGTGTGTGTGTTGTGTCTGTTGTGGTTGTCTGTTGGTGTGGTGTGTCTTGTGTGTGTGTGTGTGTTGTGTGTGGTTTCGTGTTGGTGTGTCTGTGTGTGTGGTATGTCTGTGTGTGGTGTGTCTGTGTGTGGTTGTGTCTGTGTGTGGTGTGGTCTGTGTGTGGTGTGTTCTGTGGTGGTGTGTCTGTGTGTGGTGGTGTCTGTGTGTGGTGGTTGTTGTGTGGTGTGTCTGTGTGTGGTGTGTCTGTGTGTGGTGGGGTCGTGTGTGTGGGTTGTCTGTGTGTGGTTGTCTGTGTGTGTGTGGTGTGTTGTGTGTGGTATGTCTGTGTGTGTTGGTGTGTGTGTGTCGGTGTGTCTGTGTGTGGTGTGTCTGTGTGTGGTGTGTCTGTGTGTGTGTGTGTCTGTGTGGTGTGTCTGTGTGTGGTGTGTCTGTGTGTGTGTGTCTGTGTGTGGTGTGTCTGTGTGGTGTGTCTGTGTGTGGTTGTGTCTGTGTGGTGTGGTTGTGTCTGTGTGTGTGTCTGTGTGTGTGTGTGTCGTGTTGTGGTGGTTTGTCTGTGTGGTGTGTCTGTGTGTGGTTTATGTCGTGGTGGTGGTGTGGTCTGTGTGGTGTGTCTGTGTGTCTGGTGTGTGTCTTGTGTCTGTGTGGTGTCTGTGGGGTTGTTGGTGTGTCTGTGTGGTGTGTTGTGTGGTGGGGTTCTGTGTGGGGTGTGTCTGTGTGGTGTTGTGTGGTATGTCTGTGAGTGGTGTGTCTGTGTGGTGTGTCTGTGTGTGGTGTGTCTATGTGTGGTATGTCTGTCTGTGTGTGGTGTGTCTTTGTGTGATAATAATGTCTGTGGTGTTAATGTCCAGTGTGTGCTATATCTGTGTGTGATAATGATGTCTGTGTGTTAATGTCCAGTGTGTGCTATATCTGTGTGTGATAATGATGTCTGTGGTGTTAATGTCCAGTGTGTGCTATATCTGTGTGTGATAATGATGTCTGTGGTGTTAATGTCCAGCGCGTGCTATATCTGTGAGCAGCCTGCTGTCCAATCGGGTGCGGCAGGAGCCGTGGTACGCGTTGATTGACAACCTGATGGCCAGTACCGTGACGCCAAAGCGCAAAGCGCCCCGCCCCTTCGTCACCTTTGTGCCCAATGAGCGGCGTCAGCTGGTGCAGCTGACCTTTGACGTCGCTGACTACAAACGGGAATGCAGGAGTGAGGTAACATCCTGTCTTTTCCTGCCCCGCGCGTGTGTGTGTGTGTGTGTGTGTGTGTGTGTTGTTGTTGTTGTTGTTGTTGTTGTTGTTGGCATACATTATTTTTGACATGGTTGTCTGACAGAAATGTATTGTTGCTGCTAATTCCTGCATGACTGCAGTACATTGTCTGATCCTTTCCTGTG
>CM054144.1:6641857-6646857 GCA_028751875.1 Rapana venosa | reverse complement strand
AGTGTGCTGTGTGTGTGTGGTGTGTGTGAGCGTGGTGTGTGTGGTGGTGCTGTGCGGTGCGGTGTGTGTGTGTGTGTCGTGTCGTTTTAATCGTCATCCCTTAAAAGTGATATTATGGTATCTGTGTTGTCTGTTTGTGGAGAGAAGAAGACAGACAGAGAGAGAGATCTAATTTTGTTGACGGATTTTTACCCCATCCACTGGAGCATGAGTAGTGGTTTGTGTGCTAGCTTTCCGGATCAGACGATAAACCGAGGTCCCATGTACAACATTCATCAAGCGCACGTAAAAGAATCCATGGCACCAAGAGAGTTGTCCTTGGCAGCATTCTGTAGAAAAAAGCCAGTCTCCTAGGAAAGAAGCAAAGACACTTGCAGACAGAACAATAGTATAACATTCACCTATGGAGGGTGCTGCAGTAATGGCGACGCTTTCTGCTCGGAAAGAGCCGTTCCAATTTCATGCTCAGAAATCTGCCATGGTTGTGGTTATAAGGATCATGTTCTGATGACCTTGATCATGGTAATGATCATGACACAGATCTTGATCATATCGGTCATTGTGAAGATGTTAGTTTGTGAGTGTATTCATGGACAGTGATGCTGTTGTTCTTGTTGCTGCTGCTGCTGCTGCTGCTGCTGCTGCTGCTGCTGCTGCTGCTGCTGCTGCTGCTGCTGCTGCTGCTGCTGCTGCTGCTGCTGCTAATCATGATGATGATGATGATGATGATGATGATGATGATGATGATGATGATGATGATGATGATGATGATGATGTTTCAGGACTACAGGGATATCTTCGCTCTCGTTGAAGACAGAAACAACCCCAGGAACCTGGACGTTTGCAAGTCTGTCTGTCTGTTCGTCTGTCTGTCAGTCTGTCTGTCTATCTGTCTGTTCGTCTGTCTGTCAGTCTGTCTGTCTATCTGTCTGTCCGTCTGTTTGTCCGTCTGTTTGTATGTCTGTCTACGATGTGGTTTGATGATGTGTAACTGCTAAAATTTACATGAACGGCCAGCAACTGGAGGAGGTAGACGCTTTTAAATACCTTGGCGCTACACTCACAAAGGACGGGCGATCGACGACAGAAATCAAAGTCAGAATAGCCATGGCAACATCTTCCATGACAAAACTCACCACCATATGGAAAAGAAAAGAGATCAGTTTCCCAATCAAACTAAAGCTCTACAAAGCCCTTATTCAGACTATCCTGCTGTACGGAAGTGAAACCTGGACATTGACTGCTGAAACAGCAAAGCGAATTCAGTCATTTGAAACAAAATGCCATAGAAAACTGCTGGGCATATCCTGGAGAGAAAGAAAGACCAATGAATTTGTCAAGAGTTACCTTACCTTACCTTTACCAAATAACACGGCTGGCAGATCCACAGGAACCCTTTCTCACCATCGTCAAGAAGAAAAAGCTGACATGGTTCGGCCACGTCACCCGCCACAACACTCTGCCAAAAACAGTACTGCAGGGAACACTCGAAGGTGGCAGAAAGAGGGGAAGACAGAACAAGTCATGTATGGACAACATCAGAGAATGGACCAGGATGAATGACTCGGCACTACTGCGCAGAGCCGTGGACCGAGATGGATGGAGGAGGCTTACCACGGCATCGTCTTTCGTGTCTCCTCCACGACAGCCAAGGTCACGGGTCTGATGATGATGATGAACATAGCATATGGCGATGAGGTGTGATTATATGTAACATAGATGTGGCGATGATGTGTGATGTGGTTTGATGATGTGTGACACAGGATGTGGCTTGTTGTGGTTTGATGAGGTGTGCGATGGTGTGGTTTGATGAGATGTGATGTGGCTTGATGTGGTTTGATGAGATGTGATGTGGCTTGATGTGGTTTAATGATGTGTGAGGTGATGTGGTTTGATGAGGTGTGATGTGGTTTAATGATGTGTGGTGTGATGAGGTGTGACATCATGGTTTCAGGCAGCACATCGTCTTCCAGCACTTCCCCATGTACAGACTGATGGACAATCCTGGTACCTGGAGTGTCAACACTTACAAGTCTGTGTGCATGTCTGACTGTCTGTCTGTCTGTCGTCTGTATGTCTGTCTGTCGTCTGTCTGTGTGTCTGTCTGTATGTCTGTCGTCTGTTTGTCTGTCTGCCGTCTGTATGTATGTCTGTCTGTCGACTGTCTGTCGTCTGTCTGTCTGTTTGCCTGCTTGCTTGTCTGTCTGGCAGGCTCTCTAATTCTCTGTCTCTGTCTGTTATGCTGGCGATCAGCTAGCCCGGCTCTTTGTCTGTCTCTCCCGTTGTCGCTGGGCCTGTCCTATTTTCTCTATGTCTGTCTGTTACCTTGTTTGTTGAACAAGCCTCAACTCTGGAGTATCTCTACCTACAGACTCTGTTGTTCTTGACTGTTTCAGGTAGTGACTTTCTGTCTTTGGTCCTACGTCTCTGTCTGTCTGTCTGTCTGTCTATTTCTCTGTCTCTTAGTCTGTTTGTCTCTCTGTCTGTTTGTCTGCTGTCTGTCTCTCTTCCTGTCTCTTTTGTCTGATTTTCTTTTCTTCACTACTCACTGCCTCTTTTTTATCAGTCCTCCTCCTCCTACACACACACACACACACACACACAACACACACTCACACAACATATATAATATATATATATATATATATATATATATATATATATATATATATATATATATATATATATATATATAATATATATATATAATATACATACAACATACACACACACTGGCTGGATTTGAAAGTGTATGATGTCTGTATGTAACAGCATGGTGAACTATGACAACACAGTACAGTACAGTGTAGGGTAGAACAAAACAGTGTAGTATAGTACAGTATAAAAAGGTATCAGAGATCTCAGCTTCTCTAGAGGCCAGCATATTGAGGGCGGCGCCCATCTCCTTTCCCTCGCTGCTGTACCTTCCCTGACCCTAAAGAGGCAGGAACCTATTTACAGCTGGGTGAACCGGGGGACTGCACTGAAGCCAAGGCACGCAAAACGGTCACCCATCCAATTGGTAACTACGCTCGATGCTGCTTAAAATTGGCTTGAGGAAAGCAAGTGCTCTGACCACTGAGCTATCCGTCCCTAAAGAACAGTATAGGGTTAAACAAAACAGTGTAGTATAGAACAGTATAGGGTTAAACAAAACAGTGTAGTATAGAATGGTATAGGGTTAAACAAAACAGAGATAGGGTAAAACAAAACACAGATAGGGTAGAACAAAACAGAGTGGTATAGTACAGTGTAGGTTGCATAAAACAGTGTAGTATAGAAAGGTTTACTGCAGTTAAATACAATATAAGACAGAACAAAACAGTGTAGTATTGAACAGTCTACTTCAGCACAGTACAGCCTACTACAGTTCAATACAGAACTGTATTTGGCGTTACAGTACAGTAAAGTAAAAGGTAATGGTGTCCCATAACCTATAAGGTCGTAGGGGAGCGAGGCGTCAGAGACCTCACTTCTCAAGGGGCCAGCATATTGAGGGCGGCGCCCATCTCCTCTTCATCGCTGCTTTACCTTCCCTGACCCTAAAGAGGCAGGTACCCATTTACAGCTGGGCGAACTGGGGAACTGTACTGAAGCCAAGGCGCGCAAACGGTCACATCCAAGTGGTAACCACACTCGACGCTGCTGAACTTGGCTGGGGGAAAGCGAGTGCTCCGACTACTGAGCTATCCCATACCCTACCCCGTACAGTACAGACCGATATAGGGCAGTGCAGCGCAGTAAAGCATAGCACAGTACATTACAGCATAGCACAGTACAGTAAATCACAGTACATTACAGCATAGCACGGTATAGGTAGTACAACATAGCACAATATAGGTAGTACAGAACATTAGCATAGCACAGCATATGTAGTACAGAACAGTACAGCATAGCACAGTATAGGTAGTACAGAACAGTACAGCATAGCACAGTATATGTAGTACAGAACAGTACAGCATAGCACAGTATATGTAGTACAAAACAGTACAGCATAGCACAGTATAGGTAGTACGGAACAGTACAGCATAGCACAGTATAGGTAGTACAGAACAGTACAGCATAGCACAGTATAGGTAGTACGGAACAGTACAGCATAGCACAGTATAGGTAGTACAGAACAGTACAACATAGCACAGTACAGAACAGTACAGCATAGAACAGTATAGGTAGTACAGAACAGTAGCATAGCACAGTATAGATAGTACAGAACAGTACAGCATAGCACAGTATAGGTAGTACAGAACAGTACAGCATAGCACAGTATAGGTAGTACAGCATAGCACAGTATAGGTAGTACAAAACAGTACAGCATAGCACAGTATAGGTAGTACAGAACAGTAGCATAACCCAGTATAGGTAGTACGGAACAGTTCCCGTGGGAATGCCGGGGGCCTATCAGTATAAATACCATCTCACATTCTGGAAATTCTGTGCTAGAAATTTCCTCTTTTCTTTCACTCTCTTTATTTCTGCCTTGTTCCTTTTCTTCCTGTCACCTCCTTCTTGTCAATTTTCTGCCTTCTTGGTCCATTCCCCTGCCTTTTTTCCAGAAAGACTCAAAAGATAACAATTCTCTCTTGTGCCAAAGTTGGATACGCTGGGCCTGACTTGTCAGGCGCTTAACGGCATTTTCGCTCATATAACAGACAACAATAGTGGCTGTCTGAGCGTACGAAGAAGAAGAAGTACAGAACAGTACAGCACAGTACAGACCAGCAGGGCAGAGCACACACAGTCCACACATCCCTGTGTGTTCCCTGTTCCCAGATACGGGGAGCTGATTGCTGGGGACCTGCACACTGTGGACTGGATCTACGTCATCAAGTCGGTCAGTCTCTCTCTCTCTCTCTCTCTCTCTCTCTCTCTCTCTCTCTCTCTCTCTCTCTCTCTCTCTCTCTCCTCTCTCTCTCACACACACACACACACACACACACACACACACACACACACAACAAACACAAACACACACGACACACACACACACACACACACACACA
>CM054144.1:6629357-6634357 GCA_028751875.1 Rapana venosa | reverse complement strand
CAAACAGGTAGATTTAAAGTTTAGATTATTGCAGAGCACACACATACACACACACACACACACACACACACACACACACCACATATACACTACACACACACACCACATATACACTACACACACACACCACAAATACACTACACACACACACCACATATACACTACACACATACACACACCACATGTACACTACACACACACACACACCACATCTACACTACACACACACACATACACCACATATACACTACACACACACACACACACACCACATATACACTACACACACACACACACACACACACACACACACCCCACAATAAAGTGACCTTAATCCCTCAGGTCCCACACGCTGCTCGTCACGCAAGTCGTCCTCGGCCAAACCGCCCCATCACCAGCAGGTGGCGCTGCCCCGACTTCTCCTGCCCTCTGACCCCGCCCAAGGTCAGCCAGGGACAGAGGTCAAGGTCAACGAAAGCCTGGAGAAAGGGGAGAAGGGGGTGGAGGAGACGACAGCGAGGCTGCCCGCGGACCGACACACACGTCCTGGTCGTCAAGAAGCCAGGGCGGGATCTGAGGCATCTCACGGAACTGGGCAGTCAGGGGGCGAAGATCCCGGGAAGATCCGGAGAGCGGTGTCGGAGGACGGGGATCCCTGCAGGCTGGGGGTGGGCGGGGGCAGCAGCAAGCGCTTCCCGGAGAGGCGGCTGTCGGCGGATGTGCAGGGAGCTCTCTTCCAGCGCCCGCTGCAGGCAGGTCAGCCTGACCCCCGCCGCCGCCAGTCCCTCCTCCTCCTCCCCCCGCCCCCGCCCGCCGCCGCCTCCGCCAAAGGTCAAGGTCAGAGCGGAGGGGAAGGGGGTGGAGAGAGGCGGGGGTCGGGCAGCGTGGTGAGGGTGGTGGCGGCGGCAGCAGGGGGGGGGAGGAGGAGGAGGTGGAGGAAGAGCGGGGAGAGGGGAGGGGAAGCAGGGATGGCACCAACATCTCTTCCAGCCTTCGTTCAAGTGGAGACTCTGCATCCCGGCCAGCTTTTGTGAGGTTGTGTGTGAGGGAGGGTGGGAGGTGGGAGGGGTTTGGGGGTGTGTGTGGTGTGTGTGTGTAGGGTGTGTAGTGGTGTGAGTGTTTGGGGGGGAGGGGGGGTGTGTGTGTAGTGTGTGTGTAGGTTGTGTAGTGGTGTGTGTAGTGGTGTGTAGTGTTGTGTGTAGTGTGTGTGTAGTGTAGTGTGTGTGTGTAGTGTAGTGTAGTGTGTGTGTGTAGTGTGTGTGTGTAGTGTAGTGTAGTGTGGTGTGTGTGTAGGTGTGTGTTTGTGTGTAGTGTAGTGTAGTGTAGTGTGGTGTTGTGTGTAGTGTAGTGTAGTGTGGTGTGTGTGTAGTGTAGTGTGTGTAGTGTGGTGTAGTGTAGTGTAGTGTAGTGTGTGTTGTGTGTAGTGTAGTGTTGTGTGTAGTGTAGTGTGTGTGTGTGTGTAGTGTAGTGTAGTTTGTGTGTAGTGTATGTGTAGTTTGTGTGTGTGTGTGTGTAGTGTAGTGTAGTGTGTGTGTAGTGTAGTGTAGTTTGTGTGTAGTGTGTGAGTGTAATGTAGTGTGTGTGTGTGTGTGTGTGTAGTGTAGTGTAGTGTGTGTGTGTAGTGTAGTGTAGCTTGTGTGTAGTGTAGTGTAGTTTGTGTGTAGTGTGTGTGTGTTGTGTGTAGTGTGAAGTCAAGTCAAAGTCAATATTTTATTTCTAGATGGCACTTTGAATAAACAATATATTTGCTTTATTAATCAAGCCTTCTATCTAGAAACAAAAACAACTTCATCAATAAAAATATCTAACTACAACATTATTACATTGTGTGGGGGGGAGGGGGTGTTGTGCGTAGTGCTTGTGTGCGCGCGCGCGCGCGCGCGTGTGTGTGTGTGGAATATGTGTGTGTGTGTGTGTGTGTGTATGTTTGAATCTTTTTATCAAGGTTTTATTTTATATTTGTATAAACCACATGAGGACAAAGAGAAACAGCAGGTCACAATAGCTATCAAACGACAATACCGGAGGCTGGAAACAAACAACAATAAAAACACAACAACAACAAAGCACAGAGAGAAGAAACAAAATGTTGATTGACTGCATCAAGAGCAATAACAACAAATCCTAAATGAATAATAGCATGACTGAAGACTGAAAGAGAGAAAAGTGGATTATCTGTTGTCAAAGCTGATTGTGCCTGCGACATTAGAAGAAACTGCACCAATATCGCACAGTTCACACAAAGCAGAGCAGCACAAAGAGGGTTTTTAATTCCATTTGTGTGTATACATTCTTTGTGCAATAGTTATTAGTTATTCTAGACAATCTGTAGCATTTAAGTATAGTAGTAGTGTTGTTTTTCTTTGTTTTGTTTTGTTGTTGTTTTGGGAGGGGGGTTGATCTGCAGTTTTCAAGTATTTTTGCATTGTATTCGGGAGTTTATATACCAAAAAATAAAAGTTTGTTTCTTTTAAATAAGATAGACCCCCTGAAAATATTTGATTTCACACACACACACCACCACACACCCCACACACACACACAACCCACACACACAATACCACATGAGAGAGAGCTCTTATTTGATGTTTTGCATATTCATTTTTGCAAAGCACTCTTTTTTATTATCGATTCAGTCTCCTTATTCACTTTGTTTTATTGATGCAGATTTTAACTGACAATTTGTTAGTCGTATTTTCTTTTACTGAATATGTCTGTCTCTCTTCTCTTGTTCTCAGTACTCTCTCTCAGTCATCTCTGTCTCTCTCTCTGTGTCTCTGTCTAGTCTCTGTTCTCTGTCCCCTTCTCTGACAATGTAAATGCTGATGTTTTGAAGGAACTCTCTCATCCTCTCTCTGTCTCTGTTCTCTCTCCTCTGTCTGACAACATGTCATGCTGATGTTTCCTACAGGGACTCTTCGTCTCTCTTCTCCTCTCCTCTCCTCTCTTCATTCTTCTGCAATGTCATGCTGTGGGTTCTCACAGGGACTCTTTCTCGGGTCTCTCTGTTTCTACTCTCTCTCTCTCTCTGCTCTCCATCTCTAAATCTCTCTCTCTCTCCTCTCATCTCTCTTCTCCCTCTCTCTGACAATGCCATGCTGATGTTCTCACAGGGATCTCTCTCTCTCTCTCTCTCTCTCTCTCTGACAATGTCATGCTGATGTTTCACAGGGACTCCTCTCTTCTCACCTCTCATCTTCTCTGACAATGCCATGCGATGTTCTCACAGGGACTCTCTCTCTCTCTCTCTCTCTCTTCTCTGTCTTTCTGACAATGTCATGCTGATTTCTCACATGGGACTCTCTTCTCTCTCTCATATCTCTTCCTTCTCTCTCTCTCTCTCTCTGACATTGTATGCTGATTTTTCTCACAGGACTCTCTCCTCAATCTCTCTCTCTTCTCACTCCTCTCTCTCTCTTCTCTCTCTCTCTGACAATGTCATGCTGATGTTCTCACAGGGACTCTCTCTGTCTCTGTGTGTGTGTCTCTTCACTCACTCTCTCTCTCTCCTCATCTCTCTCTCTCTTTTCTGTCTCTCTGACAATGCCATGCTGATGTTCTCACATGGACTCTCTCTGTCTCTCTCTTTCTCTCTGCTCACTCTTCTCTCTCTCTCTTCTCTCTCTCTCTTTTCTCCTCTTCTCTCTCTCTCTCTCTCTGACAATGCCATGCTGATGTTTCCACAGGGACTCTCTCTCTCTCTTCTCCTCTCTCTCTTCTCTCTCATCTCTCTCTTTTCTCCTTTCTCTCTCTCTGACATGCGACTGACGTGACAGAACTAAGGGTGTCTTTCTCTGCTCTGCTTTTCTCTCTCTTTCAAATGTCAGTATACGGCCTCTCTCTCTGTAATACAACTTCTTAAACGCCTCTGATCGACAATGTCATGATTGGGAAAGTCGCCAGGGACGCTCTTGTCTTCGTCTTCGATGATCCAGCTGACAAGCCGTTTAACCACAACTCGGACCCTCTCCGAACTTCCCCTCTCTACAATCCGCTGAGTTAAACCCCCCTTGTCTACTTCCTCTCTGTTACAAGAAGAGATCTCACAAAAGGACCGCATCGCCATTTGTGCCCCTTAACAGTGTGTTTTCACAGACGCCCGGTCTTGTGTAACTTGACTCTCCTCTCGTTTGTGGAAAAGTATGGATGCAACAAACCATGTTCCACTATGTTCCACATGAATTGCATGCTGAGTCTCCCCGGGGATTTCACCTTGATCTACTGTTCTCTCTAACAGACAGCTATCCATTGTTCTTCTCCCTCTGTGCGGAAAGCTGCTGTTGTTCTCACAGGGGACTCTGATCGTCTGGTTTGTAACTTCTCTCTTTTCTACTCGTCAAACGTGTCTTCGTCGATTAAGGGACAGCAAGAAACACACGGATTTCGAAGGTGTTGGTTTCATGTTCGCTGTAAAAACCATTGTATTGTGAATCATGACATCCCCATCCTGATCTTCCTTGAATGGAATCCTGGCGAGGACTCTAAGTGTGTGTTTCTGTCTTCAAGCAAGAGCGAAAACATTGTTGCCAGAAGAACTGTCAGGGTTTGCCTGATTAGTAAAGCGGAAACAGTGTACTAACACACAACATGTCAAGAGACAGTGCTGCGAGTGCTGACAGGTAGTAATCACTTCGCCCCCTTAAATCGGACAATGGGCTGACTTCGTGGCTGGAAGACGGGAAAAGGAAGGATGGTTTTGAAAATTGAGACAACTGAACACAGAACAAAAGGGTATCGATCTTGATGACATACCACCACTGCTCATGGTTCCATGTATTGTAATCGCGTCGCGGTTAAAGATATCGTTGTTACCCGCGCCGCAGCGCTATATGGTTGACTAAATAGCAATAAAATTGTGTCATTGTGTCATTGTCTCCTCTCTTGACAAAGTTAACACCGATGTTCTACACAGGACTTGAGGGCTGTTGGACCTGAGAAATACGGATCGTCTGTGTATCCTGGTAATTCTGATGTGGTGGTGTTTGAGGTGTGTTGTATGG
>CM054144.1:6619357-6621857 GCA_028751875.1 Rapana venosa | reverse complement strand
CCCCCCCACCCCAAGGTGATGATACACACTACCCCACCCCACCCCAAGGTGATGATACACACTACCCACCCACCCCAAGGTGATGATACACACTACCCCACCCCACCCCAAGGTGATGATACACACTACCCCACCCCACCCCAAGGTGATGATACACACTACCCCCACCCACCCCAAGGTGATGATACACACTACCCCACCCCACCCCAAGGTGATGATACACACTACCCCCACCCCCCCAAGGTGATGATACACACTACCCCCACCCCACCAAGGTGAGATACACACTACCACCCCCACCCCATGGTGATGATACACACTACCCACCCCAGGTGATGATACCACCCCCACCCCAGGTGATGATACACATACCTCCCACCCCAAGGTGATGATACACACTACCCCCACCCCCCCAGGTGATGATACACACTACCCCCACCCCCAGGTGATGATACACACTACCCCCCACCCCCAGGTGATGATACACACTACCCCCCAAGGTGATGATACACACTACCCCCACCCCAAGGTGATGATACACACTACCCCCCCCAAGGTGATGATACCACTACCCCACCCCAAGGTGATGATACACACTACCCCACCCACCCAAGGTGAGATACACACTACCCCACCCACCCAAGGTGATGATACACACTACCCCACCCAAGGTGATGATACACACTACCCCCACCCCACCCCAAGGTGATGATACACACTACCCCCACCCCAAGGTGATGATACACACTACCCCCACCCCAAGGTGATGATACACACTACCCCCAAGGTGATGATACACACTACCCCCAAGGTGATGATACACATACCTCCCACCCCAAGGTGATGATACACACTACCCCCACCCCATGGTGATGATACACACTACCCCCACCCCCAGGTGATGATACACACTACCCCCACCCCCAGGTGATGATACACACTACCCCACCCCAAGGTGATGATACACACTACCCCCACCCCATGGTGATGATACACACTACCCCCACCCCCAGGTGATGATACACACTACCCCACCCCCAGGTGATGATACACACTACCCCCAAGGTGATGATACACACTACCCCCCACCCCAAGGTGATGATACACACTACCCCCACCCCAAGGTGATGATACACACTACCCCCCAAGGTGATGATACACACTACCCCAGGAGATGACACACTGTTGTCTTCTGTCAACACTGCTGTTGTCTTCTGTCAACACTGCTGTTGTCTTCTGTCAACACTGCTGTTATCTGTCAACACTGCTGTTGTCTCCTGACAACACTGCTGTTGTCTTCTGTCAACACTGCTGTGATCTCCTGTCAACACTGCTGTTGTCTTCTGTCAACACTGCTGTTGTCTTCTGTCAACACTGCTGTGATCTCCTGTCAACACTGCTGTTGTCTTCTGTCAACACTGCTGTTATCTGTCAACACTGCTGTTGTCTTCTGTCAACACTGCTGTTGTCTTCTGTCAACACTGCTGTTGTCTCCTGTCAACACTGCTGTTGTCTTCTGTCAACACTTCTGTTGTCTTCTGTCAACACTGCTGTTGTCTTCTGTCAACACTGCTGTTGTCTCCTGTCAACACTGCTGTGATCTGTCAACACTGCTGTGTCAACACTGCTGTTGTCTTCTGTCAACACTGCTGTTGTCTTCTGTCAACACTGCTGTGTCAACACTGCTGT
This sequence comes from Rapana venosa, assembly GCA_028751875.1. NCBI lineage: Eukaryota > Metazoa > Mollusca > Gastropoda > Neogastropoda > Muricidae > Rapana > Rapana venosa. The sequence goes on along the minus strand of CM054144.1, from coordinate 6,620,168 downwards.
TGTCTCCTGTCAACACTACTGTTGTCTTCTGTCAACACTGCTGTTGTCTTCTGTCAACACTGCTGTGTCAACACTGCTGTTGTCTCCTGTCAACACTACTGTTGTCTTCTGTCAACACTGCTGTTGTCTTCTGTCAACACTGCTGTTGTCTTCTGTCAACACTGCTGTTGTCTCCTGTCAACACTGCTGTTGTCTTCTGTCAACACTGTTGTGTCAACACTGCTGTTGTCTTCTGTCAACACTACTGTTGTCTCCTGTCAACACTGCTGTTGTCTTCTGTCAACACTGCTGTGTCAACACTGCTGTTGTCTCCTGTCAACACTGCTGTTGTCTTCTGTCAACACTGCTGTGTTAACACTGCTGTTGTCTTCTGTCAACACTACTGTTGTCTTCTGTCAACACTGCTGTTGTCTTCTGTCAACACTGCTGTGTCAACACTGCTGTTGTCTCCTGTCAACACTACTGTTGTCTTCTGTCAACACTGCTGTTGTCTTCTGTCAACACTGCTGTTGTCTTCTGTCAACACTGCTGTTGTCTCATGTCAACACGGCTGTTGTCTCCTGTCAACACTGCTGTTGTCTCCTGTCAACACTGCTGTTGTCTTCTGTCAACACTGCTGTTGTCTTCTGTCAACACTGCTGTTGTCTCCTGTCAACACTGCTGTTGTCTTCTGTCAACACTGCTGTTGTCTTCTGTCAACACTGCTGTGTCAACAGTGCTGTTGTCTCCTGTCAACACTGCTGTTGTCTCCTGTCAACACTGCTGTTGTCTCCTGTCAACACTGCTGTTGTCTTCTGTCAACACTACTGTG
>CM054144.1:6546857-6614357 GCA_028751875.1 Rapana venosa | reverse complement strand
ACCCAAAACAAACAAAAAGCAATAATAAACCAGAACTCCTGCTCCACCACCACCAACACTAACAACATTATCCAAATGGATATAAACAGAGGGAACAGATGTATTGTTTACTTTTAAATCATTTAAACACTTACATACACGTATACACCCTCACCTATAATTATCCCCTTCACCACATATACTCATATATAAAGGAAAACAAGAAACAACCATACAGACATTAGATTCAGAGCAAAAAAGTAAAACAAAGACATCCATTCCCTCCCTCTCTCCTGGTCATATACACGCATGTACATGTGCTTTTTTTTATTCAAGGCAGAACTACGTTAATCCTTCCATCAAAGAATAAATGCAGGCAATATAATATATATATATATATTGGGAACGAGATAGCTCAGTGGTCGAGCACTCGCTTTCCCCCAGGCAAGTTAAGCAGCCTTGAGCGTGGGTACCAGTTGGATGGGTGACCGTTTCCGCGCCTTGGCTTCAGTACAGTTCCCCCAGTTCACCCAGCTGTAAATGGGTACCTGCCCTCTTTAGGGTCAGGGAAGGTAAAGCAGCGAGGCAGAGGAGATGGGCGCCGCCCTCAATATGCTGGCCTAGAGAAGTGAGGTCTCTGACGCCTCGCTCCCCTACGACCTTATAGGTTATGGGACTCCTTCACCTTCACCTTCAATATATAACCGCCCAGCAATTCTATCATCAGCAATAACAATTTAAGTCTTCTAATACAATACAAAAAAGAAAATAAACAGCAACAAAATAATATAAATCAGCAATATTTTGTGTAACCTAAAACGAAAAAAGCCCCAAACACAAGAAGTACACGTCCAAACCGAACCAATCACACTCAACACATCGGCTCGCGCCGCGCGCGCACACACACACACACACACACACTACATCACACACACACCACACACCACACAACACACAACCAGATCCAAAGGTGTCGGGGTCATACATATCAACCATAGTGATTAATATTTACAATGTACCTATATGATATAAACTGGGTCTATCAAGTTTTAATGACAAGAATAACGTCAGTGATACCTTAATCACTCTCTTCCGTTTACAAGTCTGTTCTGAACTTCATTCATGAAATATCTTTTTAGAAGTGTTTGATATGATCTTTGCTTTTAATACATTCAAATTTTGGGGAGTTTATTCCATAGTCACTGCCTGAATACAAGAGCTCGGTTTATACGTTTTCTGAGTCTTGGAAATGTTAGCAAATGGTTTGTCTATGTTGTAATTTGAAAGCTTTGGTAAATCTTCTCGTAGCATTTTGATTCAAACACTTTTTGCATAAACATAGCTATATTAATAAAGTCGGTTCGAAATGTCAGAATTATTTGCTTATAACCTCGAATTGTCAGGGTGCTTGTTTTTAACAACACAAAAATTTACTCTCTTTTATATAAACGATGAATGAATTTCAAGTCGTTCCACTGCAGGTATCTCGAAAAAGTTGACGAAAGTCAATTTTGGTAAAAGTGACTCACAAAAATAGTTTCGAGAACGCATTATTTAAAAAGTGTTTTATTTTGGATAATGAAGTAGCCTGTAAGCTAGGCGTTTATCTGAGACTTAATGATCATCCAAGTCATAGTTTTGCAATGGTAACCTGAGTATTTTATGAGATGTCAACTTCTTCACTATTCCGTATCCAATAACAAGTTGAAACCTATCGTCATTTTTGCCTTTTCTGTCTGCTGATATGTAATACATTGTTTTTGAGCATTTTAAGACATATGTTTAATTGAGTCCCAAATAATCAATCTATCAATCTATTTGGAAGCTTGCAAGGTAACTGCGGAGTTGAATCACTACAAAGAGAGTGGTATCGTTCACGAACATTTCACAGCTACATTTATAAAACAGTAAATCTGTACGTAACGAAACAAGAGTGTCCAATACGAGCTGTGACACCATATCTAATAGTTAGTAGTTCCATGTTGACTTATTTACAGATACCAGCTGTGCCTATTAGACAGAAAATTTCCAGTGTTGGGATAGTTTCAGTGGCAGTTTGTACAATTCTAATTTGCCCAATAGCAAAGAATGGTTGATCACATCAATGCTTTTTCAAAGTCACAAAAAGAGGACGTAAACTTATTGTCATTTATTTGTGTGAGACTGTCAGTGACTGAGCTAGAGCAGTGTGACAGAAATAGTTTTTACGAAACCCTGAGATCTCCTGCTGTGTGTGTGTGTGTGTTGGTGTGTGTGTAGTTGTGTGATGTGGTTTGAGTGATGTGTATGTGATGTGTGTGTTGTGTTGTGTTATGTGAGTGTGTGTTGTGGTGTGTGTGGTGTGTGTGGTGTGTAGGTGTGATGTGTGTGTGTGTGTGTGTGTGTGTGTGTGTCATTGGGTACTTTTTAGAACTAGTTTTGGTTGCGAACTGTGTAATTTATAGATTAGTATAGTAGTATTATTATTATGGGTGTAGGGGTGTCAGAGGGGTAGTACCCTGACGGAAACAGTCGCACCCTCTGGGTGGATCGTCCGCTTTGTCCCACCTGGCTCCAGCTCTCACCTGTGGCTCCAGAGCGTTAGCATCGACAGCACCACACCCCGGTAAACCGCTTCGACAGGCGGCTAAACCAGGTGAGGTAGCCGCGGTCTCACAACCCTCGCGAGTTAGGGAATGCCTACCCAGCATGTGAAGACTGTAGTCGGCGAGTGAGCGGATGAGGACGCCTTCTATCCCAACGTCAATGAAGCGCGACAGCAAGCGTCGTGGAGTGCTACGGCACGGCAGCACTACAGACGTCGTGGCCATCCACTGCAGCCCGAGAAGTCCCTGGTCGTGACGGCTCTCCGTACCACCAGATCCTGGCTTCTAAGGCGAAGAGTGGGATTGCCCCTGTGCATCGACTTTCCCCTTTAAACACTTTCCCGCACGGTTCCTCTGTGTGTAGTCCCCACACCCTCACACCCCAAAACTCCAATCCTGCGCGATGGAACGGCGAAGCAACAGGTGAGTGACCCACTGAATTGTAGTTTGAAACCTGCACGTAGGCGCTGTGGCAAAGTCTTCTCCTCCGACCCCGGACACAGAGGAGCTCGTGTTCCCCCAGGTGACTGAGCAGCCTCTTTAGGACAGCACTGCTCACCCTCACAGTAGGGGACTGGAAAAGGTGTCCCAACAAATGCTTGTCCCTTCCAACTGCCAGCATACCGCGGCTGGCAGTTCTACCCTCCAAGCGGTCGAACCAAAGAAAGAAACAATTAATCGTTGGTGCGTGGAACGTGCGCACACTCATGGACAGAGAGGCCTCTCAAGGCCTGAGAGGAGAACGGCTCTCATTGCAAGGGAACTGGCCCGCTACCGCATTGACATAGCTGCCCTCAGCGAGACCAGACTAGCTGAGGAGGATCTGTGGATGAACTGAAAGGTGGCTACACTTTCTTTGGAAAGGCAAGGCCAAAGATGAAGAAAGAATTCACGGAGTGGGAGTGGCCATCAAGACATCGCTCCTTAAACAACTTCTGATCTACCAACTTCAGTGAACGAACAGCTGATGAAACTCCGCTCCCCCTGACCGTACCCGCATATTACCCTCATCAGTGCATACGCTCCAACCCTACCGCAGCGATGAAGTGAAGGAGCTTTTTATGAGAGCTCAGTGCCCTCGTAAAGGACACCCCTCTAATGACAAGCTCATCTTGCTGGGCGATTTCAACGCCAGAGTTGGAGCGACTGCAGAAATTGGAAAGGCGTGCTGGGGCCACACGGAACTGGAAAGGTGAATTCCAACGGCTTGATGCTTCTAAGCCTTTGTGCTGAACAACACCTCACTATAACAAACACACTGTTCCCGGCAGGCCGACAATTCAAGGCAACATGGATGCACCCAAGATCCAAGCAGTGGCACCTGATCGACTTTGCCATCTGCCGCCAAAGAGACATCCGTGACATCAGGATCACCAGGCCAGCGAGGAGCCGAGTGTTGACAGACCATCGTCTAGTCAGGGCCATCCTATCTCTTGCATATCGCTCCAACTCTGCGCAAGACGCCGAAAGTCCTCAGACCAGCGTTCGACGTGCCAAACTCGAACAACATCAGCAACGCAGTGAATTTGCAGAAGACCTCGACGGCCGACTGACTGCCCATGATCCCTGACTGGCTGCCCGACTCAAGGTGGGAGCGATTCAGAACACTGGTGATGGAGTCAGCAAAAACCACTATCGGCCCCAGAAAACGAATCATCAGACTGGTTCGACGAGAACGACGAGCACATCAGAAACTCCTGGATGACAAGCAAAAAGCATTTGTAGAGTGGCAAAACGACTCCTCCTCGGCCTCCAAGCATGATCGCTTCAAGCATCTCCAGAAACGGGCCCAAGTTGCGCTGCGCAAGATGCAGGATGTATGGTGGGAGAGGAAGGCGACGAGGTACAGAGATACGCTGACACGCAGACTCCAAAATGTTTTCGTGCCATCAAAGAAGTCTACGGACCTTCCAAGCCATGTACTACCCCACTCCTGTCAGCAGACGGTTCAACCCTGCTGAAGGAGAAGAGCAGCATCAATGAACGATGGAGAGAGCACTTCAGCAACCTCTCAACAGCCCTCCATGTAGACCCCACGCCCTTGACCTGATCCCACAAAAGCCCATTGTACACTGCCTCGACCTCCCCCCCACTATGGATGAAGTCTTGAGGGCAATAAGACAGACCAGCTCAGGCAAAGCACCCGGATATGGACGGAATCCCAGCAGAGATGTTCAAATCTGCCGGACCTGTGGCCCTTGCAGCTTTCCACTCCCTCCTCACCACATTTGGAAGAAGAAGAACTGCCAAGATTTCAGGGATGCCACTGTCATCTCCCTATTTAAGAACAAGGTAGTAAGGCTGACTGCGGCAATTACCGGGGCATCTCCCTCCTTTCTATTGCTGGGAAATATTGGCTCGGATCCTCCTCACCGCTTAACGGAGAACATTTCCGAAGGAAACCTGCCGGAAACACAGTGTGGATTTCGCCCAAACCGCAGCACTGTGGACATGATCTTCTCCGTCCGACAAGTGCAGGAGAAATGCCTAGAGCAAAACATGGACTTGTATGTGTCTTCGTGACCTCACCAAGGCCTTCGACACAGTGAACAGGAAGGCCCTCTGGATCATCCTATCCAAACTCGGATGCCCAGACAAGTTCATCAACCTCATACGCCAGTTTCATGACAACATGACCGGGCAGGTTCTCTCGGGTCGAGAAGTATCAGAGCCATTCAACATCAGTAACGGTGTCAAACAGGGATGCGTGCTGGCCCCAGTCCTTTTCAACTTCTTTTTCACCTGCGTCCTCAACCACGCTATCAAGGACCTAGACCTTGGGGTATACCTGCGATACAGACTTGATGGCTCACTGTTTGACCTCCGCCGACTGAACGCCAGGACCAAGGTTGTGGAGAAGATCATCCTGGAAGCACTTTTTGCTGATGACTGTGCTCTCATGGCACACAAAGAGTCTGACCTACAGCTTATCACAGATAAGTTCGCAGAAGCCTCTCGCCTTTTTGGGCTCACTATCAGCCTCGGCAAGACAGAGGTACTATTTCAGCCAGCGCCTGCTTCAGCGCCCCCTCCCCCTCTATCTCCATTGAGGGCACCCAGCTAAAGATAGTGGATGATTTCAGATACCTCGCAGTACCATCAGCATGATAACACCCTGGATAAAGAGATCAACGCTAGGATCTGCAAGGCAGTCAAGCTCTTGGTCGCCTCCGAGCTCGTGTCTTGAACCAGCACAACATCCAGCTTTCCACAAAACTCAAGGTGTACAGAGCCGTCGTCCTCACCAGCCTACTCTATGGATGCGAGACATGGACGGTGTACAAAAGACACTGGAAGCAGCTGGAGAAGTTCCACATGAGAAGCCTTCGGTCAATCATGAACATCCACTGGCAAGACCGGATCACAAACCTCGAGGTCCTGGACAGAGCTGGGATGACCAGCATCGAGGCCATGATCCTGAAAGCCCAGCTTCGATGGGTTGGTCACGTGATCAGGATGGACGACCAAAGGCTGCCTAAGCAGCTCATGTATGGCGAACTGACCTTGGGAAAGCGGAACCAGGGCAGACCACGCAAAAGATTCAAGGACTGCGTGAAGTCCAACATCAAACACGCAGACATCCCTCCCAAACAGCTGGAGCTGTATGCTATGGACAGACCAGGCTGGCGCGCCCTAACCATCTGGGCGCATGACAACTTCGAGGAGAAGAGGCGAGATGATGTGACTGCAGCACGAGCTAGGAGAAAGGCGTCAACCACCAACCCTGAACCCCCCGGACAGTTTCCTTGCCCCCACTGCACCCGCGTCTGCCTATCACGGATTGGCTTAACCAGCCATCTCCGTGCCCACATAAGACAAAGACTCAACACATGAGGACAGTCATCATCGGATCGATGGACGACCAAGAGAGAGAGATTATTATTATTATTATTATTATTATTATTATTAAATGGAGTTTCAAATTTGCAACATCTAATAAACCCTTGGTCCCTATTTTGCTAAGATGTCAACTTTTTCATTATTATACCAGAGTGAGATGGAATCCAACAAAACGTTAGATCTGAGCCTTTTAAAGTCAGGTGATGGATTAGAAGACAAATTTCACTGACTAGTTCAGATCTAAATTTTGTTTGCATAGAACTAATGGCTTGAATTACTGATTTTGAGTCAACACAATAAAGTATTTGAAAGAAAACTTTCCGAAAATCAGTTGTTAAAAAAATCAAGAGCCATTAATATTGCTACGAGTTCTGCCGTAAAAATTGATATATTTTCATCAAGATGAAATTTATGTTCTGTTTTTAGATCTGGTATAATGTATGCTGCACCAGCTTTTTTGTTCAATACTGAACTAGCTGTAAACACTTTTAAATGATTTGAATCATTTCTTCTAAATGAAATTTCGCATGAGATGACACTAAATTTCTATTACTATTCTTTATCAGATCAATGTAGTCCATGTCAAATGTTGCTCTTTTGAGCTCCCAAGCTGGAGTGGGGGCTACTTCGTCTCTATTAGTAATATGTGTATTTAGTTATAGCCAGGTATTCACTGACGTTTTAGATGTATGTGTACCTAGTGTGGTATTAGAGGATATTGATCTTGCTCTCTTTGGGAAATCTCTGTCAGACTTGAGATTTACAACTGATTTTAAGTCATTTTTAACAGTCAAACTTCGTAGGACAAATTTACTATACATAACACTTCTGAGGCTTTCTAATTGTAAAAGTCTGGATGCACTATATGTTTTTATACACGAGGCATGGACAGGTAGACCTAGAGCCAGTTTGTATGCCCTGCAATCAATACTTTGAAGTTTTCTAAATAAATATTTCGGAGCATTCAAAAATGCTTCATGGCCATACGTCAGTTTTGAACGAATTAAAGATGTTGAAAAGTGTAATAGTGTAAGAGTATCCTGACCCCACAGCTGTTTGCTTATGATTTTTAAGATACTTAAAGTTTTCCTCACTTTAGTTAGAACATATTCAATATGATTGTTCCATGTCAACTTTGTTGTAAGGAAAACTCCAAGGAATGTAACTGTTTGTTCATAAAAACTTGTACTATTTCATGAACACATGCACACGGGAAAGTGCATATTTACACACACACGTTTTCTCTTTCTTTACATGCGCACACGTACACGTGTGCTCGCGCTGTGCATACACACACTCTTTTTTTACGTACACACTCGTGTGTGGGTGCATACATTATGAACATAAAAGGGACACGCGCACACATGCACGTTCTATTTTACACACACACACACACACACACACACACACTCACGGGATATTTTCCTCTGGAGTTAACATCAGTGCAGACTCCACTCTCCCCCTAAGTCCTCTGGATCACACTATAAATTTAGGTCCCGTGTGCGAACGCACGCAGAACATCTTGCGCCCACGTTAAATCCTGTTCCGCTTTTCGTAAGAGTAGGACATTGTGTGCCGGTGGGAACAGATGACAGAATTCACAACTCCGCATGCACACGGGGACTGGATGTAAAAAAGCACACAAGTGCTTATTCCATTATCTTCGATATAACAGAATAAAATAAAATAATTTAAAAAATCACACAGATGGCTGCGCATTCATATACACACATTTTCTCTCATACCCACACAACGCGATCGCTCGCACACACACACACGCGCGCGCGCGCGCACACACACACACACACACACACACACACCGCGCGCGCGCGCACGCGTGTCCGCGCACGCTAGGTACCTGCAGGCCAACCCTAATATAAGATATGTGTAGGCAGCAACAGACTAGGCTACTCACACAGAGGGTCTGATCTCTGCTACCATTATCTTTTATACAGAAGCCTAATTTTACTACAGTGGTGATATAGTAATAGCGTTTTACACAAGGGGGGGGGGGGGGTGTCTCCAATCACCATTACACCATGTATAGAGACGGGTGCAAAACAAACAGGGCGCAAGTGAACACACGGCAACATCATGGACACAAAACATATGGCTGGCTTCAGTTTTAATGTTAGATCTTCCACAATTTACAGTCACTTCAAAAACATCAACGTGAAAAAATTTTACATGTTAAAATCAATTTTAAGAATAAATAAAACTAATAAGAAGGAAAAGAAGAAGAAATAAAAAAAGAGACTGCAGGCTGGAAAAGGGGCTGATCAGTGTGTGTGTGTGTGTGTGTGTGTGTAAACAAGGTGGCACGCTGGGTTGGTGCTCCAGTGTGAGCCACAAGTACATCAAGGCCTTGACGGCCAGCACCACCGCCACTGCACACACTCCATCTCTTCTGCTGCTGCACTGACAGAGCTAAGGTCGGAAAAGGCGAGGTGTTGGTGTTGTTGCTGTTGGTAGAGAGGGTGGGAGGGGGTGGTTCTTTCGGACATGGCAAAGTGCGGAGAATGGTCCATATACGCCGGACCACATCCGCCAAATTATCTGCTGAGCAGACGCTTCATCAAACTGCCTTACCTGAAAAAACTGAACTGAACTGAACTCTGCCAACATTCTAGCGTCTCTGTTATCAGATTTCTTCATAAGAACCCCCCCCCCCCCCCTTCCTTCTCCATTCTTCCACCTTCATCACTTTCCTGCCTTTGTCCACAGTCGCTCCTTCCTTCCACCAGACCCTTCGCTCTTCCTCTAGCCCTTAAGAAGGAGGGAAAAGACTTGTTATCACTTCCGGCTGGCTCACTACCGTTAAGCTACAGGAGCCTGACTCAAAGGTCGCAGGGATAGACCAGGTCTGTGTATGGACTTCTGGGGTTGTGGAGCTGTACTGCGTATCTGTGCTGACTTCAGTGACGCACAATGATAGGCCTTGTATGTCCATGTGTCAGCTGACGTGGGTCACAATGACAAGCATTGTAGGTCCATGTGTACTTCCGCTGTCTGCCCTGGACCGGTCTTCACTGCCACTGGTTTGGATCAGCTGTTCGTGGTGAAAATGAAGGACTGGTGATTGTTATAACAAGGAAACTGCTGGTCTGCATGAGAGAGAAAATCGGTCTCAAAATGGAAATACTTCGCAGTTATATCCCTTAACAAAACGAAGTACTGCACATGCATCCAAACGTAAGAATAAGAGAGGTTTGGTTTTGGTTTGGTTTGGTTTGGTTTTGTAAACAATCGTGTCCTGCTTTTAAAGGCATGCGGCTCCCATTTTCGATTCTTGGCGCCCCTGGGGTGTGCCCTTTTCTGTGATTTTTTCGAGACTTTGTTTTAAACGTGTTTGTACCATTAGAGTGCAGGGTCGTTTATTCCTTAATTTCTTTTCTTTAATAACTAAAGTATGGTTTGTTGTCAGCTTCGTGGATTTTCAAATCATAATTGATTATCATTTATGCTTCCATCAAGTCTTACGTTTAAACTGTGTCAAAAATAATAGATACCAATGTCATATTATCAATAAAAATTATAGATGACCTTGTTTGTGGTATGGGCAGGGATGTTTTGGTGGCCAAAGCTACCCTCACAACACTTTCCCCTCACCCAGTAAGTTAACATGGATAGACTGTTCACTTTGGGGAGGTTCTTTGGGATTCAAGGCCCTCACCTAGTGTTTCATTAATCTATTTCCCAAGCCAACATCCAGTATAACACAACATACTTTCACCCCTATTAACAGACAACATACTTCACCCCCAATGAACAGACAACATACTTCACCCCCAATGAACAGACAACGCACTTCACCCTAATGAACAGACAACATACTTCACCCCCAATGAACAGACAACATACTCCCCCTAGAACAGACAACATACTTCACCCCTTATGGACAGACAACATACTTCACCCCAATAACAGACAACATACTTCACCCTAATGAACAGACAACATACTTCACCCAATAAAACAGACAACATACTTCACCCCAATAAACAGACAACATACTTCACCCTATTGAACATGACAACATACTTCACCCCAATAAACAGACAAACATACTTCACCCCAATAACAGACAACATACTTCACCCCTATGAACAGACAACATACTTCACCCCTATGGACAGACAACATACTTCACCCCTAGGAACAGACAACGTACTTCACCCCTAGGAACAGACAACCTACTTCACCCCTATGAACAGACAACATACTTCACCCCTATGAACAGACAACATACTTCACCCCTGTGAACAGACAACGTACTTCACTCCCAATGAACAGACAACATACTTCACCCCTATGAACAGACAACGATCTTCACCCCCCCCCCCACCCCCCCCCCAATGAACAGACAACGACTTCACCCCTATGAACAGACAACGTACTTCACCCCTATGAACAGACAACGTACTTCACCCCTATGAACAGACAACGTACTTCACCCCTATGAACAGACAACATACTTCACCCCTATGAACAGACAACGTACTTCACCCCTATGAACAGACAACAACTTCACCCCTTGAACAGACAACTACTTCACCCCTGAACAGACAACGTACTTCACCCTATAACAGACAACGTACTTCACCCCAATGAACAACAACGTTCTTCACCCCAATGAACACAACACACTTCACCCCCAATAAACAGACAACGTACCTCGCCCCAATGAACAGACAACGCACTTCACCCCAATGAACAGACAACACACTTCACCCCCAATAAACAGACAACGTACCTCGCCCCAATGAACAGACAACGCACTTCACCTCAATGAACAGACAACGTACTTCACCACAATGAACAGACAACATACTTCACCCCAATGAACAGACAACATACTTCACCCCTATGAACAGACAACATACTTCACCCCCAATGAACAATTCAAACTAACTCACACCCCAATGAACAGACAACATACTTCACCCCTATGAACAGACAACATACTTCACCCCTATGAACAGACAACATACTTCACCCCCAATGAACAGACAACATACTTCACCCAATGAACACAACAACTTCACCCCTATGACAAACAACATACTTCACCCCATGAAAGACAACATACTTCACCCTACACAAACCACCATGAACAGACAACAGTACATTCACCCCCATGACGACACATCCCAGAACAACAACACACTTCACCCAATAAACAGACAAACAGTACATCACCCCAATGAACAGACAACTCACTTCACCCCAATGAACAGACAACACACTCTCACCTCACATAAACAGACAAATACTTCACCCCAATGAACAGACAAACGTCACCTTCACCTCATATAACAGACAACGTACTTCACCACAATGAAACAGACAACATACTTCACCCCAAGAACAGACAACATACTTCACCCTATGAACAGACAACATACTTTCACCCCCAATGAACAGACAACGTACTTCACCCCAATGAACAGACAACATACTTCACCCCAATAACAACAACTATTCACCCATGACAGACAACATACTTCACCCCCAATGAACAGACAACATACTTCACCCCAATGAACAGACAACATACTTCACCCCTATGAACAACAACGTACTTCACCCCTAGAACAGACAACCACTTCACCCCCAATGACAGACAACATACTTCACACCCTATGAACAGACAACGTACTTCACCCCATGAACAGACAACATACTTCACCCCAATAACAGACAACGATACTCCCCAATTGAACAGACAACTCACTTCACCCAATAACAGACAACATACTTCACCCCTATGACAGACAACGTACTTCACCCCTATGAACAGACAACATACTTCACCCCTATGAACAGACAACATACTTCACCCCTATGAACAGACAACATACTTCACCCCTATGAACAGACAACATACTTCACCCCTATGAACAGACAACGTACTTCACCCCTATGAACAGACAACATACTTCACCCCAATGAACAGACAACGTACTTCACCCCCAATGAACAGACAACATACTTCACCCCCATATGAACAGACAACTACTTCACCCCTATAAAACAAACAAACTCTTTTTTCACCAGGGGTTGGTGCGGGCACAAAAACGATTCACCCCAGATGAAAGACAAATATTCACCCCAAACCAGACAACGTACTCACCCCCCTAATGAACAGACAATTGACTTCATCCCCTATTTCCACAACATGACTTCACCCCTTGGAACAGAAGTACTCACCCTATAAAGACAACATACTTCACACCTATGAACAGACACTACTTAACCTATGAAATCAACACTTCACCCAATGAACTAGAAAACATATTACCCCATAACAGACAACACTTCACCCCCTAATCAGACAACCATACTTCACCCAATCAAAACACTATACTTCACCAATAAATGGTCGTCATGGTACCCCCAATGAACAGAGTACCACGCTGGCTTCTTACACCCATCGCCAGTCAACTGTCTACCCCCTTCCTGTACAGACATCGTTACTCTCACCTATAAATCTTCTTCTCTGTTTTCTCCAAACACTCCCACGGTGGTGGCTTGCGTCAACTCAACCCAATCGGTTACTATCTCGCCTTATTCTCTTTTTATGTAATCCTTCTACGCCCAGCATTGTCCCCCTCACTTTTTCCATCTGACAAGGCAATTGAAGTTTCTGTTCTCTCTCTCTGTCTGGCTATCTCTAATCAACGCTCTTCTTCTCAGAATGGCTCTGCCTACTGCTGATGGAACGAGTGAGATCTCTCTCTCTTCTATCTCAAACTCTATTCATTCTCTCTCTCTTCTCTAGATTCTCATCTACACTGGCTCTATCTCTATCTCTTCTCTATTTCAAAGCAACACTGAACACAAACATTCATTCAGACAACACACATCAACACACTTCCGCCTTTGCGTCGTGCAGCCATACTTTCATCCATCGACAAATATGCATATCCTACTGTCTGATTCAGGAATGTCTGCATGGTGTGCTGAGCTGACTGGGGAATGGACGGTCACTGCTGGTTGTCTGTCATTGTATTGTGTCTCTGCCCTGCTGTCTTGAACGTTATGCCCTCTGCATAGTCTCAGTCTCTTCTCATTTGTTCTGGCGCATTACTATGCTGGACTCCATACTGATTGTGCTTGCTTACAACACAACACATACTATACACTAATCACGCTTTTGGGTGCATGGTGATGTATCTGTCTATTGATTATTTCGGTCTCCCCTCTCTTCCCTTGTTGATGTGCTGCGTGATTTGCTCGTGGGCTGTATGCTTTTTGGTGGTTGTGTTGGTTCTTCGTGGTTTTGTTAGCTTTACTGCATGTAATGTGTGCTGATCTCTCTCTCTCTCTTCTTCATCTCTCTCTCTCTCTCTCTCTCTCTCTCTTCTCTCTCTCTCTTCTCTCTCTCTTCTCTCTCTCTCTCTTCGTGTAGATCGTTACTATTTCACACTACTGGAGGTATTGATCTTTTATTCTTTTTTTTTACATCTATATACACCCAGGGCGGCGGCGTAACACCATCTCATGGATCTATTATATCCTGATAATCATAAAGATTTGTTGTATTTTGGCTATTGTTGCATTGTCGTGAGTTCGTCGTCCGCGTTGCTCTGTTTTCGTTCTCTTTGATATGTGTGCTTGTCGCTCTCTCTCTCTCTCGTTGCTGCTCTCTCGTCTCTCTCTCTCCGTCTATCGATGTAATCTCTCTCTTCATACTCTCTCTCTATCTCTCTCAGTATTCATTTTGTTTATTGTGTATTTTGTTATACTAATTGCTGTTTTTCCCTTAAAAGTACAATTGATTGTGGCGGCGCGTGTGTTGTTACGTAGCCATGATGCTATTTACTAGAAGGGGGGTGTATGTTTGTGTTTCTTTTATTTTTTGTTGTTTCTTCTATCTTTGCAATTAATATTTTTTTGTGTGGTTTTTCGTGTCGTTCCCCTCTCCCTTGATGTTTTGCTGCTTTATTTGCTCTTGGTTTCTTTGTTGTTTGTGTTGTTGGTTGTGTTTTTTCTGTGTTTTTTTGTTAGCTGTGCATCTGCTGTGTGCGGTCGGGGGTTTATTTTCATTGTTCGAGGCGGTTGCTCGTGTGGCCGCTCTCTCTCCTCGCGCTACGGACCTCTACTGTCTCTCGTTTCTCGAAGAATCTCTCTTCTACTAAAGTTGGTTTGTTTTCGTGATCTTCGTCGTGTGTGTGATTTATTTTCTCTTGTTATGTTAGTGTATATTGTGTGCTGTTTTTCTCTTTTTTTATTAGCATACTATATGCGCCGTAGGAGGGGGACTGTGTGCACTGGATGCTATATTCTTTCCTTCGATAAGAGTTGTCTTGTAATGCACGCTTCTCTTCCTTATGCTGCGCTTCTTCTCTCTCTCCGTCCCCGAACATCTTGCCTCACGAAACCTCTCGCTTTTTTCTCTCTTGTCCATGGACGTAATCATTTAATCGTTAGGCTAATGTTGTAATTTGTAATAAGCACTATGCGTATTCCATTATCTCTAGATCGTTAGCCAATAAATGATGATACTCAGTGGCGGCACGTGGCTGTTGTTGTGCTGAGGTCAGTGCTGCTGCGCCGTGTGCTGTGTTGTGGTTTGTGTCCACGTGCAACGCGCGCTCGACGCATCGCACAAGAACAGCGTCAGGTATGTGTTGTTGTTTCTGTTTATGTAAGTATATGTTTCTTTAGGTAGCTATTATTGTTAGCCTTCTTTGTGCGTGGGGTCTTTACGTGCGGCTAAATGTTGTTGTTTAGAGTGTGCGTGTTCCATACTTTGATTGATTATGTATTTGATTATAGTAAATAGTTTGACAAGTGACTCGTGTTGTGTGTGTCCAGCTGGGACTGCACCAGCCCTGTGCTACTGGATGGGGTAAAAGTCGGGATTTTTCAACTGCATTCAGGAGCTCGTTGCCGTGTGACCGCTCTTCCTACATGCAGCGCACGGCATCCATATGCCGTTTCCAGTGAGCGATGGCCTCCTTCACTGACACAGGTGGGTCTGTTTCGTCTCTCTTCATTCAAGCGTGTATCTTCATATGTCATCTCATTACATTATCTTCATTATCATTAAGTCAACATCAAGTCTCCTACATCATGACACGGAATACTAGTACTTGCCCCGTTATCACAGACAGGTGGATCTAGTCATAACTGTCATCATCTTACACAGGTGACAGTCATAGTCATTCTCCTCCATCAACTACAAGTGGAAGTTCGCAATGTCATTCCTACGTTCCATCATCTACACAGGTGGAAGTCATATGCCATTCTCTCATCATCTACACAGGGGAATCAATAGTCCATTCCTCTCTTTCATCATACACAGTAGACATCCTTGTCATGTCGCCAGTGGCAACGATATACAATGGAAGTCAATGTCATTGTCTCTTCATCACACACAGTGAACCAGCATGTTTTAATCATTTTTAAGCAGGTGGAGTGGTACTTCTTTCTCAAAAAAAAAGATTGTAATAAAGGTGAATAATGTTTTCAGTTTATACGAATGTGGAGAGTCACTGTTGTGTCTTGTGGGGGGTGGACTGTTGTGTCAGTTGTTGAGTGGTGGTACTGTTTGTGTCATTGTTGAGGTTGTGGTACTGTTTAGTCAGTGTTGATTTTGTTTTGTGTTAGTGGTTGACTGTTGGGCAGTTGGAGTGGGTGGTACTTTGTGTCGTTTGTTGAGGTGTGGTACGTTTGTGTCTGGTTGTTGAGGTGGGTTGTACGTTTGTGTCGTTTTGAGGTGGTGGACTGTTTTTTCGGTTGTTGAGGTGGGTGGTCTGTTTGTGTCGTTTAAGTGGGTGTACTGTTTGTGTCAGTTGTTAGGTGGTGAATGTTTGTACATTTTAGGTGGTGTACTGTTTGTCATTTTGAGGTTGGGTGTATTGTTGTGTCATTGTTGAGGTGGGTGTAGTATTTGTGTCATGCTAAATAAGTTGCACAAGAAGCCTCAGGTTACTGTATCATTGCTAAGACGTTATGCACACCAGACCACAACTTATGAGCTTCTGAGGGCTGTAATGACACGTAGGTAGCCAGACAGACAGACATGACTGACGAACGGACGGACCTGCTGTCTGACCGACATAAACCCAGAAGTCGGAGTGTGGCAACAGCATATTTCCATGTGTCTATGGGTTCAGCCTTCTTCCTGGAAAACAATCTTTCCTCATTATATGATGACTGATCAACACTGATCTGGCCTGTATTGCTGTATGGGTCAGAAGCCTGGACACTACAAACATTGGAAAGAGACAAAATAAACGCAGCCAAACTTTGGTTCTATATGTGACTTCTAAAAGTCAAATTGTCAGACAGAAGAACAAATGAAAGCATTCTTGATGAACTCGTAGTGCAAGGAAAAATATTGGCAAATTAATCTGACTGTGATATGTAGTCACAGCAGTAACACAGTACAGATATTGATGACCTTTCGCAAGTAGTTTAGGACAGAAGGAAAAGAGCAACCACCACATCCTACATTCCAATCATCACGAAGGGGGTGGGTGGGTGCCATCAAATCTTATAACCACAGAGAAAGAGGAAACTCTGTGGCATTGCTGGACTCTACCTATTAAGCGGCGGAAGGTGACAATTCATTGGTTGATTGATATATATACTAGTGCAAGTAGTTGGTTGATCTGATGACTATCCTGAGTTGGCTGATGAATGAGTTGCAATGTGAGTGGTTGTATGATGATGAGTGCAATGTGAGCTGGTTGATATGATGCCAGTGCAATTGAGTTGGCGATTGATGATATCAATAAGTTTGTGATATGATGTATGATGCAAGTGAGCTGGTGTTATGACTAGTGCAATGTTGAGTTGGTTCTTACGACGACTAGTGCAAGTGAGTGGGTTGATATGACACATGCAGTGGGTTGGTTGTTTGACGACTATGCATGTGTAGTTGAGTTGGTTTGACGACTAGTGCGTGTGAGTTGACTTGTTATGGACTATGCAGTGTGAGTGTTATGACGACTAGTGCAGTGTGAGTTGGGTTGTTATACGACTGTTCAGTGTGGTTGAGTTATTATGACGACTAGTGCAGTGTGAGTAGTGTTATGAGACTATGTAGTTGGTTGTTATGACGACTAGTGCAGTTGAGTTGAGTTGTTATGACGACTGTGCAGCGGATTGGGTTGTAGACGACTAGTGCAGTGTGAGTTGATTGTTATGACGATAGTGCAGCGTGATTGGGTTGTATGACGCTAGTGAGTGAGTGATTGTTAATGACGCAGTGCTGTGAGTTGAGTGTTAGACGACAGTGCAGTGTGATTGTTATGACGACTATGCAGGTGGTTGAGTTAGACGACTATGCATGTGAGTTGGGTTTAGACGACAGTGCAGTGTGAGTTAGTGTTATGACGACTATGCAGTGTGAGTTGAGTTGTTATGACTACTAGTGCAGTGTAGTTGTTAGACGACTAGTGCAGTGTGAGTTGTATGTTATGCGACTAGTGCATGTGAGTTAGTTGTTTATGACGACGTGCATGTGGTTGAGTTGTTATGACGACTAGTGGAGTGGTTGGTATGTTATGAGACAGCAGTGTGAGTTGGGTGTTATGACGACTAGTTCAGTGTAGTTGAGTTGTTATCACGACTAGTGCGTGGTGTGTTTACGCTAGTGCAGTGTGAAGTTGAGTTGTTATGACGACTATGCATGTAGTGGGTCTGTTATGACGACTATGCAGTTGATTGAGTTTATGACGATAGTGCAGATGAGTTGTTATGACGACTATGCAGTGTATGAGGTGTATGATGACATAGAGTAGGAATTGATAATGACTGACAAGCGTTGATGTGGTTTTAGACGACTGGTGCAGATGTGAGTGGGTGATACAGACTATCATGTGTTGGGTGATATGACGACAGTGCAGTGTGAGTTGGGTGTATAAGACAACTGGTGCATGTGAGTGATGATTGTATGACAACTGTGCATGTGGAGTATTGTGTTAATGACGACGTCAGTGTGATTGATTGTTTATACGACTAAGACAGTGTGATTAGAGTTAAAAGACGACAATGGTCAGTGTGAGTTGGTTGATATGCGACTAGTGCAAGTGAAAGTTGGTTGTTATGACGACTAGTCGTGTGAGTTGGTGTTATGACGACTATGCAGTGTGAGTTGTTATGACGACTAGTGCAGTGTGATATGGTTGTTATGACGACAGAGCAATGCAGTTAGATTGTATGACGACTAGTGCAGTGTGAGTTTGGGTTGTTAGAGACTAAGCATGCGTGGGTTGTTAGACAACAGACAATCAGTGATTGTATGACACAGAGCAATGCATTGTTGTTATGACGACTAGTGCAGGTGAGTTGATTGTTATGACGACTAAGCAGTTGATTTAGTTGTTATGCAACTGTGCAGTGGATTGGATAACGACTAGTGCATTGGTTGGGTTGATAACGATAAGCAATGCAGTATGAGTTGTTATGACGACTAGTGCAGTGTGAGTTGTTATGACGACTAGTGCAGTGTGAGTTGGGTTGTTAATGACGACTAGTGCAGTGTGAGTTGGGTTGTTGATGACGACTAGTGCAGTGTGAGTTGAGTTGTTATGACGACTAGTGCAGTGTGAGTTGGGTTGATATGACGACTAGTGCAGTGTGAGTTGGGTTGATATGACGACTAGTGCAGTGTGAGTTGGGTTGTTATGACGACTAGTGCAGTGTGAGTTGGGTTGTTATGACGACTAGTGCAGTGTGAGTTGGGTTGTTATGACGACTAGTGCAGTGTGAGTTGAGTTGTTATGACGACTAGTGCAGTGTGAGTTGGGTTGTTATGACGACTAGTGCAGTGTGAGTTGTTATGACGACTAGTGCAGTGTGAGTTGGGTTGATATGACGACTAGTGCAGTGTGAGTTGTTATGACGACTAGTGCAGTGTGAGTTGGGTTGATATGACAACTGGTGCAGTGTGAGTTGGGTTGTTATGACAACTGGTGCAGTGTGAGTTGGGTTGTTATGACAGACTGTGCAGTGGGTTATATGACAACTGTGCGGTGTTGGGTTGTTATGACAACTGAGCAATGTGAGTTGGTTGTATGACAACTGTGCAGTGTGTTGTTATGACAACGTTGCAGTGTGATTTTATGACGACTAGTGCAGTGTGAGTTGGTTGTTATGACGACTGGTGCGTGTGAGTTGGTTTATGACGACTGGTGCAGTGTGAGTTGTGTTATGACAACGTGCAGTGAGTGTAACAACTGTGCAGTGTGAGTTGTTATGACGACTAGTGCAGTGTGAGTTGGGTTGATATGACGACTAGTGCAGTGTGAGTTGGGTTGATATGACGACTAGTGCAGTGTGGGTTGTTATGACGACTGGTGCAGTGTGAGTTGATATGACAACTGGTGCAGTGTGAGTTGTTATGACAACTGGTGCAGTGTGAGTTGTTATGACAACTGGTGCAGTGTGAGTTGTTATGACGACTAGTGCAGTGTGAGTTGGGTTGATATGACGACTAGTGCAGTGTGAGTTGTGTATGACGTCTAGTGCAGTGTGAGTTGTTATGACGACTAGTGCAGTGTGAGTTGGGTTGATATGACAACTGGTGCAGCGTGTTGACACCTGGGCGCTGTGCAGGGCGACGTTTACCTGTGACAGCGAGGAGTGCATCACCAGGCCTGCTGGACGTACCGCCAGGACTACATCAACTGCCACGACCTGGAGCACCAGTGTGGTTGGCCCTCATCTCGACTGTACTTGTAAGCACGTTACTTCTGCAGCATCTGATAGGACAACAGTAAGCAGTTCCTCGGTCTCCAGCCAGGGACCTCTATTCCTCGTGAGCTGGAAGTGAGTGTGACCTTCTCGCCCACCCTCGTCGCCACCTATCTGCTTCTTCACCATCCTCCTCACAAATGAATGAGTTATAAGATATTATCAAACAGTTGGTTTGTTCTTTCATTTTACGCTCACTGCGCTGGTGATTAGGCTTGATATAACTATCATATATAAAGGGCCGTTGATATGCATTTTGCAATTGCATTTCGGTTGTTGATGACGACTAATGACCTGGTTGGTTATTGACGACTTGTGCATTGAGTTAGCGGCCTTGTATAATCAGTGCAGCTGTGAGTATTGTTATACGGACTTATGCAGTATATTCGAAAGCTTCGATTTTGACGTACTGTCAGTGGATTCGACCGTATTTATGGACTGTGAGTTGTAGTTCGACGGCTTTGACTTATGAGACTAGTGACACCTTGATGGACGGACTGAACGATACGTGACACGTGACGTTATTCGTCATAACGACAGTGCAGTCTGGTTCGTTGTCTTGACGACTAGTGCAGTTGTGACTTGCGTGTTGTCTTGACGACTTGTCAGTGTGCGTTGTTCGTTCATTGTCGATAGTAGCGTCTGATGGTTGCTGTTGATGAGTCGAACTGAATGAAAGTATGGCTGTTATACACTGGGGGGTGGGGGAATGAGGGTCAGTGACACTGGTTGCAGAATGATTGTTTATGGGCAAGCGGGGAGGGACGCTTGGGGGGTGAAGCAACGGGCGGTAGGGGATGCAAGGTGAGGAGGGGGAGACGACTAGGCAGTTTGGGGGGGGGGAGACGGGGGGAGGGGGAGACAAATGCAGGGGAGGATACAACGGGCATGTAGTTGAGACGAACGGTGGTTTTTTTTTTGCGCGGGGCCTTTAAATGGGGGTTTTTTGGGGGGGGATTTTTTAACCCGGGGCATAAAACTTGGACTTTTTCCCGGGGAAAAAAAAGCCCGATGGGAATGGCTTGGTATTTTGCCCCGTATCACCCTTTGATTTAGGCCCCCGAGCTCCTGGGTTTCCGTCGGGTTTTTTTTGGGGGTTTTTTTTATTTCCCCCCTTTAAACCCTTTTTCTTAACCCCCATAAAAAGGGTTTAAATAATAAAACAGGGGTTTTTTTTTTTTTTTATTTTCGGCCCTTTTTTTTTTTGGCGGCCCTTTTGGGTTTTTGGGCTTTTTTTTTTGGGTTTTTTTCCGGCCTTTATTCCTTTAATGGCTTTGCTTTTCGGTTTTGATGTTTAAATTTTTTTTTTTTTGTTTTTATTTTGGGGGCAAGTTTTTTTTTTTTCGGTTTTATATTATTAAAAAATTGTTTTAAATTTGTTTTTTTCAACCATTTAGGGTTTTGAATTTAGGGGTTTTTCTTAATTTCCCCTTTTTAAAAAAAGGGGAAAATTTAAATAACTCGACCCCTTTAATTCCTCCCTATTAAAAAACATTTCCTTTGTTTTTTTCCCCATTTTTTTTACTCTTTTTCTCTTTTTTTCTGCAATTTGTTCTTGAACGAAAGTATTTTTGTTTTTGGGGTGTGAGTTGTTATGACGACTAGTGCAGTGTGAGTTGGGTTGATATGACAACTGGTGCAGCGTGTTGACACCTGGGCGCTGTGCAGGGGCGGACGTTCCTGGTGAACAGCCAGGAGTGCATCACCAGAGGCCTGCTGGAGCTGTACCGCCAGGACTACATCAACTGCCACGACCTGGAGCACCAGGCTGTGGCCCTCATCCGGCCCTGCTACCTGCAGCACGGCTTCTGCAGCATCATCAAGGACAACAGTAAGCAGTTCCTCAGGGTCTTCCAGCTCAGGGACCTCTTCTCCTCGGGAGCTGGAAAGTGAGTGTGACCTTCTCCCCCTCCCTCTTCCCCACCTTCTCTTCTTCACCATCCTCCCTCATCAAAATTAATGGATTTAAATTTTATCAAACAGTTGGGTTTGTTCTTTTTTCATTTAACGGCCTTTCATTTTACTTGGCGGCCTTTTGGTATTTTTAAGGGCCTTTGATTTTATTTAATGGCTTTTCATATTATCTAAGGGCCTTTGATATCATTTAATGAACTTTGACAGTATTTAACGGATTTTGATGTTACTAAATGACCTTTGATGTTATTTAGCGGTCTTTGTTTTTATTTAGCGGCCTTTGGTATTATTCATCAGCCTTTTTTGTTATTTAGCGGCCTTTGATATTATTCAAAGGCCTTCGATTTTATCTTGTCTAGTGATTTCGGACTCTATTTAGTGGCTTTTGATTTTATTTCACGGCTTTTGACCTTATGATGCATGCACACCTTGATAAGGACAGGACTGAACCAGATATAAAACATGAACATCAGTACCTGCTTACTATCCTCGCCTATAAAAAAAATTCATCCTGTCTTGTCTTGTCTTGTCTTGTCTTGTCTTGTCTTGTCTTGTCTTGTCTTGTCTTGTCTTGTCTTGTCTTGTCTCGTCTCGTTTCATTTCGTATTATAGCGTCTTGTCTTGTCTTGCCTTGTCTTGCGATGGAGTGTCTTGATACTGAATGATAATGTATTGCTGTTATACAGTGGGGGGGGGGGGCGGGGCAGGGGGGGAGGGGTTGTCATCGAATGATGTGTATTGATGTTATATGGTGTGTTTCAATATTGAGAGATATGTAATGTTGTTACGTACAGGCTGTGGCAGAAAGTGGTAGGCCTGGCCAGTGAATGTGTTGATATTCTTCAACGCATACAAAACTCTGCAGCTCGACTGGTCCTAAGAAAGAAAAAATCTGAACACATCACTCCTCTTCTGCGATCTCTTCACTGGCTGCCTGTCTCACAAAGACTGGAGTATAAAATCAATACCCTCTGTTTCAAATGTCTCCACAAATCTGCACCCTCTTATCTCTGTAACTGTCTTCACCTGTACACTCCATCCCGTTCCCTTCGTTCAGCCGCAGATACTTTGTGCTTTCGAACACCCAGATTCAAACAAACCACTGTTGGCCGTCGCTCCTTCTCTGTTTCTGGTCCATCCACCTGGAATGACCTCCCTCTTTCACTTCGCCAAAAGCTTTCACTTGATACCTTCAAATCCAGCCTCAAAACACACTTATTTCCTACCTGAGACTTTCCACCCACATATCTGTCCCTAATTTTCAACAGCATTTTTCACCTTCTAAGTGTTGCTCCGTGTTTGTGTGTGTGTGTGTGTGTGTGTGTGTGTGTGTGTGTGTGCGTGCGTGCGTGCGTGCGTGCGTGCGTGCGTGCGTGCGTGCGTGTGTGTGCGTGCATGGATTTGAAATCTTGAAATCTGTGATTCATTATGTTTAAGGAGAGTTGCATGCCTGTAAATGATTTGAGTGCAAGCGCTTCGATTTGTTTGTTTTTTACAAGATTCAGCGCTTTATAAATTCCATATATTATTATTATTATATTGAATGATATGTAATCTTGTTATATGGTGTGTTTTAATATTGAATGATAATCATGTAATGTCATTATGTACAAACTATGGCGGGAGGCGGTAGGACTGGCTAGGGAGTGTGTTGTTATTGACTGATATGTAATGTTATATGGTGTGCGTTGATATTGACTGCTATGTGATGTTGTTATACGGTGTGTTTTGATATTGACTGCTATGTGATGTTGTTATACGATGTGTGTTGACATTGAGTGCTATGTAATGTGTTGTCATATGGAGTGTGTTGATATTGACTGCTATGTAATGTGTTGTTATACGGTGTGTGTTGACATTGACTGCTATGTGATGTTGTCATATGGAGTGTGTTGATATTGACTGCTATGTAATGTGTTGTTTATAGTATGTGTTGTTATTGACTGCTATGTAATGTGTTGTCATATGGAGTGTGTTGATATTGACTGCTATGTAATGTGTTGTTTATAGTATGTGTTGTTATTGACTGCTATGCAATGTGTTGTCATATGGAGTTTGTTGATATTGACTGCTATGTGATGTGTTGTTATATGGAGTGTGTTGTTATTGACTGCTATGCAATGTGTTGTCATATGGTGTGTGTTGATATTGACTGCTATGCGATGTGTTGTTATATGGAGTGTGTTGATATTGACTGCTATGTGATGTGTTGTCATATGGAGTGTGTTGATATTGACTGCTATGCGATGTGTTGTTATATGGTGTGTGTTGATATTGACTGCTATGTAATGTTGTTATATGTAGTGTGTTGACATTGACTGCTATGCAATGTGTTGTCATATGGAGTGTGTTGTTATTGACTGCTATGTGATGTGTTGTCATATGGAGTGTGTTGATATTGACTGCTATGTGATGTGTTGTCATATGGAGTGTGTTGTTATTGACTGCTATGTGATGTGTTGTCATATGGTGTGTGTGTTGTTATTGACTGCTATGTGATGTGTTGTTATATGGTGTGTGTGTTGTTATTGACTGATATGTGATGTGTTGTTATATGGTGTGTGTGTTGTTATTGACTGCTATGCGATGTGTTGTTATATGGTGTGTGTGTGTTGATATTGACTGCTATGCAATGTGTTGTTATTGACTGCTATGTGATGTGTTGTTATTGACTGCTATGTGACGTGTTGTTATATGGTGTGTGTTGTTATTGACTGCTATGCGATGTGTTGTCATATGGTGTGTGTTGTTATTGACTGCTATGTGATGTGTTGTTATATGGTGTGTGTGTGTTGATATTGACTGCTATGCAATGTGTTGATATTGACTGCTATGTGATGTGTTGTCATATGGTGTGTGTGTTGTTATTGACTGCTATGTGGTGTGTTGTCATATGGAGTGTGTGTGTTGTTATTGACTGCTATGTAACGTGTTGTTATATGGTGTGTGTGTGTTGATATTGACTGCTATGCAATGTGTTGATATTGACTGCTATGTGATGTGTTGTTATATGGAGTGTGTTGTTATATGGAGTGTGTTGTTATTGACTGCTATGTGGTGTGTTGTTATTGACTGCTATGTGGTGTGTTGTTATTGACTGCTATGTGACGTGTTGTTCTGCACAGACTGTGGCGGGAGGCGGCGGGACTGGCCAGGGAGTGTGGCGGCGAGGCCTTGAGCAGCTTCTGGAGAGCCATCGCCTCCAGGTGGTCCTTTCTGGCCAACTTCATGCAGGACGATGACGACGAGGAGTGAGGACAGTCATCGCCGGTGATGACGTGCAGCCGCGCAACTGCCATGGGCGACGATGATGACAATAAATGACGACGATGGCAGTGACAAGCAGCCGTGACAATAACTGATGATCAGGACGAGTAATGTCAATAAGTGACGACAAGCGACCATGACGACCAAACTACGATAACGACAATGAGAGATTCTTCAAGTCAGTAGTGATGATGATGATGATGATGTAAATAAAAGATGTTGACGATAATGATGATAACAAGGGCAACGAGTAGTGACGAGGAAGAAGACAACGATGTGTGGCAGATAACGGCAACAGGCTTTGACGTGACGAGGACTGAGGAGAAAGTCGACGACAAAGATGACAGCATTGACAGGACAGGAAAGAGTGACAGAGATGACGATCAATGAAGATGACGACGCTGACAATGATGATGATGAAAGCCTTCTGTTGCATGACTGAGTATGTCTTTCTCCAAAGTGCTGCCTTCTGTAGAATTCCCATCGTTTGTTCATAATCAATATTATTCAGCCTGTCTCCACCTTCTCTGTCCTGTTAACACTAATAAAATGATTGCTAGCGAACTGTGTGTGTGGTGTGGTGTGGTGTGGGTGTGGTGCGATGTGGTGTGTCACACATCAAACACATGATGAACATATGGCACACACATCAAACACATGCTGAACATATGGCATACACATCAAACACATGCTGAACATCTGGCATACACATCAAACACATGCTGAACGTCTGGCATACACATCAAACACATGCTGAAGTCATGGCGCACATATCAAAAACTTTTTTTATTTGATAATATATATCAACTGTGGTCAGTGGCATGGATGACACGAGCATACCTAGCATGCATTAGCTGACCTGGAGATGGCTGGGCTCTGCCAGACAATGTTCTTCATGCCCAAGACTGCACAGAGGCTTCAGAGATTCAGTAACATAGAAGGGGGAGGGGGGCTAAGTAACCGCATGATTTGATATAGAACATTGCCAAACTGTAAGTAGCTGCAGGTGTGATACAGAACATTTTGCAGGCTGTGATATAGAACATTGCCCAACTTTTAAGTAGCTTCAGGCTGTGATATAGAACATTTTACAGGTTGTGATATAGAACATTGCCAAACTGTAAGTAGCTGCAGGCTGTGATATAGAACATTGTCAAACTGTAAGTAGCTGCCGGCTGTGATATAGAACATTGCCAAACTGTAAGTAGCTGCCGGCTGTGGTATAGAACATTTCCAGACCAAACTTTTTCACGATGGACAAAAACTGAAGAACAAGAACAAAACTGATATGAAAAGAACTAGCCAGGAAACAGGGCACTGGGTATGAATGGGGGATACATTACTTCACGTTAATTTGTAGACACCTGTTGAAGGGATTTCCTCTTACCCCTCCTCCTCCTCCTCCCCCATCTCTTCTTCCTCTTGCAGCTTTCTCCTCATACACTTCATCACTGTCCTTCTCTTCCTCTCCTTCATCCTTCTTTCCATCTGTCTCCTTCTTTTCTTCCCTGTCCCTGTCTTCTCCTCATTTACTTCATCACCATCCTACTCTTCTTCTCCTTCGTCCTCCTTTTCCTCCGCTTCTTCCATCTACTGCATTGTCATCCTCTTTTTTCTGTCTTTTTCTTTTTCTACGCTTTCTTCTCCTCCTCCTGCTTTCTTTTTCTCCCCATCTTCCTGCTTCTTATCTCTCACTTGTCTCTCTTCTTCCTCCTCCTTCTCCTCCTCCCCCTCCTCTTCCTCCTCCTTTTCCTCTTCCTCCTCCTTCTTCGTCTCCTCCTACTCTTCCTCCGCCTCCTCCTCTTCCTCCTCCTCCTCCATCTCCTCTTCCTCCTCCGTATCCTCTTCCTCCTCCTTCTTCGTCTCCTCCTCCTTCACCATCTTCTTCTTCTTCTTCTTCTTCTTCTTCTCTCCTCCTCCTCCTCCTCCTCCTCCTCCTCTTCTTCTCTCTCGATTCACAAAGTGTCTTTCTTCTTCTTCTCTTCTTCTTCTTCTTCTTCTTCTTCTTCTCTTCTTCTTCTTATCTTCCTCTTCTTCTTCTTCTTCTTTCTCGATTCCAGATTCTCGATTTCAGAGTCACTCCCTCCCCATGAACCCGCCACACACAACAAAACTGCTGACCAAAGAAGGGAGGCCAGTGAAGTCTCAACAGTTGGAAACGTAGGGTGAGAGTCGCTACCTGTTGAAACCCTATTGTCAGGTAACAAATTAATGTAATAAGTGAATGAACATTAAATCGCTCAAACATTCAAACGAACAACAGCAACAAAGAAAGAAGCACCCAATGTCTGAACAAGTGTGCTAAACGATCAGATCCATGAAAATAGTGTGCAGGAGACAGTAGTTGTCTGCTAAACCATCAAATAATACGTGGGAACAGTGCACAAGTCAGCTGTCTGCTAAACCATCAAATAATACGTGGGAACAGTGCACAAGTCAGTTGTCTGCTAAACCACACAAAGGTAGTGCGCCAAACATTCCAGCGATAAGAACAACAACAAAAATCCATTTTCATCAAGCATCTGCTTTATTATGCAGAGCCAATCATGTTTATGTGCTTGAAAATTGAGGCATTCTATCAGTGTCTGAAGCATACACGATGAGTTGTTGTTGTTTTTTTACTTGGGTCGACAGACAATTTGTGCCACAATTCTATCATATGTGTATCTTTATTTATTTATTTTATATATCTATTCTTTTATTTCGAGGATAATGGAATGAGTACTGATGTTCTTTTTTCTTCCAATCCCCGTGAGTATGCAGTTTTATCAATTTTGTCATCCGTTCCGACCGGCACACAATGGCCTACTCTTCCGAAAAGCGTAACGGGTTATAGCGTGTGCGCAAGATGTTGTGCGTGCATTCGCTCACGGGACTTCGGTTTATAGTCTCATTCGAAGTATCCATGTGTTTATGGGCAAACGGCAATGATCCCATTCACCATACATAAAGCAGTTGGGTGTTTTGCTTTAATAATCGAAAGATTATTTACAATATTACAAGTAATGATTCAGCTTTTTCCATGCACTGGTTATCCCAGACTCCACAGTCATACGTCAGAATTGGCTACACTAATGACTTGAACAAGTCAAGCTGGCAGAATATGGGAAGCTGAAGCTGTCTGGTATTTTAATTGCTTAACAGCTACATCAACAATCCACTGAAATTAAATGCCAGTTCCAAATGTTTATATTTGCTAACACATTCTAAAATATTTGCATTTAGCGTAAATGGATATCGAAAGCAAAATGGTTTTATTTTACTTTTGGAACAACAAATATTTAGTTTCCATTCGCTACAGTAAGCCTGTATTTCATAAAAGCCTTTCTGAAGTTTCTCTCCAGTGTCAGCAAATACCAGAGTGTCATCGGCATATAGTATCAATAACAATTATAGGTACTCCGAAATTCTGTCATCAAAATCAATCCAATGTCGTCTGGGTACAGTCCTCTCTTCCCTGTGTCTTATTAAGTCAAATGAACATTTTGACACCCCCAAAAAAATTAGGCTAACTGATCTGTGGTGGAATGATCAGGTTTAAACTCAACTTGGTTTACTGACAGAATGTTTAAGCAGTAAAGAGTTTAGCACTACATGATAACAAAGTGACCCCTCTGTAATTATTTGGGTTGAGCTGAGTTGTCTCCTTCCATTTTCACTTTAATAGGATGATAGCCCCAACCAGCCATTAGTCTCGAAAAATCCCTCTCTGGAAATTTATCAAACAGTACACACCAGAAATGGTGAATAATAATAATGATCATCATCATCACCATCATCATCAACATATTTATATTTTATATTTATATTTATACCACTTTAAGTCACGAGATTTCTCTGCGTGAAATTCGGGCTGCTCTCCCCGGGGAGAGCGCGTCGCCACAAGAGCAGCGCCACACTTTTTTCTTTTGGTCTGCAACTGTATTTGTTTCCCTATCAGAGTGGCTTTTTTCTAAGAATTTTGCCAGGGACAACTCTCTTGTTGCCGTGGGTTCTTTTACGTGCGCTGAAAATTTTTGTAACACACCGGACCTAGGTTTATCGTCTCATAATAATAATAATAATAATAATAATAATAATAATAATGGAACTTATATAGCCCTATATCTTGCAAAGACAAATCAAAGCGCATGCATTCAACCTAATCTTACACAGTCATGCAATCAATGATAAACAATCAATAGTCCAAACAGACATTACAAACATTTCATCCGAAAGACTAGCGCCCAGACCACCACTCATGGTCTAATGGATGGGGATAAATGTCGGGCCCAAACGGGATACGAACCACCCACCGAACACACCCGACCCAGACTTTTCGCATTCTAGACAGGCGCGTTACCTCTAGACCACCGATCAATAAAAAAAAATTTAATAAAATAATAATAATAATAACATTTTTTTATGGAATTCGTGTAGCTTATATATTGTAAAACTTAATCAAACACTTGTAATCAACCTATTCTTACACATGCAACCAATAACAATCACAAATAGTTCAATTGTTAAAAGGTTTAACAGATTGTTTATCAATAATTCCATCTGTTCCATATGCCTTTTTCCCCTTAACCATTAACCACACTGTCTTCTGTTGTAAGTCTGTATTCAATAATAGTTTTGGGCTCATCAATAGCAGTATACAGGCTGCACACCCATATTAAAAAAATCACTCTTTTCCTTCTGTTTTTCTATGTGACTCTTATATTCATACCGCACGTAGCAAGGCATCCACAGAAATAAAAACCACTTTTTGTGAAAGACTAGTCTCTGACTCAAAACTCATGTGATTTTGAACAAATTTGGTAGGTTGGAATTTTTTTTATTTTTCAGCAAACAGTCCTTTGACGTCTGCTAGCTTCCTTACCGCAATATGCATGCGCGGGGTCAACGCTGTAGGAATACAGGCAAACCTCATTTGATGGTTATTTCCAACTTTCTCGTGACTACCTGGTATTGCTCTATGTCCTCAATCCAAAAAACAAGTGCACGGTCCATTTTTTCATGCTTAAAAAAATATGTGAAAATCACCAACATTTTTTTCCACTCGCACTCTATACCGGTGTGCGCCAAAATTCCAGCTTCACGTAGTCTGCCTTTTCAGGGGAGAGCAGCCACAATTTCTTGCCAAAGATTTCTGGCTGTTCTTCTGTCCCCTGACCTTCTTTGTCGCGGAAGTCCATACATGTACACGTTGGGGATGTCACCAGAAATGAACGAATAACCTTTAGGTCCTAATACGTATGGATGAAGTTTTTAAGCCAAGCCTAGTCTTACGATCTGCCTGTGTAAACATCTATCTATCTGTCCCGTAGTCTG
Source organism: Rapana venosa (assembly GCA_028751875.1). Classification (NCBI taxonomy): domain Eukaryota; kingdom Metazoa; phylum Mollusca; class Gastropoda; order Neogastropoda; family Muricidae; genus Rapana; species Rapana venosa. The sequence goes on along the minus strand of CM054144.1, from coordinate 6,583,746 downwards.
ACGACCGTGGGGGCACCCTCAAAGACTCAGCAACCAGTTCCCTCCATTCCTCTCTCTGTTCTGCCTTTCTCAGGGTTTTGTTGAGTTCTAGGCCTGTCCATCCACTGATGTTATCCTCCCAGCTCTTCCTTGGTCTGCCTCTTCTTCTTCCTCCTTGGACAGTGCCTTGCAAAACTGTCTTTGTAATTCCTTGGGATCTTGTGACATGCCCATACCACTTAAGTTTACGCTTTTTCACGATCGTTAGAAGGTTCTCATAGGGTCCAATGGTTTGCTGGATTCTGTTATGCACGCTTTCGTTGCTTATGTGGTGTTTGTAGGAGATGCCAAGGAGTCTCCGAAAGCATCTCATCTCCACTGCCTGTACTCTTCTCTCCAAATCTGCAGTCAGGGTCCATGATTCACAGGCATACAGAAATATGGATATGACAAGGGAGCGCATTAGTCTGATCTTGGAGATAAGTGTAAACATACGTGCATCAAAACAATCTGTAAAACATCGAAACACACACACCACACACACACACACACCAATATCTATACTACCTTGTATACCTAAACCACCTGAAAAGCATATTCAAATTCATCTGTACTCCAATTTTCAGAGTTATAATCTAATTCATGAAAATCAATCATGTTTTCGAGAAAACTTTTCCTGTCATACTGCACTTATACAGCCCATAGAAAAATCCTTTTAAATATGAATATAAAAAGGAGTTAATTGTAAAATTTTGTCGACTTTGTGAAAGCTTTCGATCTCATTAGTCACTCTCTTCTCCTTGGAAAATTGGTACATTATAGATTTCCAGTTAAGCTATAAAGTTTATTGCATCATTTCTAAACGAACGTCCACAACTCCCTGAAGTTATTTTCGAGCAATCTAAATGACTTCCAGTAAACTTTGGTATACCTCAAGGATCAGTGTTAAGATCACCTCTTTCTTTTCCATTATACAAACGATTTACCGTTGAATATAGAATGCCCATGTGATCTGTTTGCTGATGACACCACAATTCAGTCTCTGCATAAGGTGCCAAATGTGTTATGAAAAATGTTTGTGTCTGCCGTTTTGTTGTCTAAATTTGACGGCTTGTTTTGGGGATGCCCGTGAATGTTGCATTCATGGTGTCTTTGTTGATGGATACTTCATTTTAGGTCTTGTTGTCTTGTTGTAGACGGCCTCTTCTGGGCTTCTATTTATGTTGACAGTTGTGTTGTTTCGTTCTTTTACTTTGATATAATTTGCTAAAGTTGTTTTGTGTGCTTTATGAGGCCTTCTTTGGTTGCTCTGTGTGTGTGTGTGTGTGTGTGTGTGTGTGCCGGATGAAAAAAGCTTGCAATAAGCTTACTCTTTTACCCTCAATAAAGATCATTTTGACTTGACTTCACACACACACACACACACACACACACACACACACACACAGCGTCCTGGGGATGAGACTATAACCGATGTCCAGTGTGCAAGCAAGTGCAGAATATCTTGCCCAGACAAAACCTGTTCCACCTTTTGGAAAATAAGGCCATTGTCTAATTAGATTAGATTGAAAGAAATATGTAGATCACACACACACACACACACACACACACACACACACACACACACACACACACACACACACACTTGCCATCCCCTCACCCCGTAGCCTTTTTGTGTCTAATATCACATTTAGTGACGAGACGTAAAACGAAATCGAACATTGGAGGAGGGGGGGGGAGAGAGATTTTTAAAAATCTCCAGATTTGACAGAGCCATTCTCCCTCCTTACTGATAATTTAAGTAATTTGAAAGCATCTTAGTTCAAAACTGATAAGACTTTGCTGCAAATAGGAGTGCAAAAATAAGTAGGTTTGTCGTTAAGCTGCAGACATCCTTTTATATAAAAAAAAGTTTAAAATTTACAGGGACAGGATTTTTTTTCTACTTTCGTTTCTTTGTAAACTTGAGCACCAACCAAACGTATCAAGCCTTGACCTTTTATGTCGACATTCCCACAATCCACCGCAGGTAGTGCGCACGCACACAAGGGAACTTGTTCAAAACAAGAGGCAGAAGAGTGACAAGACAGTGTTTTTTCCGAACATACTTCCAGATGATCTCTGTGTTTTCAAAATCGGGTAATTTTTTGCTCATCAAAATATAATTGGTTCAATTTGGCGATGTCGGGACCTGGGCATTCTGGTAAAAGGCCGACACCCTGTCGATTTTTTCCAAGCGGAACTTGTGTTTACGGTGACAATTGTCGAAACCTTCATGAACAGCCACCTCAAGCAAACATCCAGCATGCTTACCAAAATGGACCGCCACAGATGGATAATCCAGGTGAGTTGTAAACATTTTCGTGTAGGTGTGCATGTGTTTTTTTCCGACAGTTAATTGGTACAACTCTGTGCTTATGTGGACGAGGACGGCGTATCGGGATTTACTCTTGATTGCAAAGTTGAAATTGTGGGAGAAAAAAAAAGTAGGTCAGCTTGCAAGCCCTGTCACACCTGCCTTTGAAAGTAAGTTCTTATGTCAATCAATCGATTTTCTTGTCTGCTCTGGAAGCCAAGAATTGCATTCTAACATACTTATACACATATATATACGTTTAGTCATGCTCTTCCAGTCAGTGTAAATTATTTCGATGAATCACAATGTGTGTGCATCATGATCAACCATCTGTGTACAGCCAACAGGCTACTGAACTTAGCAAACTGTGCAAAAACTGTGACTCACAAAATGGGGTAATGATTGAGTGTGTCGGAGCAGTCAGTATTCCTTATCTGGCATGCACACATGTCAAGTTGCTGCAGTGGCAAGCATGTATGTGGGGTAGACATACTCCATTGTGTTCTGTCACTACTGTTGTTTCAATGTTGACACAAATGACCAAACCACAGACTTCAGGTTATCTGGCCTTGGATTTGTGTCCAACAAGTGACCAATTATAAAATCATGTTTGCTTTTTGAAATGCAGAGTATTTTCTGCCTTGTTGAGTTCCTATTATGCATAGAAAAATATTTTCTTTTACTGGGAGGTAAATGGAGCCATTGATTTGAGCATAAGGAAAAAGTAAACTCACATTATGAATTTTCTATTGATAAATTAACTTCCAAGTGTGTGTGTGTGTATGTGTGTGCGTTTTGTCAGGCATGGAAGAGATGGTGGGAGGGGGTGGGCCAATGGGGGGCAGTGGAGACCAATATTTCAACGCTACCTTCAACCCTGCCCCTGGCTCCAACATGAATGACTTCTCTCCCTTTGTGAGTTGGTACTTATGTAGTATCTGTGTGTGTGTATGTGTGGTTGTCCAGCTTCTCAACTTTTGAGAGTTAATGCATGTTTGTGTGATGTGGACAGTTTGTGTGATGTGGACTGTGTGTGTTTGTGTGATATGGACAGTGTGTGGGTTTCGTGCAATATGGACAGAGTTTACAGTGTGATGTGGACAGTGTGTGGGTTTTGTGCAATATGGACAGTGTGATGTGGACAGTGTGTTTGTGTGGTAATAATACTGATAATGGACAATGTGTCACTGTTAGTGTGATGTGGACAGTGTGTCTGCGTGATGTGGACAGTGTGTCTGCGTGATGTGGACAGTGTGTGTCTGTCACTCTGTGTGATGTGGACAGTGTGTGTCTGTGTGATGTGGACAGTGTGTGTGTTTGTATGATGTGGACAGTGTGTGTGTGTGATGTGGACAATGTGTGTGTGATGTGGACAGTGTGTCTGTGTGATGTGGACAGTGTGTGTTTTTGTGTGATGTGGACAGTGTGTTTGGACACTGTTGCATCTTCTCTCATGCCCCCCCTACGTCCTTTGGGACATGGGACTGACTGACTGACTGGACAGTGTGTGTGATGTGGACTGTGTGTGTGATGTGGACAGTGTGTCTGTGTGATGTGGACAGTGTGTGTTTTTGTGTGATGTGGACAGTGTGTCTGTGTGATGTGGACTCTGTGTGTTTGTGTGATATGGTTAGTTAGTGTGTGTCTGTGTGATGTAGACAGTGTGTGATAATTGATATGGACAGTTTCACTGTTTATGTGATATGGATAGTATGTGTTTGTGTGATATGGACAGTGTGTGTTTCATTGTTTTGAGTGGACATTGTGTGTTTTGGTAATGATATGGACAGTGTGTGTGTTTGTGTGATAATTGATATGGACAGTGTGTGGTATGGACATTGTATGTGTTTGTCATCATATGGACAGTGTGTGTGTTTGTGTGATATAAACAGTGTATCACTGTGTCATGTGTGTGTGTGGTATAGACAGTGTTTGTATGATGTGGACTACTGTTCTGTTTTACTTTTATCTTCTCATTTGACTGGTCTACCAGTACCACCTATCCACTTCCTTCAGCCCATACCAAAATCTGTCCCTTGTCATGTCCTAAGAAAGAAAAAATCTGAACTCACCACTCCTCTCGTGCGATTTCTTCACAAGTTCACTGGCTGCCTGTCTGAGTGTCTCACTAAGAGTGGAGTACTAGATATAAAACAACAAACATGTACCCTCTGTTAAAATGTCTCCACAAAAGAACACCTTCCTGTCTATCTCTGTGACTGTCTTCACTTAGAATTAGATCATACCCTCGGGTCTTGTTCCCTGTGCTCTGCTGCAGATACTGTGTGCTTACAAACCACCAGATTCATACAGTCCACCATTGGTCATTGTTCTTTCTCTATTTCTGGTCCATCTATCTGGGATGAACCTTTTATTCAACACTTAAAAATCCAGCCTCAAGACACACTTAATTTCGTACCTGGGATTTTCCTTCATCTTTACACCTGACGATCACATCTGATCTGTCCCAAATTTCAGTCATCCTCTTCCATCTCCACGCCTTAGGCTTAGTGCGTTGCTGTGTGTATGAGTGTGTGTAAATTTAAAATCTTTTACTAATTGTGAAAGGTTGCATTGATGTGAATGAATTGTCAAATGCAAGCACTTGATTTATTTGTTTGATACAGGATTCAGTGATATAAAAATTCCATTTGTATTGTCATCATTATTAGGCATTAATTGTTGTTATTATTAATAAAATTATCATTATTATTATCATAAAAATCATTATTATTATTGATACTAATGATAGTTTGTAAGGTGACCAGACTAAGGAGACGGTGTAAGATGATAACGGATGAAATTAACAGCAGTGTCATGAGCCATGATGAGGTAGAATTTGTTATTCAGTTGAAATCATGACATTGTGCAGTCATCAACAAAGTAACATTGTCAAGAGTGTAAATCAAAATTGTCAACTTGAACCAACAGCGTGCTGTCAGTCATTATCATTTATGCTACTCCACCATTCAGTGGGCAGGCAACCAGTTAATCAGTTTTAAAACAAACTTAGACACACTGCTATCATTAGGTTTACTTACTTTACATACTGCCATTATGTGTATGTTGTTGCCAAGGGTTTAATGCCAGTGTGTTGTTGATAGCAATATTTATTTATTCTTTTATTTCAAGGGTAATGGAATAAGCACTCAAGTACTGTTTTACATCCAGTCCCCGTGTGTATGCAGTTTTGTAAATTTTGTCATCTGTTTCCACCGGCCTACAATGGCCTACTCTTCCGAAAAGCGGAACGGGTTTTAACGTGTGTGCAAGACGTTCTGCGTGCATTCACACATGGGACCTTGGTTTATAGTCTCATCCGAAGGACTTTGGGGAGAAGTGGAGTTGGCACTGATTTTATTGTTAACCCCAGAGGAAAAATCCTCTTGAATGCAATTCAAACCCAGGTCAGCAGATCACAAACACATTGGGTAGAACTTACCAGTATAAATAATATTGAAGTATACATGTGTCTGTTGTTGACCGGGAATGAACAGCAGCGTGTAAGTTCAGGATGGCTGTGATCAGAGACGCGGAGGCCGGCCAGGAGGTGGAATGGGTCATCTGTCACAGAGCGCCAAACCTTTCGTCCCCACGCAGGGCCCCATGGACCAGTCCCTGGCCAATGACTTTGCTGCCCTCAACCTGGCCTCCAGCATGGTTAGTGCTGTCTGTGGGCAACTGCTGCAGTGACTACTAAGTACTACTACTTCTACAAGGACGACGACCACTACTACTATCACTACTACTACGAGGACTACTACTACTACCACTTGTGCTGATGTGGCTATCACTGTTATTACTATTGGTGCTGATACTGCTACTGTACGCTTTAGAAAGTTCTACTCGTACTACTACATCTTCTGCTTTTACTATTTCTACTATTCCTTCTTCCTCTATTACTCTTGCTTTGACTACTATAACTGAGTAAGTACTACAATTATTACTATTTGTGTTTGTATAATACCACCAAGTCACGACAGATTTCTGGGTGTGAAATTTGGGCTGCTGTCACCCATGAGAGTGTCACTGCAAGAGCAGCACCACCCATTATTATTTTGTTTTCCTGTCTGCATGTGTATTTGTTTCCCTAGTGGAGCGGCTTTTTTGTACAGAATTTTGCCAGGGACAACTCTCTTGTTCTGGGTTCTTTTACATGCTTGAAATGCTTTTTGCACGTGTGGTCTTGGCTTATGGTCTCATCCAAAAGGCTAGCACCCAGACCACCACTCGCGGTCTAGTGAATGGGGAAAAGTTTCAGGCACAATCAGGTATCAAACCCGGACATTTTGCTTTCTAGGCTGGTGCATTACCTCTTGAGCACCGATCTATTACAGCTATACAGATTACTGCTAATACTTCTATTTGCTTCTACTACTCAGGCATGGGAATTGTCTGTACTTATGGTCGTATTATATATACATGCCCCAGCTTTGTCCGAATGAAGTGAAGGGCTCCCAAAGAACAGACTGTTTTGTACATCCTGTCTTGTCAGTGAAAACATGGTGTGTCACAACTAACTTTCTGGCCTGTTGCTGATTACTTACTCTGTATGTTTGTTTTTGGGTGTGGGGTGGGGTTTTTTGCATATGATGATCTCCTCTGCACTTCTGGTTTCAAAGTGGTGGCATGTTGTTGAGCACAGTGGTAAAATTAACCTTTAGCACTCTGAGGTGCATCCTGTCACCAAACAGATTTATTTCCCTTGCATCTGCAGGCACACTTTGTCGCCAAACACAGGGTGCTCAAATGTCATGGCTCGTCAGCACAATTTCCCGTAGTAATTATGGCAACACAGCTACTTTTAATCCGAAATGAGGCTAAAGTTTACTCTACTGTCTGCCTTTTGCATTTTTGTAACATGAACATGACATATAGCTTCTTTTTTTTTAAGTAAACATCAATTTTTGAGATTTTTAAACACCAAAATGACAGACACCAATCTCGAACAGTTTTTGGAGGATATGTTGTCAATTGTGATTCAGAAAAGGATTTTGAAGGTGTCACACAAGCTGAAATGGACATTGAAGTGACAGTATATCACTATATGATCAAGGTGACAATATTGTTTCTAATGAAAGTGATGATCGTGAAAACAATGTTCCAAGTGGCCATGAACATTTGTCCCTGACTGATTTCACAGAAACTTCTGGTCTAAAGAATTTGCCTGATGGTATTTCTGAGGGAAAACCATTTTATTTTGTAAATGACAGTTGAAAGTATCATTTTGTTTGTGACTGAGGTGCCACAGTCTGGTAAATGATCGTGAAGATGATATTCCAAGTGGCCATGAAAATTTGTCGCTGATTGGTTTCATGGAAACTTTTGGTCCAAAGAGATGCCTCATGGTATTTCTGAGGAAGAACTGTTTTATTTATTTATTTATAAAAGTCCAAATTATCACTTTGTTTGTGACTCCCACCCTATGGGAAAGCTGCACAATCGTTCCACATGTTTTCTCTTTCTTACTCTCAAAACTGCAGGAAGAAGGTGCAGATTACCTTTCTAGCAATGTAGCTGATGAAAATAGTGATGATTTTGATTCGTTTGAGCTTACTGAAGGAGGGACATAGCAAACTCACCAGCACTAGTTTTTTAGAATGGTGATAGTGAATATGATTTAGATGAGAAATCATCACCCTTTTTCAAAGTTTTTCACATCTGTATTACCTTTGTGTGACATATTTGTGACAAATGGGGGATAATCACACACACATACACACACACCCACACACACACCACATGTATGTAACAGGTAGAAGAGTAATGTGTTTATTCTGTCTTGGCTTTTGTGATTGTCTCAACAGCTCTCGCAATGCTGCTGTTTAGAAACATACTTTACATTTTGGAATACTTTTTATGCATTAATGGAATAACATGGTGACTCTAACAGCAAGGACACAGAGACATGTTGTATGATTGCATTTTTGGTTCAGTTTAAGACAGCAGCATAAAAAATAGTTACCTCAGTGAGTACAAGCATCCTTCGGATGAGACTATAAACAGAGGCCCCGTGTGCGAACGCATGCAGAACATCTTGCGCACATGTTAAATCCTGTTCTGCTTTTCGAAAGAGTAGGCCATTGTGTGCCGGTGGGAACAGATGACAAAATTTACAAAACCGCATATACATGGGGACTGGATGTAAAAAAAAAAATATTAAAAAAAGCACATGAGTGCTTATTCCATTATCCTTGATTCAAAAAAAAAAAAATGTCATCTGAGCGCTTTGATTTGTTGCTTTACAAGATTCAGCGCTATATAAATTCCATACATTATTATTATTATCAACTTTGATTGTACAGTTAGCTGTCTGTCTGCATGTTATTGCTTTGTTTATTTGTTACACAATAGTGTCAACTGTCTTGTCTTTCTATGCAGCACCACAAGTCCACTAAACCTTGCTACTGTTATTGCTACATCCTTTCCTTACACGATGCATGACATGTTTGTTATTCAGCAATATTATGTAGTGTAAAAATTCAGTAACCCAAGCACCCCTTTTTCTTCTCTGGAAACAAAGGATGAGGAGGTCTGCAGAGACAGGCCTCAGCATTAAGAAATGCTCTTGCCCTGGCCAACCAGTTAAGAGAGTTAAAAAGGCTCTGTGAAGAATCTTTGAGTCTTCCTGTACATGAATGCTATCAATCCCACACTTTTTGACAGACTTCACGCTTAGGCTCACACAATGCTGCCAACACTTTTTTCTTGACTGTGGTTGTTTTTAGACAGTAAAGAGATTTTAGATGTTTTCTTACATGATTTATATTGGTTTTCAATACAGGAGGTAGTTTGTCTCTAGATCTGTTTTATTTCGAGAGTGTGTGTGTGTGCGCATGCATGCGTGTGTTTAAAATATATGTATGGGTGTACATGTGTGTGTATTCATGTGTGTGTGTGTGTGTGTGACCTGACAGGCCGGAGGTGACTTCCCTCCCCTGCAGCCAGCCTCATTACCGCACAGTTCCAGCACGCCGTCCTTTGGGGCCCTCAACGCCATGTTCAACCAGCCACCCCCTCCCTCCTCCACCCCTGTCACGCACACCCTCAACAACGGTCAGTTCTCATCTGAACAACTCACACCACCTGTACTGTTTGTCAGTGAGTGCATGTGAGTGACCATGTGTGTAGACTAGAGACTACTTTATTAACTCAATGGAGTCGCAGTGAAATGGATCCCGCCATGTTGTGGTGATGCGTGATTTTGGCTATATTTGAAAAATTCAGCAGACTTACCCAACATAATAATGACATACACATTATACATCATTAAAAAGCTTATAATGTCTACTTTTGAGATTGTTTCACAGTTTTTTAATAGATGACTGTATTTATTTTTTACAAATTTTCAAAATACTGTATGCTGAAAAATAAAAAGTTTTGAAAATTAGGGCTGGTATCTTACATGGCTTGAACTGTTCATCAACTAGTCCCCTTGAAGCAATGGGATGTCACTTTTTGTATAACAGATTTTTTTTTTAAAGAATCATAACACTGGAGAGCCTGAAATCCCAAAGATATCACTTGTTGACATGTCAAACAAAATTAGTCAACAGACAAAAACCAGGCAAGCTTATGGTCAAGGAAAGCAACTGTGTTTAGAAAAATGATTGCCCTACAGGCCAGAGTACTTTCCTTTGAGTTAAACATCACTTTGAGTTTTTTTGAAAATTTGTAAGTCTGCCGATTCTTAAGCTTCGGCACGTCACAGTAAAGTACAACCTCAATAAGTTAACTCATGTAAGAAATTCCAAGTGACACAATGTAAAATCATTCAAGACACAACATACAGTGATTGATTTTAGTTGCAGCATAAAGCAGCAGACAGTAAAAATGTCGGGGGGGGTTGTGCGTGTGTCTGCTTGCCTGGACAGAGACTAGAGACTGTCTATTCTTGTGGTGTTGTGTGCCTGGACAGACTGTCCTACATGCATGAATGCCCGGACAAAGATTCACACCGTTGATGTTTGCTTTGCTGGTGGTTCCAGGAGGGCTGACCTACCCTGCAGGGCTCAGCCCTAACCACAGCCCCGGCATCTCCCCGTCGGGCTCCCCCCACATGTTCCGCCGTAACCCTAATGGGCCCCCCCCCATCCCTGGCCCCCATCGCCGTGGCAATCTTCCCCAGAAAGCAAGTGGTGCCGTGTGTCAGGAGAATGTGGTGGGGGGTACCACCTACTTCTACAACCCTGATGACTTTACGCCACAGACAGAGGGCGTGGTAAGTGTGTGTGTCACTGTGTGTGGGTTTTTTCAGCAGGGGGTGATTGTGTCTGTGTGTGGATATGGATGCAGTGTTGGTTCTAGGGTGCGCTCTTGCGGGATGCCCATATTTTTTTCAACATTTTCGCAAAGTAGTGTGAGCAGTGCGCCCTAACAGGCGCAAAACAAACCCCAAAAAAGCCAAATCAAATGACGCGTATTCAACAAGGAGTGCACCATTACAACTACCATTTGCATCATCTCTAAAATTAAGTCAGCGGTACTTCCACCATAGTTTTCCATCCATGTTTCTGATTGGCTAAGTTCCTCACTTTTGACCAATCACAGAAACTATTGTTCATCTTTGTCAGTTCAACTTTATCACAGATTACTGTGGCGGTCATTACGTTGATACTTTAGGAACATCAAGATTGGCTAAGTCCCTGCCAGCGGTCGTTGCCATGAAACAGGCTCATCCGACTTTGTTTTCCTATTCGTGTATGTCATCTATCCAGAAGACCTGGCTAGGCAAGTGGCCCTAGCTTAAGAACAGTGATGGTCTCATGCATCATTGGCTGTGTATTAAACATCGAAAGAACAATGCCTTTACTAAAGCCAACTAGGCCTACAAAGAGTTTGCACAGTCTAGCCCAGATTTGACACTGTGGATTTTAGTTGCCTTAAAAACAAATAAAAAGTAACAAAAACGCAACTGGTACTCATTGCTAATCTCTAAACAATTTTATCTGCTGATTTTGTTCTACATGAAAGTTGGCGTGATAAGTGATCACCAGTTTCAGTTTCCCCTTAAAGCCACTGTGTTTCAAAGCTGCAATATCTCCAAGACTATCACATGTTGGAATGTCAACAAAATATAACAACAAAAACAAAGCTTAATGGTCAAGGAAGCTAACTGTTTTTAGGTAAATGATTGCCCTTCACCAGTATTTCCTTTAGTTTAAAATACTTGAGTTAAAATTGCTAAGCGCCTGATTTTAAGCGAGTCACATAAAGTAAGCCTCATAATAACTCTAAAGAAATTCAAGTGACCATGTAAAACCTTCTAAACAACATAGTGATTGATTTTGTGTTGAATATAGATAACAATATAAAATGAACATGAGGTGGGGGTGGCGTGTGTCCTGTTCACTGACAAGAATGCCGTGTCTATTCTTTTGGGTGTTGTATTGCCAGGAAGGAATTGCCTCCATGATGAATGCATGACAAGGTTCACAGTTATTTTTTGCTTGGCAAGGGCTGACCTACCCTGAGGGTATGCCGTAATTCGAAGCCACTGGATCTGCGTTGGTCGAACAAATCCGTTTGTTTATGCGCTGAACCTCTTATGGTTTTCAATTTAGCCATAGGCCCATCGCCGTGGCATCTCCCAGACAAAATGCAGTCAGTGGTGACAGTGTGTCAGGAATGGGTAAGAAGTAAACCTTACCTACTTTCTTAATTCTGATGACTTTTATCCACAGACATGAGGAGCGTGGTCTAAGGGTGTGTCACTTTTGCTTTTTTCCAGCAGTGGGTGGTATTTGTTACTGTAAAATGTGGATTATGGTATTGCAGATTGTTGTTCTATGGGTGGGTCTTGCGGGATCCTTTTTCAATTTCGCAAAGTAGTGTTCAGGCCTAACAGTCGCATAACGATACGGAATCTTGTACATGTATTCAAGGAGAGCACTCTTACAACTCTCTTTGCTCTCTCTATGAGTTAGTGCATACGTGACTTGCACTGTGTTTGCATCCATGTTTCTGATGCCTAAGTTCCTTCTTTTGAGCAATTGGACAGAATACTATTGTTCATTCGTTTGTCCATTCAACATTTATCATTGATACTGTGCGGTCATTATGTTATACTTTAGGAAGTTTAGATTGGGCTTAAGTCCTTGCTAGTGTTGTTGACCTATTAAACAGGACACTATTTGTTTTCCTATTGTGTGTATTTCAAGACATGGAGGCATGGCCCTATGCTTAAGTTTACAGTGATGGTTTAATCATTGTGGTATTAGATGAAAGACATTTTACTAAAGCGAACTTTGGAAAACATACCAAATGAGTTTTGACAGGCTTGCTCAGAGTTTGAATGTGGGTTTTATTGCTAATAAACGTTAAAAGGTGATAATAACGCACTAGGCCCTAATTTGAATAATGCCCTAAAAGCTAATTTTAGTCTGTTACTGATTTTGGATTTTCAAAGGTGGCGCTATAGTGTGTTTCATTGTCTGTGAATGGATGTATGCAATGCGTGGGTCATTATTCGTTTCCTGCTAAGTGCATGTTGTGCATGGGATTCAGTTTGCTCTTTAAAAAACTAGCAGACAAACAATGCTTCATAAGGGAAAGCTTGACGGCTTTTTTGTCCAGTTCATCCATATTCCAGCTTGCTGGACAAGGTTGGGGCTAATTCGTTCATGTGAATGCGCCTTGGTAAAACAAGGGTGCCGTCTTTTAGCAGCCTGACATGCACGGAGTTTGCTGGGATTGTTTATGTGTTCCATTTGGATGGCAAGGATACTGCTGTAGTGAATGGGGAAGAAGTTTGGGCTGTTCAGTCCGTTTCACATAATGCCCGCTTGCTGGGAACAAACCGATGTGCCTATTTTCAGTCTGGAATGAACACTTAAAACAAAGAAGTGCCTATGTTTCAGCGCTGGAACAATGAACGAAAGTTATGCTGTGTTTGTGGTTCACCAGTTGTGACCAGGTATGCTGGAAGCAATGAAACTGAAGTGGGCCTCTTTCTTCTGGTTAGAGAAGTACAAAACTGTAAGGCGTCTTGCTCTCTCCATTTCTTGTGTCTTTTCTCTAGTTTTCTAGTTGTGGTAAACAGGTTACAATTTTATGCCCCTGTCAAGGCTCATCCCATCAACTTAATTATCATAACACCGGGTTGCCTGAGCTTCTTGAAATTTGAAGGGAATGTCTCTTCTGGCGGTGAATCGAGATGTAGGCGTTATTTTCTGCTTGTTTTTTTTTTTACTTCAGTTTACGTTCGAGCTAATTAATAAAAATTAAAACTTTGAGACCTGAAGGGCTGTTGCAAATTTGAAGGTGTGAATTGAAGTATACTGTGATCAGGTGCTTGCTACTGAAAACTGTTTGGGATGAGTGTGTTTCAGTTGTGGGGGTAGTGTGGGCGGTGGTGCTTATTTGGTTTGGCTGGGGTTTTTTTGTTTATTCAGTTTAGCTGATTACAGAGCTGAAATGATGAACAGTGTGTGGCTGTGGACGTGGGAGATGAAAGTGGGCTGTTGTAATTGTGTGATGACAGGGTGTGGTGTTGTTGAGAGGTGTTGGTGTGATGACAGAGGTGTTGCTGTTGTTGACAGATAGTGTTGTGATGACGTGTGTGTGTTTTCATGTTGTGGATGAGTGTGTGTTTAGTGTGGTAGTGACAGGGTGTGGACTGTTGTTGCAGGTATTGATGTGGATGACCGAACTATATGTTGCTATTATTGACAGGTGTGTGGCTGTTGTTGACAGATGTTGGTGTGGATGACAGGTGTGTGGCTGTTGTTGACAGGTGTTGGTGTAGATGACAGAGGTGTGGCTGTTGTTGACAGGTGTTGGTGTAGATGACAGGTGTGTGGGTGTTGTTGAGGGTGTTGGTGTAGATGACAGGTGTGTGGGTGTTATTGACAGTGTTGGTGTAGATGACAGGTGTGTGGGTGTTATTGACAGTGTTGGTGTAGATGACAGGCGTGGTAGTACTGTGACATGTGGGTTACAACTGTTCTGGAGTGGTTGAAAGGTATACAGAGAGAAGTAGTGATTTGTTGGCAGGTGTGGGGTTGCGGTTGATGGATGTGTTGATATGGTTTAGGTGTGTGTTGATCTGGTTGAACGTGTGTTGATTTGTTTTCAGGTGTGGTTCAGTTTGTGTGTTGATTTGTTTTCAAGTGTGGTTGAATATTTGGGGGGGGGGGGGGGGGGGGGGGGGGGGTTCAAGTATGGTTGATAGGTGTTGATTTGGATGGCAAATGACAGTTGTGGTGGTGTGGGTGACAGGTGTGGTGTTGTGGATGAACAGGTAAGCAGTCATGGTTGACAGTTGTGTGATGTGCTTGACAAATGTGTGGGTGTGTTACAGGCAATCTTACATCGGCAGTCCCTGAGCTACACAGCCTGTGATCCAGCTCTCAACCCAGGTGAGGGAGCATGGCTGTAGTGTACAGCTCCTTTTGTAAATTGGGGTGGAGAGGGTGAGTGGGGCTGAAGACTGGAGGAAAGTGACTGAGCCAGGTGTGACACCCCCACCAGTCTGATTTGATTTTATTTCCCAACTTCACACCTGTGTAGCTCTGCTAATTTGTGTTCATTGATATAGCACATTGACAGCATACACAGAGACAGCCTTTGGAGTATCCTTCGACACTATGGCATCCCATCGAAACTGGTACACCTTATCAGGAGCTTCTATGACAACTTCAGATGCTCTGTGGGCCATAACAACACTGTCTTCGAAGTCAAGACTGGAGTAAGACAAGGATGTGTGATGTCGGCAGTTCTCTTCAATCTGGCCATTGATAAGGTGATGAGGAAGACGACAGAAGACACCCCAAGAGGGATTCGCTGGAGCCTGTTCTCAACACTAGACGACCTTGACTTTGCGGATGACCTGGCGCTGCTGTCACACACACACCAACATATCCAGGAGAAGACTCCAAACATTCGGACAGCAAGTGGGGCTTCGTATTAGCACCAAGAAAATGGAGACAATGTCGCAAAATGTGAACACACCAGCCCCTGTGAAAGTGAATGGAACTGACCTGCGCCAGACAGACAAGTTCACATACCTTGGCAGCAGCATCAAATCAGAGGGCGGCACAAAAGAAGACATCCACAACAGACTGGGCAAGACCAGGAGTGTGTTTAGGGAGATGAACAATATCTGGAGATCAACTCAGTACAGCACCAACACCAAGCTGAAGCTATACCAGAGCTGTGTTGTATCTATGCTCCTGTACAGTTCTGAGTACTGGAGGATGACGGAAGCGGATCTTACCAAACTTCCATCCTTTCACACTGTATGCCTCCGAAGAATTCTCCGGATCTTTTGGCCAGAGAAGATCTCCAATGAAGACCTACTACGGAGATGCAGGCAAGAAGACATGGGAACCATCATCACCAGACGACTGGTGGAAGTGGATTGGGCACATCCTCTGAAGAGACCCACAGTCAATCACAAGAACAGCATTGCACTGGACCCCAGAAGGAAGGAGAAAGAAAGGAAGACAAAAGCAACGTGGAGGAGGGACTGTAGAAAGTGAGATGAAGGCCATGCATCACTCTTGGGGATCAGTGACTAGGTTAGCCCAGGATAGGCAGGAGTGGAAGAAGCGCTTTGTTGCTGCCCTACACACCACTGGGTGTAATGGTTGATGATGATGATGATGTATAGCACATGCAGACATCTCTTTCCACTGTCACATAGCAGAGTGTCAGCCTTCAGGACCTAAGTTGTCCTGTAGCCCTCCTCCCAGGCCACTGATCTCAGTGGTGTTGGCATTGTAGGATGTAGGTGCTCTGCCTCTGTTCCTTCTGCCCTCGCCTTACCTGGGAAGAACTTTGTCATCAGATTTGTCTGAGTGTTTCTGTTAGCACAGCTGTGGACAATGAGTAAATTCTTCATCCTAGATGTTGTCGAGTGAACTTTCCTTCCTCTAATCCTGCCATAACTTTAATGGAGGTGAGGCTGTCACTCCACAACTATGAAAAACTAAAGATGGACGCTATAACCGAGGTTAAGATCGTTCAACTTCAATCCCATGAGTCCACGACATTGCGGGGTCAAACCTTGGCACCGTTTGGTAAATTAATGGTGCGGAATTTTACTACCTCCCAGGTCAACTTCAAGTGCAGAACTGCCAGTGCCATAACTCCCTTCGTGTATGTATATATACATATGCAGAAGATAAAAATCATGTAATTCTTGTCAGCATTTGGTGGGTAACAGAAACATACCCAGCATACTTCCCTGAAGTCAGAATGCAGCTACCTTCATGGTGGGCAAAAACTGTCACATACGCAACATCTCACCTGTGGTGAACCACAGAGCTCTAGCTGAGGAACAACAACAAAAAGATAAAAGAGCATTTTACTTACTATGTGTGTTATAAAGATGTGTACATGTCAGCTGTGTGTCAACAGGTGTGTTATAAAAGTATGTACATGTCAGGTGTGTTATAAAAGTGTGTACATGTCAGGTGTGTTATGAAAGTGTGTACATGTCAGCCATGCATCAACAGGTGTGTTATAAAAGTGTGTGCATGTCAGCCCTGCGTCAACAGGTGTGTTATAAAATTGTGTACATGTCAGCCCTGCGTCAACAGGTGTGCTATAAAAGTGTGTACATGTCAGCCCTGCATGTACAGGTGTGTTATAAAAGTGTGTACATGTCAGCCCTGCATCAACAGGTGTGTTATAAAAGTGTGTACATGTCAGCCCTGCATCAACAGGTGTGCTATAAAAGTGTGTACATGTCAGCCCTGCATCAACAGGTGTGTTATAAAAGTGTGTACATGTCAGCCCTGCATCAACAGGTGTGTTATAAAAGTGTGTACCTGTCGGCCATGCATCAACAGGTGTGCTATAAAAGTGTGTACCTGTCAGCCCTGCATCAACAGGTGTGCTATAAAAGTGTGTACATGTCAGCCCTGCATCAACAGGTGTGTTATAAAAGTGTGTACCTGTCAGCCCTGCATCAACAGGTGTGCTAGAAAAGTGGTACCTGTCAGCCCGCATCAACAGTGTGCTATAAGTGTGTACCTGTCAGCCCTGCATCAACAGGTGTGTATGAAGTGTGTACATGTCAGCCATGTATAACAGGTGTGTTATAAGTGTGTGCATGTCAGCCTGCGTCAAAGGTGTGTTTAAGTGTGTACATGTCAGCCTGTCATCACAGGTTGTTATAAGTGTGTACTTGATGTATTTGTGCTTATAAGTGTGTATGTCAGCCATGTATCAACAGTGTGTTATATTGTGCATTCCCTGCTTAGGTGTGTTATATAAGTGTTTTACATTGTCGCCCTTTGTCACAGGTGTGTTATAAAGTGGTGTTATTTGTCAGCGTTGTGTCGACAGAGGTGCGAGGTAAGTGGACCTTCGACGGTTCTGGTGCTCGCTTGAGCCTACTAACAGCTGCCTCGGTCAATCCTCGCTGGGCTAGTCGCACTGTGGACAGAAGGGGCTGTGTGTGAGAGTATAGTTGTGCTGCTGCAGACAGTGTGTTGGAGCGTTCTGTTTGGCGCTCATCATGTTGTGTTGTCTTCTTGTTTGTTTTTTTGAGTCTGGGTAGCCAATTCTCAGTGTGTCCTTTGGTATTTTTTGTTTGGGGTTTTTAGCCTGTTGTCATTGTGGTCACTTGTCATGTTTTGTTTGTTGTTGATTTTTCCTATTCTAAGTATGTTGTATTTCTTCTTATGTTTGTGTTATTTTTAGCTATTCTACAGTGTTTCATTTGTCATGTTTCGGGGGGTGGGGTGTGATTTTTATTTCTTTTAGCTGTTGTACAGCTGTGTCACTTTGTCTGTTTCCTGTTTGTTTTTCAGCATTCTTCACTGTGTTCTTTGTTTGCTCTGTTAGAATAAGTGATAAGTTTTGTGTGTATTTTTCATGTTGTAGACTCTGTTGTATCTGTTGGGTGTTTTTCTGATGACCTGTGGAAGCCTGCGGTTTCATCTAGAAAATGTTCAATGCAGGTTGTCCTCTGATGACTTCTGGTGACTGCAGTTTTCTGATGCTGTGGTGACTGCAGGTTTCTGTGGTGACTTCAGGTTTCTCTGATGACTGTGGTCACTGCAGGTTTCTCTGATGACTGTGGTCACTGCAGGTTTCTCTGATGACTGTGGTCACTGCAGGTTTCTCTGATGACTGTGGTCACTGCAGGTTTCTCTGATGACTGTGGTGACTGCAGGTTTCTCTGATGACTGTGGTCACTGCAGGTTTCTCTGATGACTGGTGACTACAGGTTTCTCTGATGACTGTTGACTACAGGTTTCTCTGATGACTGTGGTGACTACAGGTTTCTCTGATGACTGTGGTGACTGCAGGTTTCCCTGATGACTGTGGTCACTGCAGGTTTCTGTGGTGACTACAGGTTTCTCTGATGACTGTGGTCACTGCAGGTTTCTCTGATGACTGTGGTCACTGCAGGTTTCTCTGATGACTGGTGGCTACAGGTTTCTCTGATGACTGTGGTCACTGCAGGTTTCTCTGATGACTGTGGTGACTACAGGTTTCTGTGGTGACTACAGGTTTCTCTGATGACTGTGGTCACTGCAGGTTTCTCTGATGACTGTGGTCACTGCAGGTTTCTCTGATGACTGTGGTGACTACAGGTTTCTCTGATGACTGTGGTGACTGCAGGTTTCTGTGGTGACTACAGGTTTCTCTGATGACTGTGGTGACTACAGGTTTCTCTGATGACTGTGGTACTCAGGTTTCTGATGACTGTGGTACTGCAGGTTTCTGTGGTGACTCAGGTTTCTGATGACTGTGGTCACTGCAGGTTTCTCTGATGACTGTGGTCACTGCAGGTTTCTGTGGTGACTACAGGTTTCTCTGATGACTGTGGTGACTACAGGTTTCTCTGATGACTGTGGTCACTGCAGGTTTCTGTGGTGACTACAGGTTTCTCTAATGACTGTGGTGACTGCAGGTTTCTCTGATGCCTGTGGTTACTAAAGGTTTCTCTGATGCTGTGGTGACTAAAGGTTTCTCTGATGATGTGTGACTAAAGTTTCTCTGATGCCTGTGGTGACTGAAAGGTTTTCTCTGATGCCTGTGGTGACTAAGTTTCTCATACGGTGACAGTTTCTCTGATGCTGTGTGACTAGTTTCTGATGCGTGGTGTGACTAAAGGTTTCTTGATGACTGTTGCACTGCAGATTTCCTGAAGACTGTTGTTACCCAGGTTTCTCTAATAACTGTGTGATAAAGTTTCTTATGATGTTGAGAGTATTGGTGACTGTAAGACTGTTGTGACTGCAAATTTCCGATGAGATTGGTCACTGCAGATTTCCCTGATACTTGATAAGATAAGTGGTGACTGTGATGTATGAACATGTTCCTGCAGATTTCAGGATACACGTATGAACAACAGCTGATGACCTGGTGGAGCTGGTAGCAAGTGTACCACCCAATCGTGCAGCTCAGATAGGCTTCCCACCAGGCGTTTGGATGATCACTGTATGTCTGTCTGTAGTCGTGTGTGTGTGTGCAATCTGATGTGTGTGTGAACATGGTCTGTGTAAGCTGTCATGAACATGCAGTGTGCGTGTAGTGTAAGCTGTTGTGACATAAGTGTATGTAGTGTAACTGTTATGAACATAAGTTGCATGTAGTGTAATGTTCATGACATAAGTGTGCATGTAGTGTAGCTGTTATGAACATAAGTGTGTGTGTAGTGATAAGCTGTCTGAACATAAGTGTGCATGTAGTGTTAAGCTGTTTGTGACATGGAGTGTGTGTGAACATGCTTACTGCATACCAATAATACAGGTTGTGGGATAAGAATGTCAGTGTATATGATGCAAAATGACAGATTTTTCTTGAAGTTGGTGTTTGTAAGCAAAGGGCGATGACTATGAATAGAACAGACATGCTGACACAGCTTGTTTTTTCTGCAGTTGGTAGTGATGATAGTGACAGCTACCTATACTGCTTCTGTTTTTATGCCAATACAGTGATAATGATAGTGACAGCTACCTATACTGCTTCTGTTTTTATGCCAATACAGTGATAATGATAGTGACAGCTACCTATACTGCTTCTGTTTTTATGCCAATACAGTGATAATGATAGTGACAGCTACCTGTACATGGGCATGAAATTTTTCCACTGTTCAGTGGAATTCTACCGTCAGTAGTTGTATTTCTGCATTTTTTCAAAGAACCCCAAAATTCATTCTATCAAACAGTTATCAAAATGATTAAAGAAAGTACATTTGTCTTCGGATGTTTGAGTACTTGACAATATTCTGAGTCACATCCAGAAAACGCATACATTTTCTAAAAGCAAACGAGATTGAGAAACTGGTCACCCTGTTTCCAATTTTAACCAGTCAGAAATCACTTCACCCAGAGGTCAAAGTGGATGTACAATATTATAACTTCCCAAGATCCACTTCAGCAATTACCAAGCAGAGGCAGTTGTTATGCTAATAACCTCATGTCAGACAGGATTACTCTGAAGACTTTGACAAGAGAGCTTGAATAAATTATGCTTCCAGCAAATAGTGCAGTTTTGTAATGCTGTGGAGTTAAAAGTCTGCAAAAGATTTCAATTGGAGTGCGAGCAATGATCACAGTGTCTCAGTTCTGCAGATCAGATTTGAATCAGCATGGTCTTGGTCATGCCACACAGTAACTATCAAACAGTCAAACGATTGATGCAGAAGCTGAAAATTTGCCTGTAGAAAAAAGGCTTTAAAAATGCAATGAAGAATCAAAGAAGATGAGTGAGCAGTTATTGAAACATCTTCACTAGTTGCCAAGGGGATATAAGCGTTTTAACTCCCAAAACGGAAAACTCTGTTGTTGGTGTCTGAGTTAAAACTTTCAATCACTGCTTATTCTGCCAGCCAGAAGAAAGTGCCTCAAATCAAAGGAAGGAAGGATGACATCTGAGTATCAAACAAATATACATGTATTGAAATTCACAGGTAGCCCAGAGTCCTCAAGTGTAGAATATCAAAGATGACACATACTTTGTCATGCATGTAATACTGGATATGTGTGGTGTGTTTGTTGTATGTGCCCATCACACCATAGAGTGCTCTTTGAAAACTATGAATATTTTTACTTTGATTTGACCTCGGTGTTTGGCTGTATCAGACAGGTCATCTTTAATTTGACCTTGATGTTTGTAGCTGTAAAGCCACCACACACTAAAAAGAAAGCCACCACACTCTGAAAAGAAAACTACCACACACTGAAAAGAAAGCCATTACATGCTAAAATGAAAGCCACCACACTAGAAAGAAAGCCACCACACTGACAAGAAAGCACACTGACAAGAAAGCCAAAGCCACCACACACTAAGAAGAAAGCCATCATAGACTGAAAAGAAAGCCACAAGGCACCACACTAAAAAGAAAGCCACCACACTAAGAAAGCCACCACACACTGACAAGAAAGCCACCACACACTGACAAGAAAGCCACCACACACTGACAAGAAAGCCACCACACACTGACAAGAAAGCCACCACACACTGACAAGAAAGCCACCACACACTGAAAAGAAAGCCACCACACACTGTAAAGAAAGCCAAAGCCACACACTGACATGAAAGCCACCACATGAAAGCCACACACTGACAAGAAAGCCAAAGCCACACACTGACATGAAAGCCACCACACACTGACATGAAAGCCACCACACACTGACGAGAAAGCCACCACACACTGACAAGAAAGCCACCTCACACTGACAAGAAAGCCACCAAGCGCTAATTCGTGGCCTGCCTTGTCTGTCTGTCTGCTGGCAACGTGTTGACAGCGGTTGTGGTGTCCTATGACTACCTGCCAGGGGTAGAAACTCTGATGGCCCAACGCTTTACCTCCAACCTCCAGCCCCTCAACGGCTTCTCCACCGAGTTCACCCCCACCTCCCGCCCTTTTGGCAACCGTGGTCAGTGTCTGTCTGTCTGTCTGTCTGTTTTGGTATATGGCTGACTGTGTGGATAGGGAAGACTGTATGTAAAAGGGGGGGAGGGGGTGTTAAATATATCTCTCCACTGATAACACACATGCACACACCAATTTAATTGTTGCTGATTGGCTTATGTAAAAAGCTGGAGTTGATTAGCATCTCGCCATATTGGCCAATATGTCTGTCATTTTGATTTTAGCTGGCATTTAATCAGTAGTGACCTGTTGGTATGGTAGTTACAAATCTAATTGTGAACACTGTATGAATTACATTTTTAGTAGGATTTTTTGTTTTTGGGGGCGGAGGGTGTTAACTATTACTTGAAAATTCGCGTAGGAAAATATGACTGAATTCTTCAGTAGTGTTTTCATGCTTACTTTCATCACTTCCGAGGTTTTGTTTATTTCTGAGATGATTTTCTGAGACAGAATGAATTTACCTGTGTTCTAAAGAAACAAGTCTGACTGTTTTTTATTTACCTTTACAAATACTGTAGTTGGCTGTTCTCAGTTTTTATGACAGTTTCTGCTGTTGTGCTTTGCTGACAAACATGGCTGCTGTTTTAGAGGGCTTGCTCTAATTTCAGGCACAGCCGCTGCTACTTTGATTCTTATATAAACTGCCCTCCTGATGATGTTTTCATAGGGATGTTAATGATCAATTTGATCATTTTGATAGGGATGTTAATGATCGGGATGTTAATGATGGGGATAGTGATGACGATGGTAATGGTGACAACAGTTACTCTGATCATGATGAATATGATAATGACAGTAATGATGATGGGGAAAATAATGACAACAGTGACACTATGTTAATTACATTGATGATGATGGTGGGGGAAAATGATAACATCAGTGACTGTGATGATGACAGTGATGATGACGATGGGGAAAATAATGACTACAGTGTCTTATGATGGCAGAGATGATGATGATGATGACGACGACAGGTGATAACAATGACAGTGACTTTGATTTGTTGCTTTACAAGATTCAGTGCTATATAAATTCCATACATTATTATTATTATTATTATAATGATGACAGTAACTACGATGGTAAAGACAGTGAGAGTGGTGATGTTTTGTAACAGGAGGCAGCAGTGGTGGCGGTGGTGGTGGTGGTGGTGGTGGCGGCGCCGTGGTGAACGGCCAGTCCAAGGCTCTGACAGAGACAGAGATCTGGTCGTACATCGTGCAGCTGTGTTCCGCGCTGCGCTGCATTCACGGGGCAGGACTGGCGGCCCGCACCATTGAACCCACCAAGATCCTGCAGTACGGCCGCGGACGGTGGGTGTGAGGCTGACATCCCCCCCCCCCCCCCTCCTCCTGGTGATGTGTGCGTCATCCCCATGTTTGCACAGCTTTGTTTGTGACAAGTACAGTTGTTATCCACTGTGTTTGTGACAAGTACTTTTGTTATCCCACTGTGTTTGTGACAAGTACATTTGTTATCCCACTGTGTTTGTGACAAGTACAGTTGTTTATACCACTTTGTTTGTGACGAGTACATTTGTTTACACCTCTTTGTTTGTGACAAGTACATTTGTTTACACAGCTTTGTTTGTGACAAGTACATTTGTTTACACAGCTTTGTGACAAGTACATTTGTTTATACTACTTTGTGACAAGTACATATGTTTATACCACTTTGTGACAAGTACATTTGTTTATACCTCTTTGTTTGTGACAAGTACATTTGTTTATACCACTTTGTTTGTGACAAGTACGTTTGTTTATATCACTTTGTTTGTGACAAGTACATTTGTTATCCCACTGTGTTTGTGACAAGTACATTTGTTTATACCTCTTTGTGACAAGTACATTTGTTTATACAACTTTTTTGTGACAAGTACATTTAATTATACAACTTTGTTTGTGACAAGTACATTTGTTATCCCACTGTGTTTGTGACAAGTACATTTGTTTATACCGCTTTGTGACAAGTACGTTTGTTTATACCACTTTGTTTGTGACAAGTACATTTGTTATCCCACTGTTTTTGTGACAAGTACATTTGTTTATACCACTGTGTTTGTGACAAGTACATTTGTTTATACCACTGTGTTTGTGACAAGTACATCTGTTTATACCACTTTGTGACAAGTACATTTGTTATCCCACTGTTTTTGTGACAAGTACATTTGTTTATACCACTGTGTTTGTGACAAGTACATTTGTTAATACCACTGTGTTTGTGACAAGTACATTTGTTTATACCACTTTGTGACAAGTACATTTGTTATCCCACTGTTTTGTGACAAGTATGTTTGTTTATACCACTGTGTTTGTGACAAGTATGTTTGTTTATACCACTGTGTTTGTGACAAGTATGTTTGTTTATACCACTTTGTGACAAGTACATTTGTTTATAATACTTTGTGACAAGTACATTTGTTTAAACAACTTTTTTGGGGACAATACTTGTTTACAAATTTTTTGTTTTTTTAAACTTTGTTTAAATTTTTTTTTGTGAAAAGTTTTGTTTAAAATTTTTGTGACAAGAAATTGTTTATAAGGGTGCAGTTTTTGGGGTTAACTGTGACAGATGGGTTATCCCCTGGCTCTGTTTTCCCTTTTGGGAAAGACATTTTAAATTTTTTTCCCCCGTGTAAAGGGGGTCCCAATTTTGTGGGGAAGTTTTTTTTTTCAACACTTTGTACAGGGGGGTAAAAAATGTTTTAAGCACGAAACGGGTAAGTGGGCCGGGCCCTTTTGGTAAAAAGCATCCCCTTTCTTGTTTTGCTTTGTTTTACTCATTTTTACCACTTTTTTTTGTAAAAAAATTTGTTTACCGTTTTTTTTTGGAAAGGTACATTTGTTTCAAAATTTGTGAAAAACATTTGTTTAAAAAATTTTTGGAAAGTACTTTTTTTCCTTTGTGAAAGACATTTTTTATATTTTTAGCTGTTGGGGGGGTTTTTGTTTGTTTGTTTTTTTTAAAAAAAAATTTTTCCCCCCTTTTTTTTACTTTTTTCTTTTTAAAAAAATTTTAAAATTTTATCTGGAAAGTCATGGTTTAACTTTTGGAGCTGTTTTTTCTTTGGGATTTCGGGGCCCGTATTTTTTTGTAAGTTTAAAATCCCTTTTAAAATATCCCTTTTCCCTTCAAGGAAATTTTACAAGTGTTTCCCCAAAAAAATTGATTCCTTCAAATTGAGGAAGAGGTTGTTTAAAAGCATTTGTAACTTTTTATTTCAAAGATTTGAAAGAAACGTTTTAAAACTCCCCAAC
Source organism: Rapana venosa (assembly GCA_028751875.1). Taxonomy (NCBI): domain Eukaryota; kingdom Metazoa; phylum Mollusca; class Gastropoda; order Neogastropoda; family Muricidae; genus Rapana; species Rapana venosa. Next base: position 6,558,311 of record CM054144.1, on the reverse strand, counting down.
AAAATTTAGGCTTTTTTTAAAGTTTTTTTCTCTTTTTTGGGCTTCCACCCTCAAAAAGTTCCTTAAAAAAATTTGGGAGTTTTTGGTGTTGCAGCCGCTTTACCCCCAGTTTAAATTGGGGATGGGTTCAAAAAAAGACTTTTTTTTGGGGGTTTTTTTTTGTTTTGTCTTTTCCCAGCCCCCTCCTACTCTTAAAGGGGGAAAGTTTTTAATGGGGGAAAAGGTTTAGAAGGGGTATTCCCTTTACTTCTGGATGTTTTATAAGTTTTTTGGTTTCTTTTTTGTTCAAAATAGGGAACACTTTAAATTGGGGGGGAAAAAAGGTCCCAACCTAAAAGGGGGGGGAATTCAATGTAAGTTAAATACAAAAAAAAATAAAAAAAAATTGCCTTTTCGATTTTGAAAAGGGTTAAGGGATTATACTGTAAAAAGTGAATTACACTTTAATATTGAAAGTGCCCCTTTTTGGGGTTTTTTTTTTTTTCCCCCTTTTTTTTTAAATTTTTTAAAAAATTTTTTTTTTTGGGTTTTAAAAAACCCCTCTTTGAAAGGTTTTAATTTGGGTTGGTAGGATCTTCTTTGTTTCAGTGTTAAAGTTTTTTAGTTTGTTTCCCCCTTTTTTTTAAATGAAATGTTTTTTAAATATTTTTGAAAAAGGTCTTGTTTGTAAATTTGATAGTTGTGTTAAAATGATATGTTGTGGTTTTTTTATAGTGTATAATATAATGATACCCCTTGGATATAGTAATATAATGTATATGGCCTCTGTGGTATAAGATAATTTTAAGATTAATGAAATATGGCCTCTGTGGTATAAAAGTTTAATAGATAATGTATATGGCCTCTGTGGTATATAGAAATAGATAGTTAAAAGAAAATATATGGGGTTTTGGGGATTGGGGGTAAAAACAGATATAAAAAAATTATATGGCCTTTTGGGGGTTATAGAAAATAGATGATAATATAGAAAATATATATGGCCTTGGGGTATATAGAAAGTGAAAATAAAATTAAAAAATTGTATATGGGGGGGGGGGTGGGTATAAAAAAAAATTTTGGTCAGTGTGGTTTGGTTGTTGTTTGTTTTAGTGTTACCTCTGGTTTGGGAAAAAAAAACAATTTTTCAAGGTGTTGTTTTGGGGGGGTAGGCCTAGAAAAAGGGGGGGGAAAAAAACCAATATAAAAGAAAAAAAGGATCTAAAAAAAAAAAAAAACCGCAAAAAAAAAAGGGGGGGGTTTTTTTTAAAAAAATTTTTTTGGGGGAAATTTTTGGAGGGTTGTGTTGGGTTTGTATTCCAAATGTTTAAAATTATAATTTGGGTCAGTGTTTAGTGTTGTATTACTATGTTTTGGGGTTGAACAGGTTGGTAATGTGTGGGGTAATGGTTAACCCCCCCAATTTGTTCCCCCCCAAGGACTTCACCTTGGGGTCTGCCCTTTTGGGGGGACCAAACAAATTCCCAGCGGTTTGGGGGGGGTTTCCCCGAATTCCCTTTGGGGTTGTCCCTTTTCAGTGGTTGTCCCCTTCCCGGGGATTGTTTTGTTTTTTGGGGTCCCACAAAAAAATTCCCCTTCGGTCGTTTTGTCAGGGGACAAAAACACTTCCCTTTGGCATCTTTTTTTTGTTTGTGTCACAAAGCAAATCCATTGGCGGGTCTGCCCTCTTCTTGTGTGTGTTTTTTACACAAACTGAAAATTTTTCTTTGTTGGTTTAAAAACCCTAACTTGAAAGCCCGTCTTTTTTTTTTAAGGGGGGATTTTTTTAAAATTTTGTAGGGGGGGAAAAAATGGCCTATTTTTTGAACACAACAGGTTTAAAATTTTTTTAAGATTTTTGATGCTTTTACAGGGGGCCCCCCCCGGGTTTATTCTATCGAAGGATCCCTTGGCGGGTTTTCCTCTTCTTTTAGGGGGGGTTTAAAAATCCCCACCGGGGAGGTTTCCCACTGGGGGTTGTTTTTGGGGCGGGGGTTGTGACCCCAGTACATTTTTTTGATCTTAAAACTGTTTTTTCCCGATAGACTCTTGGGGTGACATGGTTAATAACTTTTTTTTTAAAAAAAAAACTTTTAAAAAACAACCCGTTTTGAACATTTTGGAAAAAAAGATGTTTTTGGGGCTTTTTTTCAGGAAAAAATTAAAAACTTTTTTTAAATTCTGGGACCAAAATTTTTTTTCCATAACATTAATAAATGGGAACTTTGTAACCCTCAGTTCTCCTTTTTTTTCAAGTTTACCTGTAGGGTACGTGAAAAAAAAGGTGAATCATAAAATTTTTGGTTTAAAAAGGGTTTATTTTGTGAAAAAGTTTCAGTAAAATACTTTAACAAAACAAATTCCTTGAAAAAATTTTCAGTTTTTTTTTAAAAACCACAAGTTAAAATGGGGGCATTAGTTGAGAAAACAACAAACAATGGAAGTACCCTCGAATTTAAAAACCCAGGGGTTAGTTGGAAACTTAAAAAATTTTAAACCTTGGTTAAAATTGGGTATACAAAAAAATTATTAAAACAATTTTTAAAAAAACGGGGCAAAAATATTTTTAAAATTGAAGCGAAGCTATTCTAAAATTTTTGGGAAGGGTCAAAACCCCAAAAAAAAAAAAATTGGGAAAAGAGACAAACCACCAAAATTGGAAAAAAATAAACCAGCAAAGTAAACACTTGATTTTTTCATAAAAAAAAAAAACCATAAAAGATTTAAATTTTCAGGCAGAACTAAAAAAAGTTTTCAAAAAGGGCCTTTTCCTAAAATTTAAAAGAGGTATGTAATTTTAAAAACAAAAATAGAACATTTTTTAAAAATAAGTGGGGCAAGGAAAAGGCAGAAAAACCTCAGCCAAACATCCTAATAACTTGGGAGGGGGTCGGGTTGGAAACGGAGAAAATTTTTTTGGAAAAGTTTGCATTGGTGGAATCCCCCCATGAACAGGATGAAGACAGCCGTTCTTTCCGTGGGGTTTCCAAATTTGTTTTTCCCCCCTTTTTAGGTTTTTAAAAATGGTTGATGAAACTTTTCTCCAAAAGTCTGCAAAGTGGTGTGAATTACCCCCCCTTTTGTTGCGTTTTATAATTTTAAATTTTTTTTTTTTTAAAAACTTGTAAGTTTTTAAAGCACAAAAAAACCCCACAAACACACACTTACCACCAAAAAGTAAAAAACTGAGGTAAAAGCCCTACAAGAAGAAAATGCCTATTGTTGTGTGAGCAAAAAAAAAAAGGACCGACGGGCCCGGGCCCAAACGTGTTGCGGGGCCTGAAATTTGGGCCCGGGCTGTGCAAGAAAGAACTTCACCATGCCTGGAGAGCAGCGGAAATTACCCCGGGGATCTGAAAAACCTCATTGGGTAAACCCCCTTCCTCTGTCGATGTTTTTTAGCTGTATGATTTAGAAAAAAAATCCAGGGTAGTTTAGGCTTTTTGTTTTTTTTTTTTTTAGCTCACTTCTGTGATTTTTCTGTCCTGCTTTTTCCCCACGATTCATTTCGATCTCTCCTTCACAGCCATACCCGTTTTGTTATGTCGCTCCCAGGGTGGGGGCTCTACTTTTCAATTTGTAAAAATTTGGGAAAATTTAAAACTACAGCCAGCCCAGAATAATTAAAAATTTTTGAATTTAAAATCGTTTTTTTTTGTAAAATTTTTTTTTTTTAATTATTTTTAGTTTCATGGTTTTTGTTTTTTTTTTTTTGGGAAAACCCCAAAAAATAAAAGAAAAAACCCCAAAAAAAAATTCCCCCATCTTTTAATTTTTGTCTGCACCCTGTGTTTTGTTGTTTGACCTTTCCCCCTTGGGGGGGTTTTTTTATTGAAAGGGGGGTTTTTTTTTATTCAGTTTTTTTTATTTTTAAAAAGGTTTTAAAAATTCCGGGTTTTTTTTTAAAACCATTTCTTTTTTTTTAAAAAAAAGTTACAAAAAGGGAAACAAAAAAAAAAAACACTTGGTTTGTTGGTGTGTGTGTGGTGTGTGTGTTGTGTGTGTTGTGTGTGTTTTGGGGTTGTTTTGGGGTTAAAATTAAAAGAACCCGCAAGGTTGGGAATTTCAAAATTTCCAAAAAATTCACCCTTTGGTAAAGTTCCTTGGGCCCGCCCCATTGGAGGGAAAAACTTCGGGGAACCACGGAGTTAAAAATCCCCCTGGTTGTTTCAAATGTCTTTTTTCCTGTGCAAAAATGGTTTTTTTTTTCCTGTGAGAAATGGTTTTTCTTTCATGTGTCCCTGTGCAGAAATGGTTTTTTTTATTTTACCTGTGAAAAATGGTTTCCTAGTTCCGGGTTTAAAAGGGTGCCGTGGGGGGCCTGTTTGGGGGAAAAGGTGCCGGTAACACCAGCTGAGGGGGCCCTTTTTTCCACCCAGTGAACCCCCAGCTGGGGGGCAACACAACACCCAATTTCACACCACCACCCCACCCACACTTCACCACACTTCATCACACCACCCCACATTCCCCCAACCAAACCCCCCCAAACCTTACACCCAGGACCCCGCTGGCGGGGGCAAACCCCAACGAAGCGGGAAATTTTACTATATCACGGGCGGGGAAACATTGCACACTCTACATAAACCACTACACACAACAAAACTTTGCTTACGTAAAAACAAACAAACAAAAATTAATCATTGACGCATTGTTAAAACTACCAACAAAAAAACCTATTTAATTTTTTAAACCCCTAGAACTTGACCTTTCCCCCTTATTTTGACGATTTTTTAAATTCAAAAATTAGACCTTCCCTTTTTAAATTTTTGGTGCACAAAATTTAAAAACCCTTAGAATTTTTTTTGAAAAATTTTTTTTTTTTTTTTTTTTTTAAAAGGTTAAAATTGGAAATTTTTTTAAAAAAATTTTTTTTTTTTTTTTTTTTTTTTAAAAACTTTAAACCCTTATTTTTTTTTTAAACCTTTTTGGGTGTTAGTTTTTTTTTAAAAAATTAAATTTTTGTTGGGGGCCCCTTTTATTACAAAATTAAATTTTTTTGACAAGCGGGGGAAAAAAGGGACAAATTCATTTTTTGTTTGTGCTCTTTTGTCAGGAATTTTTAAAATTTTGAGAAATAAAAAAACCCAACTTAAAAAAAGTCGGTTTTTATCCCCAGAAAGGAACTTTTTTTTTTAAGAAACTTTTAAATCTTCGGGTTTTGTAAAATTTTTTTACAGAAATGAAGGGTTTTAATCATTTTTAAAAAAAATATTTTTAATTTTAAAAAAATTTAAAAATTTTTTTAAAATATTTTAATTAAAAATTTTTAAAAAATTATAATTTTTTAAAATTTTTCTTTAATTTTTTTTTATTTAATTTGTTTTTTAAAATTTTAAAAAAATAATTAAAAAATTTTAAATTTAAATTTTTAATTTAAAATATTTTTAAATTTAAATTTTTAAAATTATTTATTTTTTTTTTTTTAAATTAATGTTTAATTTTTTTTATTTTTTTAAATATTTTATTAATATAATTTTAAAATAAATTTTTTAATTTTTTTATTATTTTTTTTTTTTAGATTTCAATTAGCCAAGTGAAAAAATTTTTCCTTTTAATTGTTTTTTTTTTCCGTTTTTTTTTTTTACATTATACGGAATAAATGATTTAAAAAGATTCCCTTTAATTTTTTTTATTTTTGCTATCGCCCTTTTTTCCTTTTCTAAATACAGAAAAAAAAAACCCCAAGAAAAAAAAAACCCCCCCAATATAATCAATCGGGGACTATTTAAAAAATGTTTTTTTTTTGGTTTTGGTTTTTTATAAGGGTTTTTGGGTTTTTCGGGGGTTTTAAAAGGGGGTTCCCCTTTTTAAAAAATGTTTTTTGGGCAAAGAAAATAAGGTTTTTTGCTCTTTTTTCCCTTTTTTCTTTTCGCTCGTCTTTTTTTTCTTTCTTATTTTTTAAAATGGCAAAAAAAAAAGCCCCCCCCCCCCTTAAATGTTTGCATTGATTTTGGATTTTATGTTTCGTAATAAATTATGGGGGTTTTTTTTAATGGTGAATTTTTTAAAAAAAAAAAAAACCCAAACAAAAAATTTTTGGGTTTTCTTGTCCGGGTGTTCTTTGGTTTGTCCGGTGGGAAACTGTGTGGCTTAAATGAAGTTGTCTCATGTTGGGGATTGGGGTTTTGTGTGACTACAGGTAAATATAATATTAAAAAGGTTTTTTGGGAAAAAAACCTTGGTGGTGTTTTTCCATTGTAAAGATTTTTACATACAGGTGGTGGCTAATGCCGGGGTTTTTAAAATAAATAGTTGCATAATGTACTTGGTTTGGGGGAAAATGCATGTGGTGTTGTACTCAGGTGAGCATAATTATTTAAGGGTGTTCATAATGACTCGGTTGTGTTAAGACCGTTTGGGGAATAAGGGTATGTGGGCATAATGCCCTGTGGGGTTTTTGTAAAAAAATTTAGTAGGCATAAATGACTTGGTGTGTTCTACAGGGTTGGGGGTTTTGTACATACAGGAAAAGCTAAGTAAAAAGTAGTTTTTAAGTTTTTTTTGTGAAATTTAATAGGGGGAAAATTAAATGGGTTTTTTTTTTATAATTTTTTTTCAAAAGGGGTAGTGGGCATAATGTACTTTACAGGTATTTTCAAATGAAACGGGTGGGGGAAATAAAAGTGTGGGAAATACGGGTGTGGGGGAATCATTGTGTTGTACATACAGGTATTTGGGCTAATGTACATACAGGTGATGCAAAATTCATCAGGTAGTGTGGTAATCCCCTTGGGGGTTGGTTTGGTGTTTTTTAATACGGTTGTGGCATAATGACTTTTTGGGGTGTTTTGGTTATTACATGGTAGTGGGGGCATAATGAAAACGGGTGGGCATAAGAGTGTTTGTTGTGGGGTTGTACTAGGTGTGTGGCATTGTACTTTCAGGTAGTTGGCATAATGCCCCAGGTTGTGTGTTTCAACTTTTGTGTGGTTGTACATACGGTAGTTGCATTTTTCAACGGTGTGGGGGGTAACCCCTTTTGTGTTTTACATACAGGTGTGGGGGCATAATGCACCGGTGTGTGTTTTTACATTTAGTTGGCTAATGTAAAACATAGTGTGGCAAATGCACTTTGTGTTGTGTGTGTAATACAGGTAGTTGCAAAAAGTACTAGGGGGTTATGGGCATAATGACCTTTTGGTACATACAGGTAGTGTGGCAAAAAATGGGGTGTGTGTTATACAGTAGTGTGGCATTAATCACCAGGTTTTGGTGTGCATAAGGAGGGGGGTTTACATACAGGTAGTTGGGCAAATGACTTTGGGTGTGTGCAAAGAAAGGGGTTGTACATCGGGTAGTTTTTTTGGGGTTGAATTTTTGTGTCATAAGGAGTGTGGTTAAAATACGGGTATTTGGGATAATGCCCCGGTGTTTTTGGGTAATACGGTTGTGGGTTAATATTGTGGGGGTTTTGTAATACGGAGTGTGGCATAATGCACCTGTTTGTTGGTACATACGGGTAGGTGGGCATAATGCCCCATTTGGTTGCCATACGTGTTGGTTGTACATACGGGTGTGGGGAAAGCCCCGTGTTTTTACATCGGTATTGGGGCATAATTTACAACTTTATGTGGCTTAATGCACATGTTTTTGTTTTTTACAAAAGGATTGAAAAAAATCAGTGTTGTTGGGGTTGTACATCAGGTTAACTGCCATGCAAAGAAGGGGAGACATGTGGTGTTCAGGGTTTTTGTTTCCCCCGGTGGTAAAAGGGTGCCGGGAGGACACTACACGCCCTGTCAAAAAAGGGACGCCCCATGCCTGATTTGGGGCCCTTTTTTTAGGCAGCGTTTGAAAGAATGTCCGAGAATGATACAGTTCCATCAAGGGACAGACCACCGGGCCGACCTTTTTACGAAAAACAGTTCTTAAATGTAAACAATTGACCTTTTTTAAAAATTTTTACAGTTTACACTCTCTGGTCGCCACAGTATTGTTTCCAATAATGTACAGAACCCCTACTGGTCCAAATGTCCCTTTCCCCTTTATGTACGAACACATCTCCTGGTAAGAAATTACCTTTCACAAAAAAATTTACGAAATCTCTCGGTAAGACATTCCTTACTTTTTTTAAAAAATTTAATTGTTTAAATTCCCTAACAATTACAGCACAATCCTGCTTGTTCACAGAGAAATGATTATTTACATTTCCCTCAAAGGTACGCACACTTCTGCCTTGTCAAGGGTAAATTTTTCTCAAAAGTAAAACTTCTGCGGGTTTTTTTAAGGGGTTCTTTAAAAATTGCATGATTCTGCGGAAAATTGGAGATATAAAAGTTCAAGTTTCTTAAAAAGTTTAAGGTTCTGGAGAATGTTTTGTTTAAGAATGTTCAAAAGATTTGAAAGTTTTCATGGGTTCTTAGAGAATTTTTAAGTTGAATTTTTTCAAGTTTAGGGTGTTCATGTTCTGTAGGGGAAAGTTTTCATAGTTTGAAGAATGCACAAGTTTGTAAAAAAGTGTTCCCGTTCGTAAGGATGTTCATAGTTTGTACAGAATTTTTCACAATTTCTGAAAGGGAGTGTTCAATTCTTTTAAAAAGTTTTCAAGTTCTGAAAGGGATGTTCACACAGTTCGTAGAGAAGTGTTCAAATTCTGAAAATGTTCCCCAAGTTCGTGGGGGGTTCACCAGTTCTTAGAAAGTGTTCACCATTTCTGTAGAGAAGTGTTCAACGTTCTGAAAGGGGTTTGTTCACCAGTTCTGTAGGAGTGAAAAAAGGGGTTTTGTAGGGGAGGTTCAGGGCGTTGAGAATGTTCCCAGTCTGTAAAAAAGTGTTAAAGTTTTAAAGGGGGAGTTTAAAAGTTTGTAAGGTGTTCACCCTTTTTTAAAATTCTGTAGGGGAGTTTTCCATAGTTCGTAGGGAGTTTTCACACAGTTTCCCTGTAGGGAGTGTTCACATATTTTCTTAAGGATGTTCACACAGTTCTGTAAGAGTGTTCCCCAAGTTTGTAGAGGAGTGTTACACAGTTTGTAGAGGGTTTCCACAGTTCTGTGGGGAGTGTTCACATGTTTGGTTCAAAGTTTTGGGGAGTGTTCATTTGAAATTTGAAAATTGGGCCCAAAATAAATGAAAGTTTCACAATTTTGGGGGAGGGGGTTAAAAGGGTGGGATGGAAAAAAGGTTGAGGTTGAAAAATTTTGAAACCTGTAAAAAGATAAAGGGGAACGGATACAAGAAAAGGGAGAATCAAAGTTGAGATCTGAATTGATATCAAAAATTGGCTGGTTGGGAAACTTAACGGGGGGCCCCCCTCATAAAAAAGAGCAAAACTCAAAAAGGGGATGGAAAAAAAAAGGGAAAAGACCGGGGAAGCCGGGGCGCCTGTTTGTGATTGGGAAAAGGGGGGCTAAAAAAGGGGGGAAAAAAAGGAGAAAAAATGGAGAAGGCTCATAATGTCAAACCCCCCGGGGGAAAAACATGAAAAAAAAGAAGATGAAAAAAGGGGGTGGGGTACCTGCTGCTGAACAAAATGATAAAGTATAAAAAGTGGGGGAATAAATTAGAAGGGGGGAATGGGTAAAAAAGAGCGGGGGGGGATAAGGAAGTGGTAAAGAGTAGGTATATACTTTCTTTTTTTTTTCTTTGTTATTGAGTCAACTTTTTTAAAAAAAAGCAGTGTATCATCCCAATATTGTGCATAATATTTTGATTTTCTGTCTAAATACAGTTTGTATGTAGTGGAAGTTTTGTGGCCAGCAACTTGCATGGCTTTTTTTTGTTAAATTTGGGGGCTATCTTGCCATACAGTCAAGTCCATGCCCTAAGTCTCGTGTTTTTTTGTCAATACCCTTACAGTCAAAGTCCATGCCTAAGTGCCGTGTTTTTTGTCTTTAACTTTCCAATTTGTGCCCGTGTTTTGTGTCTTTAACTTGCCCTAAGTTTTTTTTTTTTTTTTTTTTTTTTTTTTTTTTTTTTTTTTTTTTTTTAAGGCCGTGTTGTGTGTCTTTAACTTCCATAAGTGCCTTTTTTTGGTTTTCTAATTTGTTTTTTTGGTCTTTTAAATCCATAAGTGCCTTTTTTTTTTTTTTCTGTGTTGTTGTCTTTAACTTGCATAAGTGCCTGGGTTGTGTGTTTTTAAATTTCTAAGTGCCTTTTTTTGTTTTTTTGTCTTTAACTTTCCAAAAATGCCTGGTTTTTGTTCTTTAAAATTGCCAAATGCTGTGTTTGTGCTTTAATTTCCAAAAAAAAGCCTGTGTTGTTGTCTTTAACTTGCCAAAAATGCCCGTGTTTGTTCTTTAACTTTCCAAAGTGCTGGTTTTTGTGTCTTTAACTTGCATAAGTGCCTGTGTTGTTGTCTTTAATTGCAAAGTGCCCGTGTTTTTGTTTTTTTACTTGCCAAAGGCCTGTGTTTTGTCTTTACTTTAAAGGCCGGTTGTGGTCTTTAAAGAAACCGGGTTTTCGTTTCCCCTAGCAAGACCCCGAGGGCAGTTGGGTTTCGGGGCATTTTATTTTGAAAAATGGGGGGGTTTTTTTTTCTTTGGGGTTGGCCAATCCCCCAATTATTCCTAGGGGGAACGGCCCCCCCTGTAGCCTCCACTCCTCTCCCAGGCCCCCCCTTCCCCCCCCTTTTTTCCCAACCCCGCTTTGTTCCCACTTTTGCATTTTTTTGTGCCACGGTATTATGCATGGTTGAGGCGTGTTTTTGCGAAAGTTGTTTCTCCTGCCCCCCTATTTTCAAAGAAGGTTCCCTGTGGGGACGGGGTTAAAAACTGCATGTCAAAAGTGGGGATGTGGGGGTGTGGTGAAAACAGTGGTCTGCATTTTTGATGTTACGTTGTGTTGGCAGTTGTGGTGGGCATGTTTGGGGAGTTGGTTTGCCGGCGCCAACGAACAAGCTTGATCTGAATCCCTGGAGCTGAGCATCAGACATGGAACAGTGGACACCCGCAGGTGCCATGCTTGGGTACAGGGTAATGTGGCAGCTTAGGGGAAATGTGGAATGGGGGACAGGAGCAAAAGGTGAACATGTGGCAGCTTCAGGGAAGTGGAATGTGGGGGTACAGGTGGCTGTGAATATAAGGACAAAGATGAAGATGGGGAAATCCCAAGGATGGGTTCTGTGTGGAAACCAAACATTGTAATTTGTCGGTTTAAGGGTGGGGTGTTTGTGAGGGCGTTTAACTGAAATGTGGAGTCCAACTGAAGTGTGGAAGTAACTGAAATGGGATCTACAGTAGTGGATTCACGTATGTGTGGTTTGTGGTTTGCATGAAACTGTGGCAGCCATTGGGGTGGATTTTTACTGGGTTTTTTTTTTTTTTTTTTTTAATTTTCTGATAGTGAAAATTAGTGTGGAAAGGGACCGAGAAAAAAAAAGAAAGAGTGATGTAGGGGAGGTGGGTGATTGCTGGGGAGAAGAGTGAATGTGGAAGGGGGAGTGAAGAGGCATCTGAACGAGAAAATGTGACTAGGGAGAGTCAGTGAACATCACATTTGCGGGGGGGGGGGGGGGGGGGGGGGGGGGGGGTGTACAGG
>CM054144.1:6534357-6541857 GCA_028751875.1 Rapana venosa | reverse complement strand
GGGGTTTCATGTGGGGGAAAGGTGAGTGCAGTGGTTTATCAGGCGTTTCAAAAGGTGGGAAAGGCTGCGTGGGAGTGGGTTTTTCAGGTTTACTATGTGGGAAAGGTGAAGTGGCACGTGGGGTTTTTCAGGCTTTATTGTGGGAAAGGTGAAATGGCACGTGGTTTATCAGGCTTTACTATGGGGGAAAAACTGAATGGGACTGGTTTTCAGGCGTTTCTATGTGGGAAAGGCTGATGTACACGTGGTTTACGGGTTTTCTATTGGGGAAAAGGTGATGTATCACTGGTTTATCAGGGTTTTATGTGGGGAAAAATGAAAATGGCAGTGGTTTATCAGGGTTTTTATGGGAAAGGCGACGGGACGTGGGTTTTTCAGGGGTGAATGGCACGTGTTTATCAGGGGTTTTTTGTGGGAAAAGGGTGAAGTGGCAGTGTTTACAGGCGTTTTATGTGGGGAAAGGGGCTTTTTGGGACGTGGTTTATAGGCGTTTTTTATGGGAAAAGGTGATGTGGCAGTGGTTTATCGGGGTTCTATGTGGGAAAAGGTGTGTGGCACGTGGTTTATCAGGGTTTTTTTGTGGGAAAGGGTGACGTGGCCGTGTTTTCAGGGGTTTTTATGTGGGGAAAGGGTGATGTGGCACGTGGTTTATAGGCGTTTTATGTGGGAAAGGGTGATGTGGCCGTGGTTTATCAGGGTTTCTATGTGGAAAGGCTGAGGGCACGTGGTTTATCAGGGTTTTTATGTGGGAAAAGGGTGAGGGGAGTGGTTTTTCAGGGTTTCTATGTGGGAAAGGCTGAGTGGCAGTGGTTTTCAGGGTTTTATGTGGGAAAGGCGACGTGGATGGTTTACAGGGTTTCTATTGGGAAAGGCTGAGTAGCATGTGGGTTTTTCAGGGTTTTTTGTGGGAAAGGCTGATGAGTTGGTTTTTTCAGGCTTTATATGTGGGAAAGGCTGATGTGCACGTGGTTTTTCAGGCTTTTTATGTGGGGAAAAGGGTGAAGTGGCCGTGGTTACGGGTTTCTATGTGGGAAAGGTGAAATGGCACGTGGTTTATCATTTACTATTGGGAAAGGCTGATGTGGCACGGGTTTTTAGGGGTTTATAGTGGGGAAAGGCTTGGAGTGGGTTTATAGGGTAATTGACGGGGGTTTTGGCTTTTTAGGGGAAAGGCTGAAAATTGGGGGGTTTTTAAAGGCGTTTTATTGGGGAAAGGTTTAAAAAATGGCAACGTGGTTTAAGGTGAAGTGGCCCCGGGTTTTTAGGTTTTATTTGGGAAAGGCTAATGGCACGTGGGTTTTTAAAAAGGGGTTTCATGTGGGAAAAGGTGAAGTGGGGACCCTGGTTTTCAGGGTTTTATTGGGAAAAGGTGATGTAATGGGGTTTTTTACTTTCTAGTGGGAAAGGTGAGTAGATGGTTTTCGGGCTTTACTATGTGGGAAAGGGGGGTTAGGGCCTGTTTTTAAAGGGTTTTTTAGTTGGAAATGGTTAGAAAAAGGGTTTTGGGTTTAAATTTGGAAAAGCTGATGTAAACGTGGGGTTTTGTTTTTGGGTTTTTTTTTTTTTGTTTTCCCCACTTTTTTTTTTTTTAATTTTTTTTTTATACTTTATTTTTAATTTTTTTTTTTATTGTTTTTTTTTTTCTTTACGGGTTTTTACTATGTGGGAAAGGGTGAAGTGGAGTGGTTTATTTAGGGGTTTACTATGTGGGAAAGGGCTACGTAGCAGTGGTTTTCAGGGGGGGGGAAAATTTAACCCAAATTGGGTGGGAAATAAAGGGCTTTAAAAAATTTTTTTTTTCCCCCCCAAAACCCAAATTATTTTGCATGGGTTTGGGGTTTATTCAGGGTTTAAATATGTGGAAAAAACTGGGTTAAACCGTGGTTTAATTTTAGGCTTTTTTATGTGGGGGGAAAAATTTTTTTGAAAACACTGGTTTAAATTTACTTTACATTGGAAATTTTGGTGGGGGTGGGTTTTTTTTTTGGGGGGGTTTTTTTTTGGGGGGAAAAAGGCAAAAAGGGGATTTTTATACTTTTTCTTGTTGGGAAAGGCTTGTTGGGAGTACAACAGGTCCTCGGGGGGGATGGCGAAACTCCTTTTTTTTTTTAAAAAAATAAAAAAATGTAATGAAATTCAAAATTTTGCGATGATTGGTTTAAACTTTTGGGGTTTTCCTTTTTCAAATTGCAGTTTAAATAGGAAAAATGCTGTGATAAATTCCTTTTTATTTCAAAGGCTGGGTTTTATTTTTTTCGGGTTGTTTTTTAGACTTGATGTTAAAATGGGGGAAAAACTTTTTTGAAACCCGAATAACGGGGTTTTCCCTTTATTTTTCCAGTGCAAATTTTTGGGTTTTTTTTTTTTTTTTGTGGTTTTTTTTTGGGGGGGGGGGTTTGTTTAAAAAGAAACAGAAACACTTGTATTCTTGTCCATCCCAAAGTACTCGAAAAATTTAAGCTTCAGTTTATCAATGTGGAGAATAACCCACCCAAGTAAATCACCCAAAAAAATGGGGGCCCGGTCAAAGCTTCGTTTTTCCTCAATGGTTTTTTTTGCTTTTAAAAAATGGGGGGGGCCTTGGAAAATTTTTCCTATTTTTTAACTCCACGGTTTCCTACCCTTCCCCTTACCGGGCCCGCCGTTACAGGGGGAAAAATTTTTTGTCCTTTTGCTACGCCTTCTTTTCCCTTTTGTCCTTGATCCCCCAAGCCCTTCTTTTTTTTAAGAAAATAAAGGGTTTGGGGCCAACAAAAAAAATTTTGTTTCAATTTGGGCGGGAAAGCTAAAAGTTGGGAAAAAGGAAGGAAAGTTTTTTGCTGCCCCATTTTTAAAAAAGTGACACCACAGAAAATGAGCAGAATTTTTTTTTGTTTTTAATTGAGGATTGTTGTGTGCCTGGTTTGAACTCAGGGAGGTCGCCCGTGGGGCCCCCAGATGAAATTTCAGCTTCGAAAACCCGGGGACGCTTGTTGGCCTCATCAGATGTTTTTAGTCGAAAAAATTAAAAACAAAAAATAAACTTTGGTTGAGATTGAAAACGAGTGAGAACAACAAAGAGAAATTTGAGGATACGAAGGAACCCTGGGATGTTGCAAATTTGATGAGGTCGCGGGGGACCCCGCTCGCTTGTTTGCCTTGGGAAAAAATTTACCCCCCTCATTCCCCCGGGGAAAAGGGGTAACTTGTGGGGAAAAACCGGGAAACTAGCGCCTGGTCACAGGGGGGGGGGAAAAACCCTAGTTGAAAGCTCAAAACGGATAAGCTCCCTTATGGCCCCTGGATAAAAAAGAAAATACTTTTTTTCGGAATTAACCTAATAGCCCAAACACCAAATTAAAAATCTCCAATGAAAATTTTTCCCCAAAAATGAAATCAAAGCTGGGAAAAAGGAGGAAATTTTGCTGCCCTTGTATAATAGAAGGGTAAGCAATCGGGGGGAAAAGGAAACTAAATTTGAAAGGGGAAAACAGGGGGAGACGAAATTTTTTAAAATGGGGAATTGCAACAAAACTATTTTAAAAAGGATGGAAAAAGGCTTTGGAAAAGGAAAAAAAAAGGCAATTTTTGCTCAAATCAGAAAAAGGGAAAGGACCCTTTTTGTCTATATTCCCGCATCCCTTTTTTTCCCTTTTCTCGGGAGTGGGTTTTCACAAAAAACCATGAACATTTTTTCCCCGTGAAAAACCAATGTACTACATGACAAGTAAATGGAAGCATTAAAAAGAAACGGGAGAATTCAAAAGTTGATGCTGAAGTCAGTAGCTAGTAGTAGCCATAGACTGCGCTGGTTTGGGCACGTTCAACGGAAAGCAGACCATCACATCATAAAAAGAGCAATGAACTTCGTAGTGGATGGAAAGAGACCAAAGGGAAGACCTAGCAAGACCTGGGCTGCCTGTATTGCATATGATCTTAAAGAAAGGGGCATAAATAAGGAGGAAGCTCAAAACAGAGATGGAGAAGGCTCATCAATGCCAAACCTCCCCTGGGAGAAATGTGACAAAAAAGGGAGAAGAAGATACCCTAACATTTTCTCCATGGATTTAAACCTATCCAAATATGGCCCTGAAGACAGTCACAAATGCAGAATTCTGCCAAAAGGCAGAAAATGTTCACAACTGGTATAATCATATGCTGAAAAGATGCAGGGACAATATGCAACCCTGTCAAACTCCTTTGTATAATCAGTTAACTCCAGTCCTCACCACTTCATCGGATGGATGCCTTCTGATCTGAATACAAATTTGCTATAAGCAAGATCAGGTGATTTGGAAAGCCCATTTCTGACATTGTCATAAACAGATGGTGATATTGACACTATCAAAAGCTTTACTATAATAATAATAATAATGTATGGAATTTATATAGTGCTGAGTCTATGAAGGTTATGAATGTCTCATCTTCAGTGTTTCTTTAACAGTATCTGAACACAAGAAGCATGTTTGCCACTCCTCTTCAATGTCTATATCATTCCTGACAAATATCTTTCTACTTTATTTTTTATTCTTTTCAGGATGATCAGAAGAATGTTGTTCATATTGCTTATATCGGCAATTGTTGAACTGTAATTGCAACAGTCTTTATTATCCCTTGTTGAGGGTAACTTAATTCTTGTTACTACCACTCACTGGGCCATTGGCAGGTCTCCTGTATTCTTTACATTTGTAAAACTGGAAGGGCCCAACTTCTTCAAAAGCTCACTCGGGATGTTATCCATTCCAGGGGATCTGCATGGTTTTAGTTGTTTGATGGGATTTTCAACTTCATACTGTAGTAGCAAAGGTTCCAGCTCTTGTGGAGCTACGTTGCTAGTCAGTTTACCAGTACTGCTCAACGAATCGGTTATTCACATTAGATGGAAGAACCTTCCCTTGGGTTTGGGTAAACTCCCATAAACATGACTATTGGCCTGAATGTTCTATTGCTTTCTCCTTACCATCCCCAAAGCACCACACAGCCTTCTGTCCCTGCATGTCCCCTTGTTGAAAGGGCCTTCATTCAACACAAACACATCAACAGATCTCCTTGGATCCACCAACACATCAGTTTCCACGGATCTTGTTGCACACACACACACACACACACACACACCAATTTCTATGGCTCTCCCGGAATCAACACACACATATAAATCTTTACAGATCTTAATGGTTTCACACTGATGTATCAATTTCCATGATCTCTCTCTCTTTCTAACACACACACACAAACACACACATGGTTAAGACGTTTGCCTGCCAACAAGTAAACCGTGAGGTTCTGGGTTCGATTCCCAGCCTCGCCCTTTCTTCCCAGTTTGACCAAAAAAATTGAACTGAATGTCAAAGTCCTTCAGATGAGACTATAAACCGAGGCCCCGTGTGTGAACGCATGCAGAACATCTTGCGCACACGTTAAATCCTGTTCCACTTTTCGAATACCTATCTTAACTACCACATGACCACTCCTTAAACACACTTACTCACATGACATTACCCTTTTACCATTTTTAACCATGATATTACAATCACACTCAGCCTATATGTTGTGCACACTGAACAATGAGTCATCTACTTGACAACACAAGTGTTTAACGAGACCAATCTTATTTTTACCATGAAATTGTGTAATTAAAGACACCTAAATGACGATCAGATCAAATGTTCGCACTGCAATCTGACATATCTGTCTGAGTTACAACTTTCAGCATACATTCCTACTTATTCATCAAGTATGATCAACTGTTGCTAGATTGACATTCACTTCACTGCAGTGCCTGTAATAACCAGGCATTTCAACTGATACTAAACTCCATGTAATTGCATATTGACCCATAACACATTCACACACAATACTTTTTACACTTTGATAAATACATCCTCCATTTCCAAATGTATTACACGATTCATCATACATAATCTGAGCTCAATGACAATCACTTCAACACACTAATTAAATGAGTTTGCATAATATTCCATGATCGACACTTAGAATCCAACTCAGCACACATTTCAATTCACACTTTGTCTGCTTACCATTTTAATACCAACTTATGCCAACAGTAATCACCAAATAGTTGTACTTGAATTGGGACTCATAGCAGCGTAGACCACATACACATGGATCTCTCTCCATACATAATTCAGCTTCTGCAAACATAATTTTGAACATGAAATTCATACTTCCCAGGTTATAACATTACATTACCATCTCAACACACATGTCACACAATTCAATCACACTTGACAATCCACATGGACAACAACAATTACATTATCCCAGTCACACTTTTATAACAATTTCATCAACTGTCACACATTCTTACTATCCTATTTTGACAGTAATCACCAACAGGACACTCACATTACTGATAAACAATCACTTACATGCAGTCCAATGAGTAACCTACGCCAGATGAACTACCATAACAGTTTTACCTGTCAAACAAACATCTCCCATGCACACATAACACTCCCACGACAGGAATTCACTAACTTTCAATATCGCTGTCACATACATGACACTGACGCATCAATACACCAACAGTCCATACTCACATACAGATGACAATCACTTTCATGATTTGAATCATGTCAGAGCACACTAATGCCACAATCACTTCAGATCATTTTGACAAGATCGACCTTACCCTCGAATCACATCAATCTACACATTACTACAATCCATCTATACCAATTTACCACATTCTGACAATCACCAGACATGCTACATCACATGCACATCCACAGCCTACATCACTGTCCATACTTCACCATGTCACCACAAACACAGCACCATTATACAATCACATTTACTACTAATCCACAGTCCTACATACACCACTCCTCTTAATCACAACATCACCTCACAACACTCACATGCAAACCACCACATAATTCACAAATCACCACACTATCCAGTACACTACTTACGACGCCATGAACACCACGTCCCATCACTCTTGCATCATACCATACACCACATCACACCAATCACCACACCACTTACTATCACCATGCCACATACACACTCACCCACTCAACACTTATCACCACATTAACAACACACACAACCACCACACACATCACCAACAATCCCATGCACCTAAACTCCCACTACACACATCACCCACACACAAACACATCACCTCACCACAACCCTCCAAAACACATTCACGCACACTACCTTCACACAATCTAACTTACAGCTGCTCACCATAACTCCTTCACACACACACCACTATACACAACACATACACACAAAACACACCCAACACACCACACACACACAACCACCCACACACACATCACCCACACACCAACACACCCAACAAACACACCCACACAACATCACCACCACACACACACACACACACACCACACACACACACACCCACACCACACAACACCACACACAACACACACACACACACACTAACCACACCACACAAACACACACACACCACACACCACACACACCAACAACCACACCACACACACACACAACCCACTCACACTT
>CM054144.1:6516857-6531857 GCA_028751875.1 Rapana venosa | reverse complement strand
ACTGTCAACAGAAGCTATACAGAACAGACGAGAAAAAACACTGTCAACAAAATCTATACAGAACAAAAGAAGAAAAAACACCATTAACAAAAGCTATACAGAAAAGAAGAAAAAACACCATTAACAAAAGCTGTACAGAACAGAAGAAGAAAAAATACCACCCTACTGTCAACATAACCTATGCAGCAGACCAAAACCAACGCCCCACTGTCAACATAACCTATGCAGCAAACCAAAACCAACACCCCACTGTCAACATAACCTATGCAGCAGACCAAAACCAACACCCCACTGTCAACATAACCTATGCAGCACCACTGTCAACTTAACCTATGCAGTAGACCAAAACCAACACCCCACTGTCAACATAACCTATGCAGCACCACTGTCAACTTAACCTATGCAGTAGACCAAAACCAACACCCCACTGTCAACATAACCTATGCAGTAGACCAAAACCAACACCCCACTGTCAACATAACCTCTGCAGCAGACCAAAACCAACGCCCCACTGTCAACATAACCTATGCAGCAAACCAAAACCAACACCCCACTGTCAAGAGAAGCTCACCTTGTAGGTGACCTGCCTGTCCCGATAGAGGCGACTGCGCGGATAGGTCAGCAGGTGCGTCTGCTGGATGCTGCCATAGCAGCAGGGGCAGATAACAAAGGCCGCCTGGTTGTGCAGACACTGCTGCAGTACCATGTCTGTCGCCGAACCGCAGGCATGGAGACACACGCCCATGTCAAACCGCCCCGCAAAGTAGTCCATGTTACACTGGGGACACACAGAATAGTCCATGTTACACTGGGGACACACAATAGTCCATGTTACACTGGGGGCACACAATAGTCCATGTT
Source organism: Rapana venosa (assembly GCA_028751875.1). NCBI lineage: Eukaryota > Metazoa > Mollusca > Gastropoda > Neogastropoda > Muricidae > Rapana > Rapana venosa. The sequence goes on along the minus strand of CM054144.1, from coordinate 6,530,996 downwards.
ACACTGGGGACACACAATGCTACACTGGGGACACACAATAGTCCATGTTATACTGGGGACACACAATAGTCCATATTACACTGGGCACACGCAATAGTCCATGTTACACTGGGGACACACACAATAGTCCATGTTACACTGGGGACACGTGATAGTCCATGTTACACTGGGGACACGCGATAGTCCATGTTACACTGGGGACACACAATGTTACACTGGGGGCACGCAATGTTACACTGGGGACACACAATGTTACACTGGGGACACACAACAGTCCATGTTACACTGGGGACACACAACGTTACACTGGGGGCACAAAATAGTCCATGTTACACTGGGGACACACAATGTTACACTGGGGACACACAACAGTCCATGTTACACTGGGGACACACAACGTTACACTGGGGGCACACAATAGTCCATGTTACACTGGGGACACACAATGTTACACTGGGGGCACACAATAGTCCATGTTACACTGGGTGCACACGTTACACTGGGGACACACAATGTTACACTGGGGACACAAAATAGTCCATGTTACACTGGGGACACACAATGTTACACTGGGGGCCATGCAATAGTCCATGTCACAATGGGGACACACAATGTTACACTGGGGACACACAATAGTCCATGTTACACTGGGGACACACAATAGTCCATGTTACATGGGGGGGGGGGGGGGGGGGGGGGGGCACACAATAGTCCACGTTACACTGGGGACACACAAATTTCCATGTTACACTGGGGACACACAATAATCCATGTTACACTGGGGACACACAGAATAGTCCATGTTACACTGAGGACACACAGAATAGTCTTATGTTACACCGGGGACACACAGAATAGTCCATGTTACACTGGGGACACAGAATAGTCCATGTTACACTGGGGACACACAGAATAGTCCATGTTACACTGAGGACACACAGAATAGTTTATGTTACACCGGGGACACACAGAATAGTCCATGTTACACTGGGGACACAGAATAGTCCATGTTACACTGGGGACACACAGAATAGTCCATGTTACACTGGGGACACACAATAGTCCATGTTACACTTCCTTCGGATAAGACTATAAACCGAGGCCCCGTGTGCGAACGCATGCAGAACATCTTGCGCACACGTTAAATCCTGTTCTGCTTTTCAGAAGAGTAGGCCATTGTGTGCCGGTGGGAACAGATGACAAAATTTTAAAAACCGCATACACACGGGGACTGGATGTATAAAAAAAATTTAAAACACGAGTGCTTATTCCATTGTCCTTGATATATAAAAAAAATGTCATCTGAGCGCTTTGATTTGTTGCTTTACAAGATTCAGCGCTATATAAATTCCATACATTATTATTATTATTACACTGTGGACACACAGAATAGTCCATACTACACTGGGGGCACACAATAGTCCATGTTACACTGGGGGCACACAATAGTCCATGTTACACTGTGGACACACACAATAGTCCATGTTACACTGTGGACACACACAATAGTCCATGTTACACTGTGGACACACACAATAGTCCATGTTACACTGGGGATACACAATAGTCCATGTTACACTGGGGACACACACAATAGTCCATGTTACACTGGGGACACACAATAGTCCATGTTACACTGGGGATACACAATAGTCCATGTTACACTGGGGACACACAATAGTCCATGTTACACTGGGGATACACAATAGTCCATGTTACACTGGGGACACACAATAGTCCATGTTACACTGGGGATACACAATAGTCCATGTTACACTGGGGACACACAATAGTCCATGTTACACTGGGGACACACACAATAGTCCATGTTACACTGGGGACACACACAATAGTCCATGTTACACTGGGGACACACACAATAGTCCATGTTACACTGAAGACACACAGAATAGTCCATGTTACACTGAAGACACACACAATAGTCCATGTTACACTGAAGACACACACAATAGTCCATGTTACACTGGGAACACACAATAGTCCATGTTACACTGAAGACACACACAATAGTCCATGTTACACTGGGAACACACAATAGTCCATGTTACACTGGGGACACACAGAATAGTCCATGTTACACTGGGGACACACAGAATAGTCCATGTTACACTGGGGACACACAGAATAGTCTTAACCCTCACAAGGAAAATGCTAAGCCCGCCCCATGGATGAAAGAATGCTTGTACGTCCCGATTTTCTTGCCCCGGGTTACATTTTATTAAAAGAAAGGGGAATCCTCTGACATAGGAGTGTAAGGCAAGACCCATTTTTTGCATGGGCTACCTGTATGCCGTTTTCTGTGAGTGGTGTTTCCTCACCTTTCGAAAGATTTGTACCCGGTTAACACTTAGTTTTCCTACAACTGGCATCAGTGCAAAGGCCGGGATGACAATCTCTTAGCCAACAAAAGAGAACAGACCGACTGAAGTCAGTCTATATCGCTGGGGGGCACTGATAGTCACCCCAACCAACACACTGGCAAGGTAGGAGTCTAAAAAGTTGGAAGAAATCTCATATTTCGTTTGAGCTTCCTTTAGAAGAACCATTCAGTTTTGCGGGCATTTTCTGTCTGGCCGTTTATTAGCAGTGTTATTTGCTGCATAAAAATGTCCTTCCTCCTGAAGGAAGAAAATCAAGAAGTAATTTATTCTTGTAGTTAAATAGTTGCAGGAGCGATTTTCCACCCAAAATAATTCTAATACTGAGCTTAATTTTTCTGTGTTAACAATGGCCAGCTCCTAACTTGAAGTCACAGACAAATACACACAGGTTAGGTGTGATGCGAGATACAGAGGAAAGGTGCAGTGACAGGTACACAACAGGTCAGGTGTGATGACAGGTACAAAGAGGTGAGGTGTGATGACAGGTACACAAGGTCAGTATGTGATGACAGGTACACAAGGTCAGGTATGTGATGACAGGTACACAAGGTCAGGTGTGTGGAGACAGGTACACAAGGTTAGGTGTGTGGATACAGATACACAAGGTCAGGTGTGATTAGAGGTACACAGAGGTGAGGTGTGCTGACAGGTGCATGCAGGTGAGAGAGAGATAGACAAAGGTGTCAGGTAACCTGGTAGAGGACCACGTTTGTGGCCACCATGGCCTCCATCCTGCTGACAGCCTTGACCAGGGACTCCTCCTTGTTCTCCACCAGATACACCTGCACATACACAGCCACCAGCCCCTCATGTGTGTGTGTGCGTGTGCGTGCCTGTGTGTGTGCGTGCGTGCGTGCGTGTGTGTGTGTGTGTGTGTGTGCGTGCATGCGTGCGTGCCTGTGTGTGTGAGTGTGCATAAATGTAAGTACTTTCAGCAATTCAAAAATCAACTTTGAACAACTCTCACACTTTGACTTCCTACAAACACACACACACACACAAAACTTTGATTGAAATTACACCTCTCCAAAATAAACCTTTCTTTTTTCAACTTTACTTACTGTTCACACATGGCCTTCACGTTTCAGCCGCAAAAAAACAATCGGTTTCAAAATATGCCACTTCAAACTAATTCTTCATTTAGGTAAAGAGGATGTGCCAACTTGATAAAATCTCCATCCGGATCACCGTTACAGCAGAACCACAAGATCAAAACTACACTTCCAATGTTAACACTTCTTAATCAACTAAAGACCTCAATACCCTAGCCACCAAGGCTCACACCAAACTTCAATTTTACATGAACACTTATTGATTAGGTCATCTACTCTTTTTCAGGTTAGACATCTAACCTTTATGGAGGATGGAAAAGACTCCCTGTCATAGACTTGTCCTGGTCTTAACCTTACCTGTTTCTTTGCCTCCAATCCAGTCTTGTTATTTATAGCCCAACCAACCTGTTTCTTTGCCTAAAATGTTATGCTCATACATCATGGGTATGTGTTACCCATGGGTGTACCACCACCCAGTGTACAGCCACCCATTGTGTCTGAAGGAACCAAACCTCTCCCCATACATCATGGGTGTACAGCCGCCCATTGTGTCTGTAAAGGAACCAAACCTTTCCCCATACATCATGGGTGTACAGCCACCAATGGTTGTAGTGGATGGCACAACAAGCTACCATACGTCCTGGGTGCACAAACACCCATGGTGTCCATAAAGTAACCAAACATCTCACCAGAAAACCTGACATGGTCATCACCACACATTGCTAAAGACAAAAACATGAAGAGAACAGAGAAAAACTCACAGTGCAGTCAGGGAGGAGGTGTGCTATGGGCAGCCCAAGGTGTCCCTGAAATTGTACATTAGACAGCATCAGAAAGCACTGTGAAACCACCTACCTTATCCCACCCCTACCTCCCCCCCAAAAAAAACACCCACTGCAACATCCACCGAGGCTGGGCCACTTTCATCTCTCTCTCTCTCTCTCTCTCTCTCTCTCTCTCTCTCTCTCTCTCTCTCTCTCTTTCTTTCTTTCTTTCTTTCTCTCTCTCTCTCTCTCTCTCTCTCTCTCTCTCTCTCTCTCTCTCTCTCTCTCTCTCTCTCTCTCTCTCTCTCTCTCTCTCTCTCTCTCTCACACACACATACACACAAAAGCAAATGCACTGCTTAATCAATGCACCATCTGGAAATAAAAAATGACTTCGACTTTCACACACACACATGAGCAAGCCAGTGTATACACACACACACACACATGCCATCTCCACATGAGCAAATGCACACACACACACACAATCACACACACACACACACACACTCACCCCACCACTGCAGAAGTCAACAATTACATCACCAGGTCTGGCCACCTCCATGACTGCTGTCACCAGATTCTCCAACTGCTGACACTTCCTCTGAACACGTTGTGCAGGTACCTCTCCTAACACAAACACACACACACACACATCAAGGTTCACAAGACAGAGAGACTCAAGCTGTATCAAAGAACAAGAGATAGCTGACAGGTTTGTCTTCAGAGTCCAAGGGGTTGATGTTGTTGGCCCACAAGAGATAGCTGACAGGTTTGTCTTCAGAGTCCAAGGGGTTGATGTTGGTGGCCCACAAGAGATAGCTGACAGGTTTGTCTTCAGAGTCCAAGGGGTTGATGTTGTTGGCCCACAAGAGATAGCTGACAGGTTTGTCTTCAGAGTCCAAGGGGTTGATGTTGTTGGCCCTACACCAGGCAGTCCACTGCTGTCAGGGTGACTTGTAGTTCCAACCTCCTTGTCCCCTCTCCATGTGTGAGGGGGCATTATGCTGGATGTGTCTGGCATGGCGCCTGAAGCAGACACTGATCAGGCACTGCAGCGGATCCCCATGGGAAGGTCCAGGATCCCTGCACTGCAGTGTGGGATCCTGCACTTGGCTGGAGGAGATCATGTCACCTGACTTGAAGTCTAATTAACTGAAGGTGTGACAGAATGAGCAGTTTAGAAACCATGGATGCACGGGCCACTTTGGCGTGGTGAGAATGACACTCATTCTATCTGCCCTTGTGATGAGGAAAAGAGAGGAAAAGCATAAACCTGGACATTGTCCCAGGTGATCGACATAATAGGGTTCATGGTCCACGCTGCTCGATCAGGGACAGGAGAGACGTATATCAGCAGAAGGATGCTGAACCTTGTTGCAAACAGATCAACCCTGGTTTTGGCCACTGTGTCATATGGTTCCAGGACTTTGGGGGTCAGGGTACACTCTGCTACACCATGACTGCTCTGCTCTGCTCAAGTCTCTGCTAGGATGTTGAGTTCCCTGGCAAGCGCCTGGCAACCAGGGAGATATGGATGGCTTGGCATGAGAGAAATAGATACACTACCAGCAGGGAAAAGGTTCTGATCTGGTGCAGACAGGTAGACAGACGGAAGCTGACATGAAAAAAACAAAGAAAGACAGACAGCAGACAGATACAGACAGACAACAGACAGATATAGACAGACAGCAGACAGATATAGACAGATAATTATAGAGAGACAGTAGACAGATATAAAGAGACACAGAAGACAGACAGATGGCAGATATAGACAGACAGCAGGCAGATATAGACAGATAATTATAGACAGACAGTAGACAGATATAGACAGACAACAGACAGATATAGACAGACTGCAGACAGATATAGACAAATAATTATAGACAGACAGTAGACAGATATAGACAGACAACAGACAGATATAGACAGACCGCAGACAGATATAGACAAATAATTATAGACAGACAGTAGACAGATATAGACAGACACAGAAGACAGAACACGGACAGATATAGACAGACAGCAGGCAGATATAGACAGTCAGCAGACAGATATAAACAGACACCAGACAGATATAGACAGATAATTATAGACAGACAGTAGACAGATATAGAAAGACACAGAAGACAGAACACAGACAGATATACACAGACAGCAGACAGATATAGACAGACAGCAGGCAGATACAGACAGACAGCAGACAGGCATAGGGAGACAGACAACAGACTGATATAGGCTGAGAAAGGCAGTGGAGCAGGAGGAAGGTCATACCCTCTCTAGGATGGATGGAGGGAGGCAGGTTGTCCCAGTCCAGGCTGACATCACTCCCACGTGGGTGACTGCCCACCACAGGTTCGATTCCCCGACTCTGAAAACAGTGTCTGCAACCCTTGACTTACACACCAACCTCAATGGCACTCAGTGCATGATGTAAACCACCATGGTCAAACCTGTTTTCCTCACAGATGGCCCATTTGTAATGGTTAGGGGAGAGGGAGTGGGGGTACAAAATACTAAAAAAATACAAAAATATTAAACACACGGTAAGAAAATGAAATTTTCAGGCTGAATTATTGATGTGTTGGGTCAGCTCATGTCAAATAACTAATGCTGTCATTTCAGTTCTATCCATCTCAAAGAAAATCTATCAAATTTTGCAGTTAGTCATCCTGTATTGTATGGAGATAAACAGAGTCAAATGGGGGTCCAGTGGTCATCGCTTACCAGGAATTCCCTACTCAAGGAACCGTTCAATAAAACTGCTCACTCTTTCTTGGATATGCTCAGAAAACTAGGTTTCGCTTTTTTTGTTCTTTTTAAAAAATTTTATTCTTTTATATCGAGGATAATGGAATAAGCACTTATGTGCTTTTTTACATCCAGTCCCCGTGTGTATGTAGTTTTGTAAATTCTGTCATCTGTTCCCACCGGCACACAATGGCCTACTCTTACGAAAAGCGAAACAGGATTTAACATGTGCGCAAGATGTCCTGCATGCGTTCGCACACGGGGCCTCGGTTTATAGTCTCATCCAAAGGACTTTGGGGGAGAGTGGAGTCTGCACTGATGTTAACTCCAGGGGAAAATATCCCCTTGAACAGGAATCGAACCCGCTACAGTTATCATGCAGATGCTTTAGCTTTAAATACCAGAAAAACACACAAGCATTCTGTCATCTGAATGTGCAGCTCTAGAGCCGCACACTGTAGTGTTTCACAGTGACTAGAGAGCTCAGTGCACAGAAACATCAGACAATGCACACAGACTGGCAGTTCACACACCTCCATTCACCAGCCCCAGTCCACTGACCTTCATGGCAGAGAGGGCCTGCTGCACTTCTGGCTTCAGTGCTCTGTGCTTGGTGCGACATCGCCGACTGCACGCAGAGATTGCACACACACACACACACGCACACACACACACACACACACAGAGCAGGAACAACACAAACACACACACAATAGGCACAAAACACACACACACACACACACACACATACACACATACACAAACACACATAAAAGCAGATATTGAGGGTGCCGGCAAACAGCAGATTGCACTTTTTAAAAAAAAATTTAAAAGAAGAAGAAAAAGAAGAGAAAAAAAGACAATTTAAGTAAGGGAAAACATTAAAGGCAAACTTGCAATAACTTTTTCTGAAGGTAACATTGAAACAACTTTTCACGGAGGAACACTGTAGGTAAAAATCAAAGTAAATATTCTATAGCTATTACAGGTAACATACAAATCCCTTTTCTGTAGGGTGATATTACAGGTAACATACAAATCCCTCTTCTGTAGGGTGATATTACAGGTAACATACAAATCCCTCTTCTGTAGGGTGATATTACAGGTAACATACAAATCCCTTTTCTGTAGAGTGATATTGCAGGTGTTATATGTTATATAAGTCCTTTACCTATAGAGTGATATTGCAGGGAACATAGAAATATCTTTACGATAGAGTAACAATGCAGGTAACATGGAAATCCCTTTTTCATATAGTGATAATGCAGGCAACACGCAAGTCCCTTTTTTAACAGAGGTATTTTGTTGTTTTTGTTTTTTCCCCCCCTTTTTAACAGAGTTACACAGAGTTCATACAGACTTCTCAGTCTGAAAATCAATGACTGTTGAAGGAGCTTTGTAAAAAATTCAAGGAAGCAGCTCATGCTGTATTCCATATTTGTAATGTATGCTTGCTAAGTTCTACCACTGATTTCCAGCCCAGATAAAATCTGCAATACATATATAGAGCTGCCACCCATTCAGAATCTAGAAATGGAATTTGATAGGGGGTTAGAAAGCTGAGGAACTTTCTAGGGTTAAAAGAGCAAACTCCCCTCTCATTGTGTCACTGACCTTAACTCCAAGTCATCTTCTGTCATGTCATCCATGGAAGGCGTGCAGAAATAGATCCAGTCACTGCTCTTCCTTTTCCCTCCCTCTGCCACACTGTTCTCTTTCTCTGCCTCTGCGAGGCTGTTCTCTTTTCCTCCTTCTATCAAGCTGTTCTTTTTCCCTCCCTGTGGACTGCACTGCTGGAGAGGTTGCAGCAGAGGGGGGAGGTGGAAGGAACAGCGGGAGGCAGCCTGTCGAAGACGAGGCAGGGTGACCATGTGACTCAGCCAGGCTGTCACGCGGGGTAAATGGTTCGCCAGTTCACCCAGTCTGAACTGTACGCATTCCTGTGAACACAGAAACACACACTCATCTTAAAGACCCTTACATACTCCTGTATGACACACTAACATGAAAACCTCTCCCCGCTGCTGTAACCTTACACACCGAAGTAGAAGACTAACTGACAAAAGAACACAGAAGTTAAGTGAGAGAAAACTGACAGGGGAAAACAGTGGTAGGAGCAGACTGGCAGGAGAAAAAACACAAGTAGGAGAGAACAGAAAACAGAAATCAGAGATAACTGACATGAAACAACACAAGCAAGAGAAGACTGACATGAAACAACACAAGCAAGAGAAGACCGACATGAAACAACACAAGCAAGAGAAGACCGACACGAAACAACACAAGCAAGAGAAGACCGACATGAAACAACACAAGCAAGAGAAGACCGACATGAAACAACACAAGCAAGAGAAGACTGACATGAAACAACACAAGCAAGAGAAGACCGACATGAAACAACACAAGCAAGAGAAGACCGACATGAAACAACACAAGCAAGAGAAGACTGACAGAAGAACGTATTGGTGGTGGAAGACTGACCAGGAGAAAATACAGGTAGGAGAAGAGGCAGAGGTCAGCAATGGTCATCTCCATGCCCTCTGCATACAGGTGGAGGAAGTGGACATCCTGGTAACTCAGACTGTCCATCACCTGCCTAACCTGCTCCACAGTCACCTCCCCTGAAACATCAAGGTTTTGTTGTTGGAAATGTAAGTAAATATTATGAACCTATGACATATATTGCTTTGGTAATATTGAAAAATATCCTGACTTTGGGAGAACTGGGAGGAAAAAAAGAAGAAGAAATTTCTTTTTTTCACCCCTGAGATCTGGTGTGGTGCCACATTTGTTGGTGCGGGGGTGAATGTGACCATACCTTTATACACATTCACACACCACCATTCTGGGACATTCTTGTGACCCTGACGTTCAATCCTCCAATACCCGTTTAACCCAACATAAAAAAACTTCTTTTTTTTCTTTTTTTTCTTTTTTGGGGGGGGGGGGGGGGGTTCCGACATAAGAGTTAATGTACGATTCGATGCCCAAGTTTTCAGCAAACAACTATCTAACTCAATGTCTCTTCTGATCTGTGTTCTTATCTCTTTTTTAAGTTTTCTATAGTCGTCTTTTCTGTTTTTTGGCTTTTCTCTTTCTCATATGAGAAATTCTTCACTAATGCATGCAAACATTGAGATAGATAGATATATCTATATATCTATCTATATATATATACCATCAGACAGACAGGGGACAGACAGACAGGCAAACATACAAATATACAGACATACTGAGAAGGAAAGAGGAAAATATTGACCATCTGCAGACAGACTGACAGACACACAGTCAGGCAGACACACAGTCAGGCAGACACACAGTCAGACCGCTATAGCTATATATATATATATATATATATATATATATATATATATATATATACAGTATAACAATATATATATATATATATATATACACACAGTCACATTCACAGTCAGGTAAAAGAAAATACTGACCATCTGTAGACATACAGACAGATATACAGTCAGACACACACAGTCAGAAGGACATACAATTGGACAAGAAGAAGAAAACACTGACCAACTGCAGACAGACAGACTGACAGATAGATAGACAGACAGTAAGAATGGTAGAAAGACAATACTGACCATTAGTCAGACTGACTGACTCACAGATAGATAGACATACAGAGAGACGGAGAAAGAGAGAGAGAAGAAAATTCTGATCATCTGCAGACAGACAGACAGACAGACTGAGAAACAGCCAGTCAAACAGGCAGGTAGAACAAACACTCACCATCAGACAGACATGGCCCCTCAGAGGGAAGTCTCCCACATTCCTCCAGTCTCTCAACCCCCGGCACCTCAACACCCTCTTTCTCCACTCGAATCTTTCTCCAGCCATGTGGCAGTTGTCTGCCCCTTTCCAGTACAAACCGTGAGCCCTGCAGTCGGCTGTGCAGCGCTATGTCAGCACACTGTTCAGGGTCCTTCAGGTCAGCATGCAGAGCTGCCAGCTCTGAACGGCGGCGGCGGTCATCATTGTGAACTTTGACCGGCTTCTGCAGGTGAGCCTCCAGCTTCATGAGATCGGCTGGAAGTGTGACCGGTTTGTCTTGGGTGCCCTGGTCATCTGAAAGACTGGAAACACAAAGCAAACCCTGTCACATTACCACCTGTCTGTCTTCTGTGTCATGGTCATCTTCTTCTTCTTCAAACACACACACACACACACACATACACATACACACGCACATACACACACACAGTAACGTAACTTACTACACGCCTGTACATCTGATGAAGCGCACACACACACACACACACACACACAGAGTCGTGTAACACAGTACACACCTGTATATATGATGTAGCAGAGCAGTGACACTGAGGGGAAGCTCCACTTCACACAGCTTGGTCCACCCTGACACCTGTCATCATACATATAATGTACTGCACAACACTTCCCACATTGCAATAAAACATACAACACTTCCCACACTGCAATAAAACATACAGCACCTCCCACACTGCAATAAAACATACAACACTTCCACACTGCAATAAAACATACAACATCTCCCACACTGCAATACAACATCTCCCACACTGCAATAAAACATACAACATCTCCCACACTGCAATAAAACATACAACACCTCCCACTGCAATACAAACCTCCCACACTGTAATAAAACATACAACACCTCCCACACTGCAATAAAACATACAACATCTCCGCACTGCAATACAACATCTCCCACACTGTAATAAAACATACAACACCTCCCACACTGCAATAAAACACCTCCCACACTGTAATAAAACATACAACACCTCCCACACTGCAATAAAACATACAACACCTCCCACACTGCAATAAAACATACAACACCTCCCGCACTGCAATACAACACCTCCCACACTGTAATAAAACATACAACACCTCCCACACTGCAATAAAACATACAACACCTCCCACACTGCAATAAAACATACAACACCTCCCGCATTGCAATACAACACCTCCACACTGTAATAAAACATACACCACCTCCCACACTGTAATAAAACATACAACACCTCCCACACTGCAATAAAACATACAACACCTCCCACACTGCAATACAACACCTCCCACACTGCAATAAAACATACACCTCCCACTCTGCAATACAACACCTCCAACACAGCAATCTAACACCTCTCACACAGCAATACAACACCTTGTACACTGCAATACAACACCTCTCACACTGTAATATGACATCTCTCACACTGCAATACTACATCTCTCACACTGCAATACTACATCTCTCACACTGCAATAATACACCTCTCACACTGCAATACTACATCTCTCACACTGCAATATACATCTCTCACACTGCAATACTACACCTCTCACACTGCAATACTACATCTCTCACACTGCAATACTACACCTCTCACACTGCTAATACTCACACCTCTCACACTGCAATACTACACCTCTCACACTGCAAGACTACACCTCTCACACTGCAATACTACACCTCTCACACTGCAATACTACACCTCTCACACTGCTAATACTACACCTCGCACACTGCAATACAACACCTCTCACACTGCAATACTACACCTCTCACACTGCAATACTACACCTTCACACTGCAAGACTACACATCGCACACTGCGGTAAAATACCTCTCCTAATTCAATGTCAGGAGGGAGCAGTGGGTCAGGAGACTGGGATGGAGGACAGTTATGATAGCCAGTTACTTGATTGGGTGTGATGTTTCAAGTGTGTGGTTAAATCATGAACATGAAGGTTGTGTCTGTTCATCTGTCTGTGTTAAGCTGGGTGGTGCCTGGAAGGACTGAGCTGCTAGGCAACGGTCTGTCCCAACTCTGGACGGATTTTCGATGGAATCGGCTGGCGGTTGTGACATGAAGTTGAAAGATGAGGAAAAAAAGTGACTGTGGAGAAACAGATGAAGAAAGGAACAACCAAAATGGAAACAGATAGGGGGGGGGGGTGAAAAGGGGAGGATAGCCAAAGTGGAAACAGATGGGGGGGAAAAGGACAACCAAAGTGTGGATTGATGATCTAGAGGTAACGCGCCTGTCTAGAAAGCGAAAAGTCCGGGTCGGAAGTGTGCGGTGGTTCAAATCCCGTTTGGGCCCGAAACTTTTCTCCTATTCATTAGACCATAAGTGGTGGTCTGGGCGCTAGTCTTTCGGATGAGACGATAAACCGAGGTCCCGTGTGTTGCACAAAATTATTCAGAGCACGTAAAAGAACCCACAGCAACAAGGGAGTTGTCCCTGGCAAAATTCTTAGAAAAAAGCCACTCTGATAGGGAAACAAATACAGTTGCAGACACACACACAAAAAAGAATGGATGGCGCTGCTCTTGTGGCGACACGCTCTCCCCGGGAAGAGCAGCCCGAATTTCACGCAGAGAAATCTCATGACTAAAAGTGGTATAAATAAATAAAGTGGAAACAGATGGTGGGGGGGTGGGGGGCAACCAAAGTGGAAACATATGGGGAGAAAGAGAAACAACCAAAGTGGAAACGATGAATGGGGGAGGGGAGGGGGAACAACCAAATGGAAACAGGATGGGGGAGGAGAGGGGGGACAACCAAATGGAAACAGATGAATGGGGGGAGGGGGGGGGGGAACAACCAAGTGAAAACAGATGAATGTGGGGAGGGGAGGGGGGACAACCAACTGGAAACAGATTTTTTTAATGGGGGGAGGGGGGGGGGTTTTTTGGGGACAACCAAATGGAAACAGATGAAATGGGGGAGGGGGGGGGAGTGAGGGACAACCAAACAGGAAACAGATGAATGGGGAGAGTGGGGACAACCAAACAGGAAAACAGATGAATGATGGGAGGGAGGGAAACCAGATGAAAAGATGAATGGGGGATGGGGAGGGGAGAAAACAAGTGAAAACAGATGGGGAAATAGACAATCAAGAAACAGATTTTTAAAAATAATTATTAAAACAAACCAAAGATAGAAAAACAGATGAAAAATGGGATGACTGAGAAGAAACAGATGAAAAATGGAGATGATGAGAAGTAGAACCAGATGGGAGGGGGGATGGGGGAGACTGAAGTAGAAACAGATTTTTTAAAAGCTTAAAAAAGGAACGAAAACATAAAAACTGATGAAAAACGGGAATACTGAAGTAGAAACAGATGAAAAGGATGACAAG
>CM054144.1:6484350-6516357 GCA_028751875.1 Rapana venosa | reverse complement strand
CCCCCCCCCCACCCCCCCCCCCCCCCCCCCCCCCCCACCCCCCCCCCCCCCCCCCCCCCCCCCCCCCCCCCCCCCCCCCCCCCCCCCCCCCACCCCCCCCCCCCCCCCCCCCCCCCCCCCCCCAAAACCCCCCCCCCCCCCCCCCCCCCCCCCCCCCCCCCCCCCCCCCCCCCCCCCCCCCCCCCCCCACCCCCCCCCCCCCCCCCCCCCCCCCCCCCCCCCCCACCCCCCACCCCCCCCCCCCCCCCCCCCCCCCCCCCCCCCCCCCCAACCCCCCCCCCCCACCCCCCCCCCCCCACCCCCCCCCCCCCCCCCCCCCCCAAACCCCCCCCCCCCCCCCCCCCCCCCCCCCCCCCCCCCCCCCCCCCCACCCCCCCCCCCCCCCCCACCCCACCCCACCCCCCCCAAAAAACCCCCCCCCACACCCCCCACCACACACAACCCCAAAACCACCACCCCACCACCACCACACCACACACCCACCAAAAACCCCACACACACCCCCACAAAAGACCCCACACCACCACCACACACACCACACCCCCCCAAAAAAAAAACACCACACCCCACAACACACAACCCCCAACACACCCACACCAAACAACCCCACAACCACACCACACAAACAAAACCCCCCACACCACACCACCACACACACCACACCCCACACACACCACAACACAAAACACCACAAACACAAAAACCAAAACCCAACACCCCAACCACACACACACCACAACCCACCACCCCCCACCCCAACAACCCCCAAACACCACACACACACAAAACCCACACCACACACACCCCACACAACCCCCACACACACCCACACACCCCCACACACCACACCCCACACACAAAACCACACACAACCACACACCCCCACACACACACCCCACCACACCACACAAAACCCCGCCACCACCACACACAACACCACACCACCCCACACCACAACCCCACCCCAAACACCCAACACACAAACCACCCACACCACAAACCACCCCCCACCCACACCACCACACACACACACACCACACACACACCACACAAAAAAACACACACCACACACACACACACCACCCAAAACCCACACACAAAACACACACCACACACCCCACACACAACACCACAAACAACCACACACACACACCACACCACAACACCACCCCAAAACACCACAACCCCAAAACACACACACAACACACACACCACACCACCACACACACACCACACACACAAACTACTGTTGTTACCCCTTTTTTAAGTAAAAAAGGGGGGGGGGGAAAGGGTAAACGAACTATACGAAAGAAAAAGAAAAACAAAGCACCTGTAAAAGTGGTGTGGTTGGGTGATAAAAGTGGTGGTTTTGTGTGGGGGTGTGTGTGTGGTGTGTGTTGATGTGTTGTTATGTGTGTGAATGTGTGTGTGTGTGGTGCATGTGTATGTATGTATATTTTGTGAAATGTTGAGTGATGTGGTTTGTGCGCGCCGGTGTGTACGAGTTGCATATATGGGGTTTTCTTATTTTTTTTATTGGGGATTTTTTTTTATGGGGGGTAAAAATTAGAAAGGGTTTGGGTTGATGAAAGCGGGGGTTTTTTTTTCGATAGATGGTTGATGAAAAAAAGCATATGCTTTGTTTTTTCAAGCCCCTCGGAAATAAAAACAAAAAATTTGACTTTGACTTTGACAGAAGCGTAGAGAAAAAAAACACAGCACTTCAACAAAAACATGGGGAAAAAAATAAAACAAAATCAAAAAATCTATACAGAAGAAAAAAACAAAAAACATGTCAAAGAAGCTAACAAGGAATAAAAACCTGTCAATAGAAGTAATAAGAAGAATAAAAAACCCCTGTCAACAGAAGCTATACAGAACGACGAGAAAAAAAACCCCGCAAAAAAACTATAAAACAAAAAGAAAAAACACCCCTTTAAAAAGTAACAAAAAGAAGAAAAAAACCATTAAAAAAAGTTACAGAACAAAAAAAAAAAAAAAACCCCCATTCAACATACCCAGAGCACCCTTAACAAAACTTCAGAAAAAAAAAAAACCCCCATGTAACATAACCTATGCAGCGGACCAAAAACCCAAACCCCCCTGTCAAAATAACCCCAGCGCACCACTGGGCAAATTAACCTTTTCATAAACCAAAACCCCCCCCCACGCAAAATAAAACCTATGCAGCCCATGTCAACTTTAAAACCCATTCAAAAAAAACCCCCCCTGTCAACATAAAAATATGCAGGAACCCCAAAAACCCAAACCCCCCCTGCAAATAAACCCTTTTAGGACCCGCCCCCCGTCCTAAATAGAGCAAAACCCCCCCAAGTCAAAAAGGGGGCCCCGGTGGTGCCTGCCGGGCCCATCCCCCCCTTTTTCAACCCTTCCCCTCTTCAACCCAAAGAAAACACCCCCCTTTTAAAACCCCCCATACCATTCCCTTCCCAAACCCCCATAACCCCCTCCCTTCCCAAAACCCCCCAAAAATTTTTTTAAACAGGGAAAAAAAATTTTAAAAAAAAAAAAAACCCCCGGGAACAAAAATTTTTTCCCTTTTCCCGGGGAAAACCCCCGGGGAAAAAAAAAGGAAAAAAAAAACCCCCCCCTTTACACCCCCCAAAAACCTTTTCCCCAAAAAAAAACCGGGGAAAAAAAAAATGGTTTCCCCCCAAAAAAAAATTTTTAAAAAAAGTTTCCTTTTAAAAAAAAAAAACCCCCCTTTTAAAAAAAACCCAAAACCCCTTTTCAGGGGGAAAAATTTTTTTAAAAAAAAAACCAAAAATTTTTAAGGGAAACCCCCAAAAAGGGGGGTTTTCCCAAAACCCCTTTTTTTTTTTAAAAAAATTTTTTTTTAAAAAAAACCCAATTTGGGGGGGAAACCCCAAAAGGGGGGGGGGGGAAAAAAGGGGAAAAAAAATTTTTTCCGGGGGGGGTTTTTCCCCCAAAACCCCGGGGAAAGGAAAGAAAAAAGGGGGAAAAAATTTTTTTAATTTTAAAAAAAAATTTTTTTCCGGTTTTTTTTTTGGGGGGGAAAAAAAACCCCCCCAAAAAAAAAAAAGGTTTTTTTCCCAAAAAAATTTTGGGGGAAAAACCCAAAAAAAAAAAAATTTTTTTTAAAAAGGGCCCCCAAAAAAAAAACAAAAAAAAAAAAAAAGGGGGAAAAAAATTTTCCCCCAAAATGAAAAAAAAAAAAAAAAGGGGGGAAAAAAAAGGGGGCCAGGAAAAATTAAAAAAGGGAAAAACCCGGGGGGAAAAAAAGGTCCAAAAGGGGGGAAAAAACCCCTTTTTTTTTTAAAAAAAAGGGGGGGGGGGCCCCTTTTTTGGGGAAAAAAAATTTTTTCCCCGGGGAAAAAAAGGGGGCCCCCCCCCCCCCCCAAAATTTAAAAAAAAAAAAACCCCCCCCAAAAAAACCCCCTTTTTGGGGGGGGTTTTTCCCCCGGGGGGGGGGGGGGGGGGGGGGGGGGGGGGGGGGGGGGGGGGGGGGGGGGGGGGGGGGGAAAAATTTTTTAAAACCAAAAAAAATTTAATTTTTTTTAAAAAAAAACCCCCCTAAAAAATTTTTAAAAAAAACCCCCCCAAAAAAAAATTTTTTTTTTTTTTAAAAAAAAAAACCATGGGGAAAACCCAAAAAAAAACCCCCAAAAATTTTTTCCCCCCCTTTTTAAATTGGAAAAAAAAAATTTTTTCCCCCGGGGGGGAAAACCCAAAAACCCCGGGGGGAAAAAAATTCCCCCCAAAAAACCCCCCCCAAAAAACCAAAAGGCCAAAAAACCCCCTTTTTTTTAAAAAAAAAATTTTTTTTTTTAAAAAATTTTTTGGGGGGAAAAAGCCCCCTTTTTGGGGGAAAAATTCCCTTTTTTTCCCCCCCCTTTAAAAAAAAACCCCCCCGGGCCCCGGGGTTTTAAAATTTAAAAAAAGGGGCCCCCCCCCGGGGGCCCCCCCAAAAAAGGGGGAAAAAACCCCCTTCCATTTTCCCCCCCAAAAAATTTTTTCCTTTTAAAAAACCCCCCCCCGGGTTCCCCCCAAAAAAAAAAGGGGGGGAAAAAAGTTAAAAAGGGGGGGAAAACCCCCCAAAAAAAAAACCCATCCCCCCCAAAAAAAAATTTTCCCCCCAAAATTTTTTAAAAAAAATTTAAAAAAAAAAAACCAAAAAAATTTTTTTCCGGGGGAAATTTAAAATAAAAAAAAATTTTTCCACCTTTTCCCCCCCCCCCCCCAAAAAAAACCCCCCAAAAAAAAAAAAAGGGGGCCCCCCCCCTTTTTTTTTTTTTTTCCCCCCCCCCCCCCTTTTTTTTTTCCCCCTTTTTTTTCCCCCCCCCCCCTTTTTTTTTTCCCCCCCAAATTTTTTTTTTCCCCCCCCTTTTTTCCCCCCCCAAAAAAAAAAAAAACCTTTTAAAAAAAAAAAAAATTTTTTTTTTTCCCCCCCCTTTTGGGGGGTTTTTTCCCCCCCCCAAAAAAACCCCCCCCCAAAAAAATTAACCCAACAAAAAAAAACCCCCCCCCAAAAAAACCCCCCCCCCAAAAAAAAAAAAACCCCTTTTCCCCCGGGGGGGCCCCCCCCAACCCCCCCCGGGGAAAAAAAAAAACCCCCCCCCCCCCAAAAGGGAAAAAAAGGGGGGAAACTTTTTTTAAAAAAAAGTTTTTTTTAAAAAAAACCCCCTTTTGGGGGAAAAAAAAAGGGTTTTTATTTTTAAAAAAAAAAAATTTTTTCCCCCCCCGGGGGCTTAATTTTTTTTTCCCCCCCCAAAAAAAACCCCCGGGGGAAAACCCCAAAAGGGGGGGAAAATAAAAGGGAAGGGGGGTTTAAAAAAAAGGGGGGGTTTCCCCGGATTGGGGGGGGGGGGAAAAAAAACAAAAAAAAAAAAAGGAAAACCCAATTTGGGTTTTAAAAAAAAAATTTTTTGTGGGAAAAAAAAAATTTTTTTTTCCCCCCCGGGGGAAAAATTTTAAAAAAGGGGGGGCCCAGGGGAAGGGAAAAAAGAAAAGGGGTTTTTGGGGGGGGCCCCCCCTTTTTCCCCCCCCCTTTTTTGGGGGGGCCCCCGGGAAATTTTTTTCCCCCCCTTTCCCCCCCCCCCCCTTTTTTTTTTGGGGGGTGGGGCCCCGGGGGGGGGGTTGGGGGGGGGCCCCAAAAGGGGGGTTGAGGGAAAAAAAAAAAAAAAAAAATTTTTAAAACAAAAAAACCCCCAAAAACCAAAAACCCCAACAAAAAAAAAAAAAAACCAAAAAAAAAAAACCCCCCAAAAACCTTTTTTTAAAAAAAAAAAGGGGCCCCCCCCAAAAAAAAAGGGGGGGAAAAAATTAAAACCCCTTTCTTTTTTAAAAAGGGAGGGGGTTTTAAAAAACCCCCCCCCCCGGGGCCCCCCGGGCCCCCCCCTTTTAAAATTTTTTTTTTCCCCCCAAAAAAACCCCAAAACCCCCCCCAAAGGTTAAACCCCCAAAATTTAAATTTTTTTTTGGAATTTTTTTTTGGGGGGGGGGTTTTAAAAATTTAAAAAAAAAAAAAACCCCCCAAAAAAATTTTTTTAATTTAATTTTTTTTTTCCCCAAAAAAAATTTTAAAAAAACCCCCCCCCCCCCAAAAAAAAAAGGGTTTTAAATTAATTTTTTTGGGGAAAACCCCCGGGGGGGGTTTTTTTAAGGAAAAAAAACCCCCCCTTAATAAAACCCCCCCAAAAAAAAGGGTTTTTTTTTAAAATTTTTTTTGGGGGGAAAAAAATTAAACCCCAAAAAAAAATTTTTGGGGGGGAAAAACCCAGGTTTCCCGGGCCAAAATTCCCCTTCCCCCCCAAAATTTTAAAAAAAAAAAAAAAAAAAAAAAAACCCCCTTTTTGGGGGGGGGCCCCCCCCAAACCCCCCTTTTTTAAAAATTTTAACCCCAAAAAAAAACCCCCCAAAACCCCCCCCCTTTTCCCCCCCCCAAAAACCCCCCCCCCCAAAAATTTAAAAAAATTTTTTTAAAAAAAAACCCCCCCCCCCCCAAACCCCCCCCCCTTCCCCCCGCCTCCCTTTTTTTCCCCCCTTTTTTTTGGGTTTTTCCCCTTTTTTTTTTTTTCTTTTTTTTTTTTTTTCCCCTTTCCCCCCTTTTTTAAACCCCCCCCCCCCCCTCCCCACCCCCCCGGGGGGGGGCCCCCCCCCCCCCCCCCCAAAAAAGGAAACCGGGAAAAACCCCCCCAAAAAAAAATTTAACCCCTTTCCCCCCGGGGGGGGTTTTCAAAAAAAAAAAAAAAAACCCCACAAAAAAAAAAAAAAAAAACCCCCAAAAAAACCCCCCCCACCACTAAACCCCCCCAAAAGCCTTTTTTTTTTTCCCTTTCCTGGAAATTTTTTCCCAAAAGGGGGTTTCCCACTTTTTTTTTTTTAAAAAATTTTTTAAAAAACCCAAAAAAAATTTTTTTAAAAAAAAAAAAAAAACCGGAAAATTTTTAAAAAAGGGAAAGGGGGGGTTTGGAAAAAAACCCCCCCAAAGGGGGGGGCCCTCCCCCTTTGGGGGTGGTTTTTTTTGGGGGTTTTGGAAGGGGTTTGAAAAAAAGGGGGAAAAAAAAAAAAAAATGGGGAATTTTTTCGGGGGTTTCAGGGAAAAAAAAAAAAAAAGGGTTAAAAAGGGGCCCAAATTTTGGGTTAAAAATTTTTTTTTCCGGGGAAAAAAAAAAGGGGAAAAAAAATTTAAGGAAAAACCAAAAAAGGAAAAGGGGTTTTTAAAAAAAAAGGGGGGGGTTCCTTTTAAAAAACCCCCCTTTTTTTTTTAAATTTTTTGGGGGTTGGGGGGGAACCCCCCCCCCTTTTTTTAAAAACCCCAAAAATTTTCGGGTTTTTTAAAAAAAAAAAAGGGAAAGGGGGGGAAAAAAAATTTTTTCAAAAAAAAAAAAAAAAAAAAAAAAAAAAAAAAAAAAAAAAGGGGGGGGGCCCCCAAAAAGGGGGGGAAAAAAAACCCAAAAAAAAAAAAAAAAAAAAAAAAGGGGGAAAAAAAAGGGGGGAAAAAAAAATTTGATTTTGGTAAAAATTTAAAAAGGGAAGCCCTTTTTTTTTTGGGGGGGGGTTTTAAAGGGGGGCCCCCCCCCAAAAAATTGTTTTCCCCCCAAATTTAAATTTTGGGAAAAAAAAAAGGGTTTAAATTTGCCCCAAAAATTTTCCTTTTTTTTTGGGGGGAAAATTTAAACCTTTTTCCCCCGGGGGGAAATTTGTTTTTTTTGGGGGGTTTTTAAAAAAAAAAAAAAATTTAAAAAAAAAAATTTAAATTTAAAAAATTTTAAAAAAAAAATAAATAAAACCTTTTTTTTTTAAAATTCAAAAATTTAAATTTTTTTTTTTTTTTAAAAAAGGGAAAAAAAAAGGGGTTAAAGGGTTTTCCCCCCTTTTTTTTGGGGGTTTTAAAAACCCCCTTTTTTTTCCCCCTTTTTTTTTTTAAAAAAAATTTTTTTTTAAAAAAGGGGGTTTTAAATAAAAAAAATTTTCCTTTTCCCCCCCTTTTTAAAAATTTTTAAAAAATTTTTTAAAGGGGGGGGGGGGAAAAGGGCCCTTTTTTTAAAAAACCCCAAAGGGGGGGAGGGGGGGGGGGGGGGGGGTTTGGGGGGGGGGGGGGGGGCCCCCCCCCCCAAATTTTTTTTGGTTTTCCCCAAAAAAAACCCCCCGGTTTTTCCCCCCCCGGGGAAAAAGGGGGGGGAAAAATTTTTAAAGGCCCCCCAAAAGGAAAAAGCCCCCAAAACCCCTTCCCCCCCCCTTTTTCCCGGGGGGGGGGGGCCCCGGGGCCAGGCCCTTTTTTTTGGGGGGAAGGGTTTAAAAAAAAAAGGAAAAAAACGGGCCCCCCAAAAAAAAACCCCCGGGAAAAAAAAAAACCCCCCCCAAAAAAAAAAAAAAAAAAAAAAAAAACCCAAAAAGGGGGGGTTAAACCCCCCAAAAAAAAAAAAAAAAAAAAAAAAAAAATTGGGAAAAAAAACCCCAAAAAAAATTTTTTTTTAAAAGGGGGTTTTTGGGAACAAAAAAAAAAAGGGGGGAAAAAATTTTAAAAAAAAAATTTTTTTTTTTTGTAAATTTTCCCAAAAAAAAAAATTTTTGGGAAAAAAAAATTAAAAATTTTTTGGGGTTTTAAAAAAACAAAAAACCTTTTTTGGGGTTTTAAAAAAAAATTAAAAAACCCCCCCCCCGGGGGGGGGAAAAAAAAAAAAACCCCGGGTAAAAGGTTTAAAAAAAACCCCCCCCCCCCCCTTTTTTTTCAAAAAAAAAAAAAAAGGGGGAAAAAAACCCCAAAAAATTAAAATTTCGGACAAAAAAAAAAAAAGGAAAAAAGCAAAAAAAAATTTTCCAAAAAAAAAACAAAAAACAAAAAAAAAATTTTGGGTTTTTTTTAAATTTTCCCGGAAAAAAAAAAAAAAAAAAAATTTGGGGGGGAAAAAAAAAAGGGGAAAAAAAAAAAAAAACCCAAAAAACCCCAAAAAAGGAAAAAAAAAAAAAAAAAAAGGGAAAACCCAAAAAAAAGGGAAAAAAGGAAAAAAAAAAAATTTGGGGAAAACCCCTAAAAAAAAAAAAAAAAATTTTTGGCAAAAACAAAAAGGGGGGAAAAACCCCAAAAAGGGGGCCCCCAAAAACTTTTTTTTAAACCCCCCAAAACCCCCCCCCCCCCTTTTTTCCCCCCAAAAAAAAATTTTTTCCCCCCCCCCCCCCGGGGGGGGGGGGGGGGGGGGGGAAAAAAAAAAAAAAAACCCCCCAAAAACCCCGGGTTGGGGGGCCCAAAAAAGGAACGAAACCAAAAAAAAAAAAAGAAAAAAAAAAACCCCCCCAAAAAAAAAATTCCCCAAAAAACCAAAAAAAACCCCCTCCCCCGCAAAAAAAACAAAAAAAAAAAAAAAAAAACAAAAAAGGGAAAAAAAAAAACCCAAAAAAGGGGGAAAAAACCAAAAAAAAACCAAAAAAAAAAAAAAAACCCCAAAACGAAAAAAAAACCAAAAAAACCCCCCCCAAAAAAAAAAAAAAAACCAAAAAAAAAAAACCCAACAAAAAAAAGGGAACAAAAAAAGGGAAAACCGCCCAAAAACAAAAAAAAAAAAAGAAAAAAAGGAAAAAAGGAAAAAAAAAAAAAAAAAGGGGGGAAAAAAAAAAAGAAAAGGGAAAAAAAAAAAAAGAAACAAAAAAAAAAGGAAAAAAAAAAAAAAAAAAATTTAAAAAAAAAAAAAGGAAGGAAAAAAAAAAAACCCCAAATGAAAAAAAAAGGGGGGGGGGGGAAAAAAAAAAAGGGGGGGAAAAACCCAAAAAAAAAAAAAAACCCCCGGGGAAAAAAAGGAAAAAAAAAAAAAGGGGGGGGGGGGGGAAAAAAAAGGGGAAAAAACCCAAAAAAAAAAAAGGGAATTTTAAAAAAAAAAGGGGGGGGGGGGGGGGAAAAAAAAGGTTTGAAAAAAAAAGGGGGGGGGAAAAAAAAGGGGGGAAATTAAAAAAGAAGGGAAAAAAAAAAAAAAGGGGGGGGGAAAAAAGGGGGGGGGGGGGGGGGGGAAAAAAAGAAAGGGAAAAAAAAAAAAAGGGGGGAAAAAAAAAAAAAAGGAAAAAAAAAAAAAAAAAAGGGGGGGGGAAAAAAGGGGGGGGGGGGGAAAAAAATTTTTTTTGGGGAAAAAAAAAGGGGAAACCCAAAAAAAAAGGGGGGAAAAAAAAAAAAAAAAAAAAAAAAATTTTGGGGGGGAAAAAAAGGGGGGAAAAAAGGGGGGGAAAAAGGGGGATTTTTGGGTTTTTGTTTTTTTTTTGGGGGGGGGGCCCCCTTTTTAAAAAATTTTTTTTTAAAAAAATTTTTTTGGGGGTTTTAAAAAAAAATTTTTTGGGTTTTTGGGGGTTTTTTAAAAAAATTTGGGGGGGGGGTTTTTGGGGGGGGGGAAAATTTTTTTTTTAAAAAAAGGGGGGGGGGGGGGTTGGGGGGGGGGGGGGGGGGTTTTTAAATTTTTTTTTTTTTTTTTTGGGGTTAATTTTTTTTTTTTTTTTTTTTATTTTTTTTTTTTTTTTTTGGGGGTTTTTTTTTTTAAAATTTTTTTTTTTTTTTTTTAAAAATTTTTTTTTGGGGTTTTTTTTTTTGTTTTTTTTTTTTTTTTTTTTAAATTTTTTTTTTTTTTTTTTTTTTTTTTTTTTTTTTTTTTTTTTTTTTTTTTTTGGGGCCTTTTTTTTTTTAAATTTTTTTTTTTTAATTTTTTTTTTTTTTTTTTTTAAAAAAAGGGGGGTTTTTTTAAAAAAAAAAATTTTTTTTTTTTTTTTTTTTTTTTTTTTTTTTTAAAAAAAAAATTTTTTTTTTTGGGGTTTAAAAAAGGGGTTTTAAAAAAAAAAAAAAATTTTTTTTGGGGGAAAAAAACCCAAAAAACCAAAAAAAAAACCCCCCAAAACGACAAAAAAAACCCCAAAAATTTTTTTAAAAATTTTTTTTTTTTGGGAAAAATTTTAAAAAAAAAACCAAAAAAAAAAAAAACCAAAAAGGGGAAAAAAAGGAAAAAAAAAAAAAAAAACCCCCCTTTTTCCCCCTTTTTTTTCCCCCCCTTCCGAATTTTTAAAAATAACGTGGGGACAAAAAGGAAACTGCCTTGACTATTTTTTTTGGGTTTACCAATGAGGAACTACACCCGGGAAAAAAACCTTTTTTTTTCTATTTCGGGTTTTTTTTTTCAATGGCAGGTTTTTTTCATTCCCCCCATTTTTTGGTTAATCACTGACTATGACAAATCTGTGAAAAAAACCCTAAATTAAAAACGATAATTTTTAAAACGTTTACTACACTTTCCCTTTGGTTTACTGACCCCGCCACCTGTGATTTTAAAACCTTTAGAAAGCATCGTTCGTGGGGACAACAACTTCGAAAAGGTGAGGGTACTCAAATATTAAACGACCCTACGAAAAAACCCTTTTAGTAGATAAAATGCCGCGACCCCCAAATTTTTTTGACATTAACTCACTTTTGGGGGGGGTTTTTAAATGTTAAAAAAAAAGATCGTTTTTAATAAGAAAAAAACATGTATCTGAACTTCTATGAGACCCAAAACATAGAAGTTTGCAATTTTTTTGATGACCAAAATTTTTTTCTCTCAGTTTTCAACCCAAACCGTTTTGGTAAAAACAAGATATGCCTCACGGGGATTGGGGAAGTGTTTTTTAGAAGTTTTTTTTTAAATTTTTTTTCAAATTATGAAACTGTAAAATTAAAGATTTAAATTTAAAAAAAAAAAGATTTATTTGGTTTTTTTGTGCCTAAAAGAGACTGAGAAGTTGAAAAATAAGCGGGGGCCCAAATTTGGGTAAAAAATTTTTCTTCTTTTTTTTACACAAAAAGGGGGTTTAACATGATTGCAAACAAAATTTTTCAAACTTTTGCTAGTATTACAAAAATAAATTGCTTTAAATTTTTTTTATTATTTTGGGTTTAAAAAGTAAAATGTTATTTTATTTTGGGGCCCTGGGTTGGGTTTGGGGATAAAAATCTCTTGGCCCCATGCCCGAAAATTTTAATTTAATTTTGAAAAAATTTTTTATTTTCCTTACATTCTGGTTTTCAAAAGTTTTATTAAAAAAAAGTTTTTTTATTATTTTGGGGTTTAAAAAAAAAAAACTCAAAACCCTTTTCATAAAAAAATCCAAAGACACTTTTACGTGCTGAATTTTCAACCTTTTTATAAGTATTTTTTAGAGTAAACATGAGGTATAAACCCAGACATTGTGTGTAAACGATATTATTAAAAAGGTAGTGTGGGAAAATTAAAAGTTCATTATAACAATTTTTTTTTAGCAAATCTGCTGGGGAAAAAATTTTTTAAAAAAGGTAGCATGTTTTTTAACAAATAAAAAACAGACTTCATGAAAACCCAAAACCCCCAAAGAAAGAAAAAACTGAAAAATTTTTTTTACAAGGGGAAAAATTTTACATTAAAATGGGTCAGAGCCCAAACATAGATTCTTTCAGTATTACATCCCTTTTTTTGTTTTAAAAATACACAGGGTGTATGCGGGAAAAATTTTCTTTATATCTGTTTTTATTTATACACAAAATAATTTAATAGTAAAAATAAAAATAAATTTCAAAAATTTTTTTCAAAAACCCCACAGGGATAATTTTCTATACTTTTTAAAAATTTTCTGAATAAAAAAATTTGGGCCTTTTTGAACCTTCAGAAAAAGGGAATTACATTTTTTTTTTTAAATCTATTTTTAGAGGCCAGGTTTTCCCAAAGAAGAAAGGGCCGGAAGCCCCCCAATGGCCCGAAAATTTCCGAGCATACAGAGAGAAAAACGAGGGAAATTTTTCTTTTGGGTTTTTTTTTTTTTTTTGGGTGTAAACCAATACCCAAAAAATTTTCCCCCCTATTAAAAAAACCCCAAAAACCCTGATGCACTGAATGGGGCCCGATAATTTTTTTGGGCAACACTATAATTACTTCTGAAAACCCAAAAGAAAAAAAATATTATGCAACATTTTTTAGGTTTTTTGGGCCCCTAAAAAGGGGGTTCCCTTTTAAAACCCTTGTGCTTTTTTTTTTTTGGGGTGGGGGGGGGGGGGGGGGGGGGGGGGGGGGGGGGGGGGGGGGGGGGGGGGGGGAAGGGGGGGAAGGAAAGGGGGGGGGGGGGGGGGGGGGGGGGGGGGGGGAAAGGGGGGGGGGGGGGGGGGGGGGGGGGGGGAAAAAAAAAAGGGGGGGGGGGGGGGGGGGGGGGGGGGAAAAAAAAAAAAAAAAGGGGGGGGGGGGGGGGGGGGGGGTGGGGGAAAAAGGGGGGGGGGGTTTTTTTTTTTGGGGGGGGGGTTTTTTAAAGGGGGGGGGGAATTCCAAGGGGGGGGGGGGGGGGGGGGGGGGGGGGGGGGGGGGGGGGGCCCTTTGGGGGGGGCATGGGGGGGGGGGGGGGGGGGGGGGGGGGGGGGGGGTTGGGGGGGGGGGGGGGGGGGGGGGGGGGGGGGGGGGGAAGGGGGGGGGGGGGGGGGGGGGGGGGGGGGGGGGGGGGGGGGGGGGTTTTTTTTTTCCTTTTTTGTTTTTCAAAAAAACGCCCCCCTTTTTTCCTTTAAAAAATTTTTCCACTTAAAAAAAAAGGGGACCTTTTTTTGTTTTTGGAAAAAAAAAATTTCCCTTTTTTTAAATATAATTTTTAATTTTTTTATATTAAAATTTTTTTTTTTTTTAAAAAAAAAATTTAAAAAATTATTTTTTTTTTTGGGGCTGGGAACCCAAAAAAAACAAAAAAGGGGCCCAGAAAAACCCCGAACCAAAAAGGGGCCCAAAAAACAACCCCCAGCAAACAAAAAAAACAACTTTTAAAAGGGCCCGGAAAAAAAATTTTTTCAAAAAAAAGAAAAGGGGGAAAGAGGTTAAATTTTTTGAACCCCCCCTTCCCTTTGGGGGGAAAAAAAAAAAAAAAATCCCCGACGACAGAAACAAAAACAAGGTCAAAAACCGACAAAAAAAAAAACTTCAGGGGCAGACACAAAAGTCCCGAAAAAGTAAAAACAAAATTAAATATAAAAAATAATATAATTAAAACAGCACATTCACAAAATCCCGGTAAAAAAAAAAACTGACCACTGTAACAACAAACAAAATACAATCAGAACCCCACACATCAAAGGACCTACAATTGGGCAAAGAGAAAAAAAAACACTGAAACCCAAATGCAAAACCGAAAAGACGGGCAGATAATGACAGACATAAAAATGGGGAAAAGAAAAAATACGGGCCCCTTTGTCAAAACTGACGACTCACAGATAGATAGACAAAACGAAGAAAGGGAACCCCGAGAGGAGAAAAAAAATTCTGTCATTTTGCAGACAGAAAAGACAACAGACTTGGGAAAAACCCCCGTCAAAAAGGGGGTAAACAAAAAACTCCCCCATCAGACAGAACATGGCCCCCCAAGGGAATCTCCCACAATCCCCCCCATCTCTCAACCCCCCCGGGAAAACCCAACCCCCCTCTTTCTCCACTCGAATTTCCCCCTCCAGAAAGTGGGAGTTGTCTCCCTTTTTCCCGTTTCAAAAACCCTGAGCCCGCAGTCGGCTGTTTCACGCTATGTTTAGCACAAATTTTAGGGTCCTTCAGGTCAACATCAAAACTTTCCCCCTCTGAAAAAGCGGGGGCGGTCATCATTGGAACTTTTGGGCCGGTTTTTCGGGAGGGGGGCCTCCAGGGTTCATGAGATCCGGGTGGGAAGGTTGAAACCGGTTTTTTCCTTTGGGGCCCTGGGCAAACTGAAAAAACTGGAAACACAACAGCAAAACCCCCGTCACATTACCAAACCGTCTGTCTTCTTTCCCGGGGCTTTTTCTTTTTTCTTCAAACACACACACAAAAACATACACATACACACACACATACAAAACACACAGTAATGTAACTTACTACTTTGCCTGTACATTTTGATTAGCGCACGCAAAAACACACCCACACACAAAAGTTTGGTAACCCAGACAACCCCCTTAAAATATGATTACAGAGCATGACACTGAGGGACTCCCCAAAAATTCACACAAACTTTGGGGCCCCCCCCTGACACCTGTCATCCCAAAATAAATTACTTCCCAACACTTCCCACATTTTCAATAAAAAAATACAAAACTTCCCCCCACTTGCAATAAAACCTAAAAGCACCTCCCCCACTGCAATAAAACCCTACAACACCCCCCCACAAAATGGGAATAAAACTTAAAAAATAACACTTCCCACACTCAATAAAACATACCAAAAACTTCCCAACTGCCAAAAAAACAAACAACAAACCCCCCACACTGCAATAAAACATACAACCCCCTCCCAAAACCCCGCAATAAAACCTACCCAAAACCTCCCACCTGCAAAAAAAACATAAAAACCCTTCCCACACTGCAAAAAACATACAACAAACCCCCCAAAATGCAATAAAAAATACAAAACCTCCCCCACTGCAATAAAGCATACAACACCCCCACACTGCAAAAAAACATACAACACCCCCACACCGCCAAAAAACATACAAACACCTCCCCCACTGGAAAAAAAACATACAAAACCCCCCCCTCTTGGGAATAAAACATACCAAAACCTCCCCACTGCAAAAAAAAAAAAAACACAAAAAAAAAAAAAATAAACCTCCCACACTGTTAAAAAAAATCACCCCCACAAATGCAATAAAAAAATACACCTCCCACACTCAATAAAAAAATAAAAACACCTCCCCCACGGGAAAACAACACCTCCCCCCAAATGTAAAAAAAACATACCCCTCCCCCACGCAATAAAACATAACACCCCCACAAAAGCAAAACAAAAACCTCCCACACGCAAAAAAACAACACCCCCCACTCCCGCAATCCAAACCTCCAAAACAAACAAATCCACCAAAAATCTCACAAAAAGCAATACAAAACCTTGTACACTGCAAACAACAAACCCCCTCACACGTAAAAATTACATCTCCCCACACTGCAATACTACAACCCCCAAAAACTGCAATCCCACACCTCCACACTGCAATACACCTCTCACACTGCTAAAACTACAAACCCCTCACACGCTAATACCACCTTTCCCCCACCCCAAAAAAACCCTCCACACTGCAATACTACACCTCTCCCACTGCAATACTTAAAACCCTCAAAACTGCAATTCTACACCCTCACACTGCCAAAAACCACAAAACCCTCACACGGGAAACAAAAACCCCTCAAAAACTGCAAAGGGCAAAACCTCCCACACTGCAAAAAACTACAAACCCCTCACAACCCCTTCTAAACTAAAACCCCCTCACACTGCAATACTTCACCCCCTCACCAACCCGCAAAACAACACCCACAACTGCAAAGACTACAAAACCCCTCACCTGCAAAAACACACCTCTCAAAACCGCAAACTACACCCCGCACACCGGCAGTAAAAAACTCCCCCTAATTCAATGCAGGGGGACAGTGGGGCAGGGGACCCGGAGGAGGACAGGGTTTTTATAGCCAGTTACTGGTTGGGGTCGAAATTTTTTAAGTGTGTCTAAAAACAAAAACATAAGGGTTTTCTGTTCATCTTCCTTTTTAAAAACTGGGGGGTGCCCCGGGAAGGGCCCAGCTGCTAGGGGGAATGGCCCCTTCCCCCAAATCTGGACGGGGTTTTTGATGGAATCGGGGTGGGGTTGGAATGAAGTTAAAAAAAGAGGAAAAAAAAGGGCTTTGGGGAAACAATGAAGAAAGAAAAACCAAAAAAAAAACAATAGGGGGGGGGGGAAAGGGGGGAAAGCCAAAGTGGGAAAAAGATGGGGGGGGAAAAAGGGCAACCAAAGTGTGGATCAGGGGCTAGAGGTTTAAAGCCCCCTGTCTAAAAGCGAAAAATCCGGGTTTGGGGAAATTTTGCGGGGGTTTCAAATCCCGTTTGGCCCAAACTTTTCCCCCCTTTATTTGAAACCCTAAGTGATGGACTGGGCGCTATCTTTTCGGGTTAAAAGATAAAAAACCCAGGGCCCGTTGGGTTTCAAAAAAATTTTCGAGCACGAAAAAAAACCCAAAAGGCAACAAGGGGGTTGTCCCGGGGAAAAAATTTTTAAAAAAAAGCCCCTCTGATAGGGAACAAAAAACAGTTGCAGACACACAAACCAAAAAAAAAAAAAGGGGGGCGCTGCTCTTGTGGGGACGCCTCCCCACCCGGGAAGAGCACCCGAATTTTCCCCAGAGAAATCTAATGACTAAAAGGGGTATAAAAAAAATAAAGTGAAACAAAATGGGGGGGTGGGAGCAAAACCCAAGTAAAAATTAAAGGGAGAAAAAAGAAACAACCCCCAAAATGGAAACAGATGGGGAAAAAAGAAACAACCAAAGTGGGAAAAAGATGGGAGAAAAAAGGAAAAAACCAAAAAAGGGAAAAAATAATGGGGGGGGGGGGGGGAGGAACAACCCCAAATGAAAACAGATGGGGGGGAAAAGGGCAACTCAAAAAAACAATTTTTTTTTTTTAAAATAATTTTTTTTAAAAAAAACCAAAATGAAAACAATGAAAAATGGGGTGACTAGGAAGAAACAGATGAAAAAAGGGGTGACTGGGGAAGAAAAAAGATGAAAAATGAAAATACCGAGGAAAAAACAGATGAAAAATGGGGGGACTGAGAAGAAAACAAAAATGAAAAATGGGATACTGAGGGAAAAAACAGAAAAAAAAGAGATGACTTTAGGAAAAAAACCCAAAGAAAAAAAGGGGTGAGGGGGAAGAAACAGATAAAAAAAAGGGAAGACTGAGGGAAAAAAAACAGATAAAAAAAGGGATGACCGAGGGAAAAACAGAGAAAAAAAAGGAAAGAACCCCCCCCAAAAAGAAAAAAGGGGAAAAAAAGAGATGACTGGGGGAAGAAAAAAATGAAAAATTGGGGTGACTGAGGAAGAAACAAATGAAAAATGGGGGACTGAGGAAGAAACCCCAAAGAAAAATGGGATGAAATGGGAAGAAAAGATGAAAAAAAAAGGGGGACTGAGGGAAAAAACAGATTAAAAATAAAATGATGGAATTTGAAGCCCGATTGGGGGGGGGGGGATTTTTGGGGGGGGACTGAAAATAACAATTTTTTTTAAAAAAATTTAAAAAAAAAAAGAAAAAAAAAAAAAACTGATTAAAAAAAAAAGGAAAAACTGAAGAGAAAACAGATGAAAAAGGGTGACCAAATAGAAACAGAAAGAACAACAAAAAAATTTTTTTTGGGTTTTTTTTTAAAAATTTTTTTTAAAAAATTTAAATTGGTTTTAAAAAGGGTTTAAAAAAAAAACTCACCTCAGCACAATACCAACTGCCCCGGGGAAACCCCCAAACCAAGAAGAAAAAAAAAACCCAAATCCAAAAATTTTAAACCTTTGGGGCCCAATATCTGAACCCGGGAAAAGTGGAAAAAACACTTGTTTGTGCGCTTGTGTGTGTGGGGCCTTTTTTGGGGTGTTGGTGTGTGTGGGGGTGTGTGTGTTTTTGGTTTTTTTTGTGAGTGTGTGTTGTGGTGTTTGTTGTGTGTTGAGGGGGTGTGGGGTGTGTGGGGTGTGTGTGGTGTGTGAGTGTGAGGGGGTGGGGTGTGTTTTGGGGTGTGTGTGTGTATGTGTTGTTTGTAGTGTGTGGGTGCAGGGGAGGGGGGGGGTTGCCCTTATATGCACCCCATGACAGCTTTTGAAAAAAAAAAATAAAATGTCTTATATTTTTGGGTTAAATGATTTTTTTTTTAAAATTTTTAAATTCTTTTTCCATCCATGGGCTTTTTAACATTGTATTCCTACATTTGCGCTGCATGCACGCCGCCCCACGCGTGTAAAGGGGTGACATGGGGTTGGGCGGTTTTTCCCTTTGTTTTTTAAAGCATGCAAAGCTTTCGTGCATCGGGGGAGCGTGTGGTGTGCCTGTGTCCGGGAAAAATAAGTTTATAAAGTCCCTTTTTTCCAGTCAAAATTCCCTTTTTAAAATTTTTAAATTTTACATTGGGAGTAAAAAAAACAATTGAAAAGCAAGGGTGCATGTGTGCGTGCGTGTGTGCATGCGTACGGGGTTTTCATGCATACCTCAAACGGGAAAATTTGAATTTTTTAAATCACCCCTTTAAAAGTTTTTAAAATAATAAAATATTGCTTTCCCTTTTGGGCTTTCCAATTTTAATTCATAACAATGCTTTTCAGTATTGTAATTGCCCCTTTATGGGGGCTTAAAGTGTTTTTTTTACTTTACTTGAGATAACTAGGAACAAATGCCGGCCTACTGACCAGAAAATTTTAAGAAGGTCCGGGGGGATCAGCAGCAAGAGCCCCCCACAATGTGGGCTGAACCCCTACACACATCCCTGCGCCCAGGGGGGACAGTACTGTTCCCCCGCCGAAGGGAAAACCCCCATTGCTGACCAAAGGGGGGACTCCCTCACCCAAAATGAAAAAATGGGGATCAAGGCTTGGGAAAAACCCGTACACCACACAAAACACACACACACAAAAACAAAAACCCCACATACACACCACCCCGCCACTCATGCACCACACAACACACATAAACAAATACAAACACACCCCAAACACAGACACAAACAAAAAATATGTTTTTCATACACAAATCCAAATGGAACTTTTTCCATCAAAATTTTTAAGATGTATTTTCCCTAGAAAAGTTTTTCCCTTTCCCAAAAACCCTTTTTCAACCCCACCGATCCCTCAATTTTCCCAATCCTTTGGGGCCCTTTGAAGCTTTTTCAACCACCTTCTCCCTCCTCTCTCTTTTTCCCCACCCTCAGGGTGTCTCCCCACTCCATGGCTTTTCCCCCTCCAAATGTTTCCCCCATCGGGTTTTCCTTTTTCCCCCTCTTTCCCCTTTTCCCCCCTCCCTGGTGGGCCTTTTTAATTTTTTTGGGAAACCAAAGGGGCGTGTTACATGAAAACCAAAAACCCTTCAGTTTTTTTATTGTCTGACGATGGGCCCCGACCATACATTTAAATTTCAGTAAAAACAACTTCAAAATGAGAAAATCCAAAAATTTCCCCACCATTCAATCTTCCCGTAAAAAGAACCCCAAAAAGAATTGTAAAATAGCATTTACCAGTTTACCAAGGGGCCCCCGTCAAAAAAAACACAAAAAAAGTAAAAATGCTCACAGTAAAAATACAAAAAGTTTTCTAATGAAGAGCACCAAAAAAAAACCCCAAAATTTTGGAGAAAAAAAACAAAAAAACTGCAGAATATAGTGAAGAAAACAAAAAGAAATTCCCCAAAATAAACTTAATAGAGAAAAACACCCAAAAAAATTGTATAGGATAGTAAAAAACAAAATGAATTATAAAACATAAAAAAAGGGAAATTTTGGGAAAAATAAAGAAAGACCCAAAACAATAGAAAATTTAAAACCCCTGACCAGGGGTTAAAAAAAATAAAAGTGGGAAAAGGCAACTAAAGAAAGTAAAAAATTCCACTCCCGGGTTAAAAAAAAAACAAATCAACTGGAAAAAAAATGAGACAAGATAACTATATACCTATTACCTGAGAGGAAGCGTGACAAAAGGAGACATCCCCCCCTGACAGAGAGCAAACCATGATTTAGAGACACAAAAGGGCCCCCTGGGAAAGGGGGAGGGGGGTGGGAAGCCACAACCATCACACACCCATTTATGAAAAGCAGTGACACCTGCGTCCATCACTGACGTGTGCCCCTGCAGGTAAAAGGGCCCCTTGGGCCCTGGGGCGTCCGCACTGCTGCAATGCATCATCATCAAAAATTCCATATAAGATAATAACAAAACCCTCTATTCCCCAATCATCATCATCCATCACATCACTGTACCCCCAAAAACATCAACCACAAAACATGCAAAAAAGTACACATAAACAAAAAATACACACATATTTACATCACATCACAACATCACAAATTTTCAGACATCAATCATGAAAAAACACGATTACATCACATCAGCTGACAAAGTGCCCCCGCAGTAAATATCACTGCCATAAACAATGTTTTCCCAAGACTTGTTCCCTTTAACCAAAAACACAGCCAGCACGCTTTAAAAAAATGCCCTGATTTTTAAATGGTTTTTCTAAACCAAAAGTTTTAGGAAAGTCAAAATCAGAAAATGGAAACAATTTCAGAATCAGCTCACTTTTGGTCTGAGATAAAGTGATGAGGAACCAAAGCAGTCTCTGGGTTTGTTTGTTTGTTTGTTTTGTTTTGTTTTTCAGTAGGAGCCGGTTTTCAGGGGAAACAGAGAGATGCTGCTGTAAACTGTTGGGTACTGAAACCAAAGGAACTTCACTCCACATGCAAACATGAAGTTAATGTGATTGTAGTTACGTCCCAGGAAGTTGTCGTGCGCACGGGATTATATACACGGGAGAGGCGACTTCTTTGCTGTAGCCTTGGCCTACACGATTTTTTTAAATTTTAGGCAGAGATTTATTTGGCATCCAGTTTATATATATATATATATATATATATATATTATATTATATATATATATATATATATATATATTATATATAATGCTAATAATTATATATGTGCAGTATAGAAATCAATTAGAAATTATGTGAATCCGTTGGAGGATTCTTGAAAACACACACAAAAAGCAAATTGGGGAACAAAACTGAAAATAGTAACTTCACTTTCACCTATCCCAACGCTGGGGCACCGCTGTAGATTTTGCAACCAGCTTCATTCCTCCTCGCGGATTTTAGCGTTTTAAGCCCCCCAACAGAAAGATATACACTTGGACAGATCTCACCACTAGATAAAAGTCACCAACAAACTAATTATAATTATACTGATTGACATAATTAATTTGGCAAACATTGGTTATTAATACCAAAACAAGACCACGGGCAAACAATGACTCGGATCACTTGCTTGTGTCCATAAAGGCAGTCACACAGAAACAAACATCAGGATCCTGCAAATATACTATGGACAAGCTGCGTGACACTGAAGCTTAAAGTACTTATGAAATTTAAACAATCTTTAAGTTGGCCTTCTTCCGAAAAAATGGAATGAAAATTAGGCTCCAACAGAAGAGATATGGAATGACATGAAGAAAGTGTACACAGAGGCTACACCCAAAACAACTTAGGAAAGAAGGGAAAGGATCAACCAAAGCCCTTCATTAGGGATGAAGTTTTATTATTAGCCAGAGAAAAGCCAGAAAAGAAAACAGAAAAGATGACAACTGAAAACTTTAAAAAGAGATCAGAACAAAGATCAGAAGAAACAAAAGTTTATGGTTAGAAAATGGATGCTCAAAAATAACAATTACAAATGGTCAGAGAAAGACAGAACAGGTTTTTTTCTGGCAAATTACAAAAGTCAAAGGAAGTAACCTGTCATTTCAAAATCGAAGCCTAAATTAATAACAAAGGTGAGAAAGGTTCCACTGAAATGAATCAGCTATAATAAAGGTGGCATGAATATAGAAAAGAACTGGTTAACACCAACAACAGCACTGCTGGTAAACTGACATGGAATGTAGATCCTCAAGACCTGGAACCCTATGTATATTATCCATGTTTTTCTCTTTAGATGGATGGCTTGATGAAAGAAAGCAATTGGGTAGCGTGTTTCATGTAGTGATTCTATCCATTCGTATTTGCACAATGGAAAAACTTAAAATCCTATCTTTTAAAAAAGTGTATTTAATATACCATCTGGAAATAAAAGTTTGATTTTTTTCTTCGTCTTTCACACCACAATACACACACACACACACTCACGCGCGGCATGTACGTGGGCGTATTGAGCCCTGTTGAGTGCCCCCTTCAACATTTCTAAGTGTCGATTGCACGCTGCATATTCTCGTACAGATAGGTATTAGTAATAAAAGAAATGTTCAGTAATATAGATAGATAGATAGATAGATAGATAGATAGATAGATAGATAGATAGATAGATAGATAGATAGATAGATAGATAGATGTGGGCAAGGCATCTCCACTATAATCAAATTTCTGCCCAGTTTCCAAAACAGCAGCTGCCTCCTCTGCTGTTTTGGAGGTCATCGTCGCACACGAGGGACAAACATAAATACATACATACATCACTTATACCATTAGTCTTTATTTCCTGCACTTGTTTTCCTCCACTACTATTTCTGCATTAATATTAGTCTTTAATTCAGACAGTTTTTCATGACAAACTTGGTCATAGGTCTTTTTCACAATAAGGAACGAATAAGTGCACTCTTTCTACTTTTTCTTCTTGCGAATTGCTTTCTGATATGATGTGTTAATTTTGCTAGATTACCATTTGTACATTTTCCTTTGTTGTTCTAAAGGAAGGTAAAGGAGGGGACGGGATAGCTCAGTGGTCGGAGCACTCGCTTTCCCCCAGCCAAGTTAAGCAGCGTCGAGCGTGGTTACCAGTTGGATGTTGTTCTAAAAGGAGGTAAAGGTAAAGGAGTCCCATAACCTATAAGGTCGTAGGGGAGCGAGGCGTCAGAGACCTCACTTCTCTAGGGCCAGCATATTGAGGGCGGCGCCCATCTTCTCTCCTCTGCTTTATTCCTGACCTAAAGAGGCAGGTACCATTTACAGCTGGGTGAATGGGGAACTGTACTGAGCAAAGCGCGCAACGGTACCATCCATGGTACATGCGGCGCTGCTTAATTGGTGGGGAAGCGAGTGCTCCGACAACTGAGCTATCCCGTCCCCTATGTTGTTCTACCGGACTAAAAACATTTTTCTCACAGATATAAATAAATACTCCTGTTTTTGTTCTTTTAGCAGCTTACCCAGGTGGGAAGTAAGCTACATTGGTCTGTTTTAAAAGCTGTCTGGTGACTGAAGATGCCGATGCGTGAAGAAAAATATCTGGTTTCAAAATAATTGCACAAGAAGGAAGATGTCAGAACATTTAGACTTTCACCCGCCTAACAAGTAAAGTTGGGCTCGATCCCCAATACTCTAAACCAGTCGGACTCGTGTGCTAACGGACTTGTGCACGTCGAAAAAGGCACAACAGTTTGAAAATCAGAAAGAGGAGGTAGGTACCTCCCAACTATCCCGTTAAAAATTGATAGGTTGGACAGTCGCATACTAAAAATAACAAACAAACAAACAAAAACCTCACCCTTGATGAACCTCAGAGCAAAAAGAAAACGAAGAAGATAAAAGCACACATACGTTTCAGACGTGGGGTCATTTATCCATGCTCACATGAGCACTCACACTCACAACAGTACATTTGCACATTTGACTGTAAGTAAATACACTCGCGCGTGCACACGCGCGCGTATGTGTGTGCACGTGCTCACACAAGGTATCAGAGGTTGTGTGAGAGTTTGCACATGGGATCTCAGATTGTTCAGGATAATAAGTCAGTAAGCCTGCCACTGGTAAAGGCTCCAAGGGAAACCCCCTTGAATGGACCACCTCAGCTGAAACACCAACCTGCCGCCTCAGTCAAGTTCTTGTCAGATCATCAGTTTGTTGCCCACATTGCGAAGATAGCCCCCGACTGCAAATCGATACATGTAGAGATATTTATATTTTAGTGTTGATAGAAGTGTTACATAGTATACCAGTATAAGTGAGGCTACTATTTTACTTCATAATTGTTTTGGGGTTTTTTGTTGTTGTTGTTTTTTTTGCTGCCTCATCTTCTGTGACGTCCCCCGTCCTACTGTTCCCACGCCGCTCATTCCAATCTCCCCGCCAAAGCAGTACCCAGATTTGTTATGTTTCATCCTCAGGGTCGGAAGTTCACAGGGACCCATCACTATCAGGCCGCCGTGGGGCCACCAGCCAGAGGGGCCCTGCACTGCTGCTGGGTCACTTTGGTGGTGTTCAGTGGTGCCTGTTCTGAGCTAACATACGCAGGACACCACCTACTAAGCCCCCTACTAACGACAGTATTAGCTCAGTCGCGGAGCCAGACTGAGTGAGTTGCCCACCCGAGGTGGCAACCACCACAACGTCCCTCCAACGACTGTCCCCCGCGAACCTCCAACCCCAAAGGCTTTGACACAAACTCACCACAGGCACAGAAGTGTATGAGGAAACCGAATCTGAGGTCACCATGAGACCAGAGAAACCGGGACCACCGAATCAGAGGCAATTTTTTTTTATTGCATAATGATCAATGACAATGAGGATGACGTAATGATGCTGCCGTGGAAGTGCATATGCTTTGAGACTACTTGACAGGGTTGTACTCTACGCTTACTATCATAATATATCCCGGCGTCAACCAGGCCCGAGAGATACAGACACCTGCAGTGTTGGTCAGGTAATTTGAGCAACACTCTCAAACTCGCATCCGTTAAGTGGATGAAGCTCGACTGTGTGGTCCCAGTCTTCCCACTGAGCCCACAGCACACTCACTCTGGGTAGGAGCCGGCCTGAGTCCGAAAAATCCCTATGACTCTTATGGGAATCGAACCCGCGACCTTCCAGTCCGTAACCCAAGGCACTAACCACTGCGCCATGGCGGCTGGTACTTCATAATTGTTACCCATGTCAGACTGGCATACGGGAGGGAGCATGGACCTTGAAGACCAACACACCATCTACAGGTTCACAACAAAGGATGAATGGTGGACGGTGAAAGTGGAACATGAACGAACCAACAGCAACAACAACAAAGTCCAGGAGAAGGGGACCAACAAGGAAAAGACAAGACTACCAAACAAGAGAGAGACAATGACAATGACAATGACAAATTCTTTTATTTCGAGGATAATGAATAAGCACCCATGTGCTTTTTTACATTCAGTCCCCGCCCTTAGGGATATATATGATAATTAAAATAAAATAAAGCCCATAGCAATACACTTAGACAGTATACGGAAAAAATATCTACACAAAATCCCCAAAAAATCACCGGAGAGAGAGAGAGAGAGAGAGAGAGAGAGAGTAGCAACAAGTAAGAAAGAAAGCAAAACAGGAAACACAGAAACAACCGAAAAAATAGCAAAGAAACCAAGAGCAAAACAAAAGCAGCAACAACAACAAGGGTAGAGGGGACAACCGAATAGTTCCCCCCCCCCCCCCCCCT
Organism: Rapana venosa; assembly: GCA_028751875.1. NCBI lineage: Eukaryota > Metazoa > Mollusca > Gastropoda > Neogastropoda > Muricidae > Rapana > Rapana venosa. The sequence continues at coordinate 6,490,923 of CM054144.1, read as the reverse complement.
ACCTCCAAAAAAACAACAACCCCAAACCAAAACCAAAACAGAGCCAAACAAAGCAAAAACCTCCATAATAAAAAGGAGAACAAACCACTATCATTTTGGCTAACAGAAAGAAATGTCAAAAATTCTTTGTGCTTTTATGGGAAGCAACAGCAATAGTAAACTACATGAAACAAATATTGTATAAGCAATTTGCATCCCATGCACACACACACACACACACACTCTCTCTCTCTCTCTCTCTCTCTTCTCTCTCTTCTCTCTCTCTCTCTCTCTCTATCTTCTATCTATCTATCTATCATCTATCTTCTCTCTCTCTCTCTCTCTCTCTCTCTCTCTCTCTCTCACACACAACACACACACACACATACACACGTGCCCACACACACGCGCGCGCGCGCACGCACTCACACCATGCATCAATGCCAACATCAAATCTGTATGAATATCATGTGTAGTCATGGAAAAGGACATCTGCATTGTGGAATTAGCTATACATTATTGGCACCTCAAAACAAGATGTCAGAATAAAACATTCACTAAATCTCAAATCTCAGATTTAACCAAACCACTGTTGGCCGTCGCTCTTTCTCTGTTTCCGGTCCCTCCACCTGGAACGACCTCCCTCTTCCACTTCGCCAAAAGCCTTCATTTGATTCTTTAAAATCTAGCCTCAAAACGCACTTATACTCTACCTGAGATCTTCCCCTGTTATCTGTTCCTACTTCTCAATAGCTACTTTCACCTCCACCACCCCGACCTAAGTGTGTTGTGTATATAAATTTGATATTTGTTTATCTTGATATTTATGGATGGCTGCATGCGTGTGAATGATTTGAATGCAAGCGCTTTGATTTGTTAGCTTTACAAGATTCAGCGCTATATAAATCCCATACATTATTATTATTATTATTATTATTATTATTATTAAATACAGTCAAATTACCAATAGAACTGAAATATTAATTCTGAATAAATCATTCAATGGGATACTAATTGTAAACACGACAATTAAATCTATAAGCAAATAATAAAAGGAGAGGACGAGAGAGAGAGAGAGAGAGAGAGAGAGAGAGAGAGAGAGAGAGAGAGAGAGAGAGAGAGAGAGAGAGCACAGTACATTTTGAATCCATATGATATTGCATATAGTTTTCAATTCATGAACACTATCACCATTAGCACTCACTGTGATTTAACATTGCACATGTTAAGATCGTCCTAGAGTCATAATAAAGAAGTAGGATAGTGGAAAAAATCATTTCTAAAAGTCATTTTTCAATAACACAATAGCGATATACAAGTAAAACATTCACACTTATACAGAGAGACAGAGAGAGAGAGGGGGGGGGGGGGGGGGGGGAGGAGGGAGAGAGAGAGGGGGGATAATTTGGTATAATGTAAGGCAGGGGACGGGATAGCTCAGGGGTCCGAGCACTCGCTTTCCCCCAGCCAAGTTAAGCAGCGTCGAGCGTGGTTACCAGTTGGATGGGTGACCGTTTGCGCGCCTTGGCTTCAGTACAGTTCCCCCAGTTCACCCAGCTGTAAATGGGTACCTGCCCTCTTTAGGGTCAGGGAAGGTAAAGCAGCGAGGGAGAGGAGATGGGCGCCGCCCTCAATATGCTGGCCCCAGAGAAGTGAGGTCTCTGAGGCCTCGCTCCCTTAGGTTATGGGACTCCTTTACCTTTTACCTTAAGGCAAGGTATATTCAATTTGTTTCCAACAGATCAAGTGTGGATTTTTATTTTTGATGCATCAAGTGGATGAAAAAATGACTTTTGAAGATTGTTAATGATTGGTGTTGTCTAAATGAGTCAGGAAGGGAGTTCCACAGCACAGGGCCTGAGTAAAGTAAGCTAGATTTGAACAAATCTATTCTTGGGATTGGGACACTCGGCTTTTCAGTATTTCTGGAATGATTCATTGGGAACTTGTCTTTTAAGGATGAGGGAAAAGTTCCTGTCATTATCTTAAACATCATGAGGCCTTTGTTAAATCTTAGTCTTTGGTGTAGGGGAAGAATATTTAACTGAGTATAATCCACTCCTAGTAAGGTAGTCTTCTTCAGAAGAACCAGTTTAAGAGCGTGTTTATACAGACTTAATAATGGTTTCATAGTGTTTGCACTAGCAGAATCCCACAAGGTTGAAGCATAATCTATTGAAGATTGTATATAAGCTTGAAAGAATAATTTTCTTGAATGAAAGTCAAGAAAATGTTTGATTTTAGTCAATTGGTATACTCTTTGGGACCGAGGACCGAGATGGATGGAGGAGGCTTACCACGGCATCGTCTTTCGTGTCTCCCCCACGACCGCCAAGGTCACGGGTCTGATGATGATGATGATGATGATGATGATGATGATGATACTCTTTGAGACATGTATTTGCACAGATGGGATATGTGATGGTACCAACTGAGATTTTCATCAATTGTTACTCCTAGAACTTTGTGGTGAGAGGCTTGTTCGATTGTTTCCTTTTCAATATGGATTGGAGAAAGTTTATGAGATAGATTTTGTCGCTTTTGTCTGGTAGTGATAAGCATGCATTTTTGGTTTTTTGGTGTATAGACATGTGGTTTAGTTCAGTCCATTTGACAAGATCATCAGTGCTATTTTGCAATGTCTTTGCAAGAGAGTTAATGTCAGTATGGCTTGTATGTATGGTTGTATCATCAGCAAAAAGTTCGCATGTGGATTTGATATGGAGAGGAAGGTCATTTATGTATAATGGAGAGAGAGAGAGAGAGAGAGAGAGAGAGAGAGAGAGAGGAGAGAGAGAGAGAGAGAGAGAGAGAGAGAGAGAGGCTTTGAGGCTTTGACCAATTTATTGTCATTGCCCAATGTGGCCTGTTGACAAGGAGGGGGGGGGGGGGGGGGGGGGGTCACACACGACTTTTTGTTGTAAATACGAATAAATACAAGAGAAACTGAATGGTGCATTCAACGTAATGGAAAAAAAAGAGCTCTTTATGAACGGATACACTTAAGCTCCGGTGTAAACTCAGTTTCAAACTGAACACAACGTAATGTCAAGGATAAACAACAGGAATCAAAAAAACAATAACTAAAATAATAACAAGAACATTCTAGAATGGTATATTAGACCATCTAATCAAATTGTATGTGAAATTTTTAATAGATATTATCTATTTGGTACTTAGCTGTGATTGTCGTAATTTCAGTGCTTCAGCAATAAACTTTGTAACAGATTTGATCCCAATATCGTCATCAGACGATAAGATAGAAAAAATATCTTGCCTTCGGAAAGCTTCTAGATTGAGAACACTATAGTTTTCACGTAAGGAAAAATGATTGACGCTGAAACAGAAAATGCACTTCATCATCAAGAATATGACCCCACATAGGGCATGGGAACTGTGTGGATGTCTCAGGTTGAAATTATGTTTTGTTTGCATTGAAACCGAGTGTCTTTTGTCGAAATCTTGCATAATTTAGTCAGTGCCATTTGTCAGTGACTATTCGAAGATACTTTTCAGCTTGAAGAGCACACTTAAACGGGGGAAAAACCAGCAGTATTTATCTTTACTTTCTATATCTGAGTGCCAATTTTGTTTAAATGAACAAATGAGTCTGTCTTTCAATTAAGAAATAAACCAATGCTCGCTACCTACTTCCTGAGACAACCACACCATTCCAAAACCATGTTCTGATAAAAGATATTTTAAAAATTACTTGATAAGCCCAATTCTCAGCTCCATTTGTATAACCATCATGTCATAAGACTGCCTACATAAACGTGACCCTGGAAGTTTCAGTAGTTTTAGCCAATACTTATAATACACTTAACAGATGTTCTGATGTTTAAAGGATGTCTTCCTGTTTCTCCATATAGTACAGTATTTGACGAATGAATTGGGACATTTAAGAAACGTTTGATAGCATATGTATGTTGTTTTTTTTCTATTTGTGAATTAACAGTAAGTCCCCACGTTTCAGATGCGTATGTAAGTAAAGGCTCTATTTGAACATCAAACAATTTCCAAAATAAAGAACAAATCTACTGAATTCAACTTTCGTAACTTTTTAAGATTTCGATTACACCTTTTCCCTTTCCTGCAAGATTCACGCCATGCAACATTAATACTTAGCTTCATTGGAGAGAGAGAGAGGAGAGAGAGAGAGAGAGAGAGAGAGAGAGGAGAGAGAGGAGAGAGAGAGAGAGAGAGAAAATAATGCTCCATTCATTTCCATCACAATAGCTACCGGAAAGCAAAGATTCCCGCTTCAGTGCTCCTTAGCCTGTGGATGTGATTCTATCGATTCGCAGTTGCACAATGGAAAAACTAAAAATCTGATCTAAAAAAACTAAAAAGAAGAAGAAGTTCATAATTGTTATGATCTCACATCCCCTTTTGTGTGCATATGTGTGTGGTAGTGATTAGATAACAGTATGATGAATTTACAACAAAATCGAAAGCATAGCCATGAACGACTCATTTTGTTTTGGTCAGTGGTAATTGCATGTGTGTGTGTGTGTGTGTGTGTGTGTGTGTGTGTGTGTGTGTGGTGTGTTGTTGTTGTTGTTGTTGGTTGTTGTTGTTGTTGTTGGGGGGGGGGGGTGATTTGTTTTGGATGCGTGTGTGTGTTTTAGTGAAGTAATGGCCTGTGTAGCTTGTTTTGATTTTATTTAACTGAAAGCTGCTCACACAATGTGATGTAAAATATATGACCTAGTAAATGGGAAAGATCTTTTCGATATTTGAAGAGAAACAGATTGTATGTAGCCGAAAACAAAATCTTGTTCTGTTAGATATCTTGATTCCGATTATCATAGGCATTCACAGTTTAGCACAACTAAGAAGGTGATCCTAATTGTTGCCATTATCAACGTCCCAACCAGCCGCCATGGCGCAGTGGTTAGCGCCTTGGGTTGGTCGCGGGTTCGATTCCCGTAAGAGTCATAGGAATTCTTCGGACTCCGGCCGGCTCCTACACAGAGTGAGTGTGCTGTGGGCTCAGTGGGAAGACCACACAGTCGAGCGTCATCCACTTAACGGATGCGAGTTTGAGAGCGTTGCTCAAATTACCTGACCAACACTGCAGGTGAGTGTATCTCTCGGGCCTGGTTGACGCCTGGATATACCATGATGGTAAGCGTAGAGTACAACCCTGTCATGTAGTCTCAAAGCATATGCACTTCCTCAGCAGCATCATTACGTCGTCCTCATTGTCATTGATCATCATGCAATAAAATTTTTTTTTAAAAGCCTCTGATTCGGTGGGTCCCGGCTGCTCTGGTCTCATGGTGACCTCAGATTCGGTTTGCCCATACACTTCTGTGCCTGTGGTGAGTTTGTGTCAAAGCCTTTGGGGTGGAAGGTTCGCGGGGGACGGTCGTTGGAGGGATGCTGTGGTGGTTGCCACCTCGGGTGGGCAACTCACTCAGTCTGGCTCCGCGACTGAGCTAATACTGTCGTTAGTAGGGGGCTTAGTAGGTGGTGTCCTGCATATGTTAGCTCAGAACAGGCACCACTGAACACCACCAAAGTGACCCAGCAGCAGTGCAGGCGGCACAGAAGATGAGGCAGCAACAAAAAAACACAAAAAAGGAGAAACCCATCAAACAAAAGAAACCTAGAGAGATGAAGTGAAGAAAAGCCAGAAACAGAACTGACAAAAAAACATCATCAAATACAGGAAGCAGAAAAAGGAGAAATAAACGGAAAGAAGGTAGAAAAATAACAAGAAGAAAATGATGAAGAAACAGAAGATGAAGGGAAGAAAAGGCAGAATGACCCCCAAAAACCATCATAATACAGGAAGCAGAAAAGGGAGAAATAAACAGAAAAAAGGGGTGGGGGATGGGGGTGGGGGGGGGGGGGGGTGGGAATCAACATCCAGTGGAGATTTCCCATTTAGGATTTAGCTTCCTCCTAAGGAAGTAATAATAATAATAATAATAATAATAATGTATGGAATTTATATAGCCCTGAATCATGTAAAGCAACAAATCAAAGTGCTCAGACGACTTTTTTAAAATTTTTATATCGAGGAATGGAATGGAATAAGCACTCATGTGCTTTTTTACATACAGTCCCTGTATGTATGCGGTTTTGTAAATTTTGTAATCTGTTCCCACCGGCACACAATGGCCTACTCTTTCGAACAGCGGAACAGGATTTAAACGTGTGAGCAAGATGTTCTGCATGCGTTCGCACACGGGGCCTCAGTTTATAGTCTCATTGGAATGACTTTGGACTTAAACAACAATCATATCCCCTTTTTATGATGGGTCACTACGCGATCGGTTGGTCTGACTGTATTATAGTCCCAGCAGAGCCATCCGATTTTGATTGGGACTGCACTTTTACCAACTATCACCATGGCTGGCGCTCATTAATGCAACTGTCATCACGCTAGGCCTATGATGCACAATTGGGCTAGGCTAAGGCCCAGGCCCAAGGCTGGTTAACATCAGGACCAACAAGGGAAAAAGATTATACTTACGCGAAAAAATAATTGACCTAATTGTAGGTTTTCCAGTTCTGTATAGATAAATTTCAGTGCATACATTTTTATTTGGTTTGTTATAAATATGCATTTAAAATATTCTA
>CM054144.1:6405847-6483850 GCA_028751875.1 Rapana venosa | reverse complement strand
GGGTGAGTGTTGGTTTTTTTAATCACCATATAGGTCAGTGTTGTTTATTTTTTGTTATCACCATATAGGTCAGTATTGTTTGTTTGTCATCACCAAATAGGTCAGTGTTGCTTATTGGTTTTTTATCACCATATAGGCCAGTGTTGTTTATTTTTTGTTTTCACCATATTATCACCATATAGGTCAGTGTTGTTTATTTTTTGTTATCACCATATAGGTCAGTATTGTTTGTTTGTCATCACCAAATAGGTCAGTGTTGCTTGTTTTTTTAATCACCATATAGGCCAGTGTTGTTTATTTTTTGTTTTCACCATATTATCACCATATAGATCAGTGTTGTTTATAGTGGTACTATATTGTCTGATGTCTTAATGGTACTGTCAGACTTCCTCCCTCTTCACTACTCATCTCCACACTCCTCCCCCTGTTACCCAGTGGGATGAAACTTTGCTATGTTTATCACTGAGTAGGCACTTGATATTGAAAACAGTGTCCTGCAAAAAGGGGGAAAATAACACTCACAGAGCTCTAAACTTTTTTAGAATTTGAGAAGCAAGTGATACAATGAATTGACAGGTGAGCTTTCATGGTCACTTATTTTTAATGTGTAGCATTCTATGCTAATCTGAGTCGGACTTTATTTTGGGATTAATTGCAGCAAAAGTATTGATTTCTTGTGAAGAAGATAACATAAAATAGCTGAAAATAAATATTTTCAGCTTTAAACTTTCTGAACTTTGTTTGAATTAATCTTTTGAAGAAGGTCCTACTGAGGTCCTCAAAAATCCTTACAAACACATACACACACAGACATACACACACACACTCGCTCACACACTCACTTACTCAAATACAAGTTGAAGGTGGTAAGTTTTCAGAAAACACAGTCTTCTTCATAAAAGCAGAGCACTGCAAAGGAACCAAAGCCATAATTGGAACCACCAAATAAACAATGATTTTAAGAATATATCGAGAGCAAGAAAGGTTGTGAATACTATTATTGCTGTCAAAATACTGTTTTTGGCCAGTTCAATACTATTTTTCATTTGCTGGGATAGGCAGGTCTGCATATAGGTATGCATTGACAGCCTCTCTTCAGCCTTACAGAAAATCTCTCAGTCAGGGCAAAATCGTACATTTTTTACCAAGAATTGCTTTTGCTTATGAATGTAAATAACGTAGATTCTTTTGAAAAGTTTGTTCCTATATTCGAGGATGGCATAAGCACTCATGTGCTTTTTTAAACATCTAGTCCCTGTGTGTGTGTGTGTGTGTATGTGCGGTTTTGTAAATTTTATCTGTACCCTTTATTTAAAATAGTAATAATATTGTAATCCTCTTAGGGTGGATTTGAACATACACACACACACACACATTAGTTACCGTAATATTATAATGTAGTTAGATATTACTGATCTGGTTGTTTTTGTTCCAAGATAGATGGCTTGATGAAAAAGCAAATGCATTACTTATTCAATATACCATCTGGAAGTAAAAATTTGACTTGACTTGACACACACAAGATTTAAGACTTAATTCCTTTCACCCTTTGTGAGGTATAGAGGATTACAAAGTCATATAGGAGAATAAACCTAACAGCAATAAACAATAGCAAAAATGTTATAAATACTGACAAGAACTGAAAAGTACGAATTCAGCAGGAACAACAGTCATAAAATGATAAACGAACAATCAAGATTCAAGCTTCTTTTTTTTTTTAAAGTACGTTGATTTTCTTTACAAATGCATTCTTTATTTTGTGTAAAGGTAAAAAATGAAATTTCAAGAAATACCAGCATATCTTATCAGTGAGTGGCCAGTGTTGATCAGTGAGTGGTCGGTGTTGAAGTTGAAAAAAGAGAACGATGAGTACAATGAGAAGCAAAGAATGTGGTGTCTGAACTGACGCAGAGTTTGCTCTGTGTGTGTGTGTATGACAGTGGACCTGCAGCCAGTCACCTACCAGGAGCCGCAGTACTGGTGCTCCATTGTGTACTATGAACTGAACAACCGTGTAGGTGAGGCCTTCCATGCCTCACACAATTCTATCGTGACTGATGGGTTTTGTGACCCGTCCAACAATGCCGACAGGTTCTGCTTGGGGCTTCTGTCCAACGTCAACCGCAACTCCACCATTGAGAACACACGACGCCACATCGGAAAAGGTCAGTCAGCCTTGCTGCTGGTGTTCCATTGTACAGGCTGATTTTGGATATTAAAACAAAGTCAGTAATCAGTTGTTAACTCCACCATCAAAATCACTGACACCACGTTGAAAAGAAGTCAGTAATCAGTTGCAGACTTGAGTTTTTTCATGATCAGTGGAATGTTATTTATTTATTTATTATTTTATATCAAGGATAATGGAATAAGCACTCATGTGCTTTTTTACATCCAGTCCCCATGTGTATGTGGTTTTGTAAATGTTGTCATCTGTTTCCAGATGTGCTGTCAGTAGTTATATTTTCTCTGTTTTGGGGGGTTTTAAAAATAATTTTTCCCCTTTTTAACCATCAGAACAAAACTTCATTTGATCAAACAGCAGTCAAAACGATCAGAGAAAGTGCATCATCTTCAAATGTTGAGAAGTTGACCAATATTCTGACATCACTTTCAGAACAAGCAGAATTTTCTTAATGCAAACGAAATTAACCTTTGCCTTGCTTCTGGGGTCCCCCCAGAACCGACAGACATGCTTCTGAACCTTAAGGTCGAGACAGTCAGGGCCATATAAATCCCAAATGGATCATCTGTCACTTTGTGGCATCAGGTTCAGCCTACCATTCGAGATAGGTGTTCTGTTTAGATTGGACACACGTGGTCAGCTTGCATTCTACAGACAATCAGAGCTGTGGTGTGAATGTGATTGGCACCACAGTCCACTCAGCAGCTTTTTCATTTAGTACCTTTCAAACGGTTTTTATGACGGACTCTGTAGCCGAGTGGTTAAGACAAAAGTTGTGGGTTTGAATTCTGCAGTGTCTGGTAAATTAAGGGTGGGGATTTTTGCGATCTCCCAGGTCAGCTAGTGCAATCCTGCCAGTGCCTTAATTCCCTTCATGTGTATTATACATGCAGAAGAGTAAATATGCACGTTAAAGATCCCATAATTCATGTCTGCATTTGGTGGGTTACGTAAACACAAACCTACCCAGCATATATCCCCAGAGTTGGAATGTGGCTACCTTCATGGTGGGCAGAAATGATCGCATGCACAAAATCTCACCATTGGTGAACTTCAGCTGTACCTGAGGAATTTGAAGGGGGGGTGGGGGGGGCACACAACAAATAAAAATGTTTTGTATAACAGTTTCATCCTTTTCAGACTGATAGTTTGGAACAAAATGTCTGTCCCAATTGCAAGGGGTTTATTATTGTTTGTTTTGGGTGGTTTTTTGTTCCTAGGTTAGAGCTCCAAGGTTCACCAATGTGTATGTGCAGGTGTAGTGTCATACTGTCTGTGCAGATGTAGTGTGTTATTGTCTGATGATGTGTTGATATGTATGTGCAGATGTAGATATGTTATTGTTTGATGATGTGTCGCTGTGTATGTGCAGGTGTCCACCTGTACTATGTGGGAGGAGAGGTGTTTGCGGAGTGTCTCAGTGACAGCAGCATCTTTGTTCAGAGCCGAAACTGTAACTATCACCACGGCTTCCACCCCACCACTGTCTGTAAGATCCCCCCTGGCTGCTCCCTCAAGATCTTCAACAATCAGGAGTTTGCTGCCCTGCTCAGCCAGTCTGTCAACCACGGCTTCGAGGCTGTTTATGATCTGACCAAAATGTGCACCATCCGCATGAGCTTTGTCAAGGGCTGGGGGGCTGAGTACCACCGGCAGGACGTCACCAGCACCCCCTGCTGGATCGAGATCCACCTCAACGGCCCCCTGCAGTGGCTGGACAAGGTGCTGACGCAGATGGGATCTCCCCACAACCCCATTTCCTCCGTCTCCTGATGATGGAAGTACGAGCCTTCATTCCTGGCTTCTCTCGCCCCCAGGGCTGTGTGCTCCCTGGTGTGAGTGTGTGCATGTTCCCTGGGCTCTGTGTGCGTATGTATATGTAGTCCCTGGGATGTATGTGTGGTCCCTGGGATGTGTGTGTGTGGTCCCTGGGCTGTGTGAGTGTGTGTGTGTGCACATGCACACTCGCTTCCTGGGCTCTGTGTGTGTGTGGTGTCCCTGGCCTGTGTGTGTGGTCTCTGATGTCCACCCTGGAGCAGTCAGCCAACTGTCTTGTGCTCCACCTCAGGTACAGGACCAGCGAGACCCATGGCTGTAGAGTCAGCAGGTGGTGGTTCTTGTGGGTTACTGCATGCTAATTCCTCAGTGTCACTGTGTAGCCTTCAATGTCGCTGTGTAGCCTTCATTGTCTTTGTATAGTTTTCAGTGTCACCACACATTCTCCAGGAGGCACCGTGGTCGAGTGGTTTAGGCGGTCAACTCGTGATCCAGAGGTCGCGGGTTCGATTCCCGCTCGGCTCGGTGTTGTGTCCTTGGGAAAGACACTTTACTCCTATTTTCCTCACTCCACCCAGGTGTACAAGTGGGTACCAGCTCTGCTGGGGAAGTATCTGGCGACAGACTAGCGTCCTGTCACAGGGGTGGTGAAAAACCATCAGTTCGCTTAACGCTACACATAAACCGGGATAAGCTCCGGCTCTATGGGCCTTCTGGCTCGAAAGAACATACTACACATTCTCCAGTGTTGCTGTATAGAATTCATTGTCACAATGTTGTCTTCGTTGTCACCATGTAGTTCAGTGTCACCACACATTTGTCAATGTCACCACACATTCTTCATTGTCGCCAAACTTTCTTCAGTGTCGCCAAACTTTCTTCAGTGTCACCAAACAATCGTTTCTTTTGCACTGCCTTTCTTCTGTGACATTTTTGTTTTGCTGTTCCCACACCACCCAGTTCAATTTCTCTGCCTCCAGCCATGCCCAGATTTGTTATGTCAATGCAACAGAAGTCCACTGGAAGCCTATCATTGTCAGGCGACTGTGGGGCCATTAGCCAGAGGGGCCCTGCACTGCTTCTGGGTCACTTTGGTGGTGAGCCAGACTGAGATGCACGCCTACCCAGGGTGGCAGCTACATCACTGTCCCTCCCGTTGTCTTCTCCTGTGAACCTCCAACCCTGAAGGCTTTAACACAAACTCACCACAGGCACAGAAGTGTATGGGAAAACCAAAACTGAGGTCACCATGAGACCAGAGTATCTGTGGCAACCATATTGGAGACAATTGTCTTTATTGCATGATGATTAATTCTTCTTCGTCGAACGCTCAGACAGCTACTATTGTTGTCTGTTATATGAGCGAAAATGCGTCATGCTGCCGTTAAGCGCCTGACAAGTCAGGCTCAGCGCATCCGACTTCGGCACAAGAGAGAATAGTTACCTTTTAAGTTCTTTCTGGAAAAAAGGCAGGAGAATGGACCAAGAAGGCAGAAAACAGACAAGAAGGTGACAGGAAGAAAAGGAACAAGGCAGAAACAAAGAGAGTGATAGAAAAGAGGAAATTTCTAGCACAGAATTTCCAGAATGTGGGGATGCTATTTATACTGATAGGCCCCCGGCATCCCCTCGGGGAATGATGATTAATGAGAAAGATGTAATGATGCTGCTATGGAAGTACATGTGCTTTGAGACTACTTGACAGGGCTGTATTCTGTTTACTATCATAATATATGCTGGCATCAACCAGGTCCAAGGGATACAGACACCGGCATGGCAGTCAGGTAATTAGAGCAGCACTCTCAAAATGACATCCGTAAAGTGGATGAAGCTCGACTGTGGGCCCAGTCTTCCCATGAGCTCAGAGCAAAGTCAATCTGGGTAGGAGCCAGCCAAAATCCGAAAAATCCCTATGCCTCTTTTGGGATTCAAACTTGCAACCTTCCAGTCCATAAGACCCTATCATCACACATTCTTCAGTGTCACTAGTCTTGTCCAAAGCCACCATACATTCCTTACTATTGGGGATGATGTCTAGACACAACACTAGTGTGCATGCTGTTTATATATATATATATGTATATATTCATTCTTATTGACACAAATGGCTTACTCTTCTGAGAGGCAGATTTGGTTTTGATGTGTGGGCAAGATGTTCTTCATGTATTCACACACAGACCTTTGATTATTAGTCTTATCCGAAGAATTTTTAGGGGAGTGGGTCAGTTCTGATATTAACTGGGGGAGATCCCCATAAACAGGCGTCTTGGTAGTGGGGGGGTGGGGAATCCCCATAAACAGGCATCTTGGTAGTGGCTCAACCCCATGCTCAATCCTGGCCTGTCAGGTTGAGATTGCAATGCTCTAACCACTAGGCATCTCACCTCCAACCCTCCGATTTTTTTTTTTTTTTTGGTTCCTTGGCTTGAGCTCCAAGGTTCACCAATGGTGAGATTTTGTGTATGTGACTGTTTTTGCCCACCACAAAGGTAGCTGCACTCCAGCTTCGGAGATAAAACTTATTCAACATGTATCATTGAGATATAAGCATGCCAAAACAAGTAACACACAATTGAAAATGTGACTGCTTTTCTTCGTTTTTGTTTGTTTGACCATGACACAGTAATGTAGAGATTGGAATTGTGCCAGGGGTAAGGGTCAGTGAATGTATATTACTGTTGTAATGACTGTTTATGAATCAGTGAATGTACTTTACTGTCTTGAGGACTGTTTATGAATCACTGAATGTAAATTACTGCTCTGATGACTGTTTATGAATCATTGATGTACTTTACTGTCCCGAGTACTGTTTATGAATCACTTGATGTATATTACTGTTCTAATGACTGTTTATGAATCAGTGAATGTAAATTACTGCCCTGAGGACTTTTTATACATATAAATGAATGTAATGTACTGTTCTGATGACTTTATGTATCAGTGAATGAAAGGAACTGTTCTGATGACTCTTTATACATATACATATAAGTGGAATTTATATTGCGCTATATCTTGCAAAAACAAATCAAAGCGCTTGCATTCATCCTACTCTAACACATGCAACAAGTTACAATTAATAGTTTTTACAAATTCAAATGTATACACACATGCACGCACGCGCACACAGAGGTTGTATATGAATGTAAGGTACTGTTCTGATTTTTCCCTCCATTAGAGCTCCGTTAGAGCTCCAATGTTCGCCACTTGTGAGATTTTTGCGTATGTGACCCCACACCCACACCATTTAGGTAGCTGCTTTCCAACTTTGGTGACGGTGTCGAAACACGACATCACCTGTGTGCATGCATTTTTTAAATTTTGTCATCTGTTCCTGCTAGCACACAATGGCCTACTCTTCTGAAAAGTAGAATGGGTTTTTAACATGTTTGCAGAATGTTCTGCATGCATTCGCACATGGGGCCTCTGTTTATAGTCTCATTCTAAGGATTTTATATTTGCAGGATGTTCTGCATGTATTTGTACGTGGGGCCTCTGTTTATAGTCTCATTCGAAAGATTTTATGTTTGCAGGATGTTCTGCATGTATTTGCACGTGGGGCCTCTGTTTATAGTCTCATTCGAAGGATTTTCTCGTCAAACTGGGAAGAAAGGGCAAGGCTGGAATGGAACCCAGAACCGCACTGCTTACTTGTTTGGCAGGTGAATGTTTTAACAGTCCTGCCACTTTCCTTAGCTGTTCTGATGACTTTTTATACATGTAAATGAATGACTGTTTATATAATTATGTATAAAAGTATAAATATATAAATGAATGTACTATACTGTTCTGATGACTGTTTATACATCAGTGAATGTAAGGTACTGCTCTGACAGCTGATACCTTTTAAAGCGATGTGTTCATGTTGCCAGTAATCTGCATTATTCTGGTCAAGATGTTTACACTGTTGGCATTCTTCATCATTTTTCTGTTCCTTTTCCAACCCTTATGTAAATGGAGAACAGTTCAGCTTTTCATATGTAACATATTGTGAGATATTAAAAAATACGATACAGTATGAGGTTATTGAATAATGAAATACTAAGAATTTGTGTTTGTTCAGATTATGTTTTTAGTATGAAGTGTGTATATGTGTATGCATGTGTGTGTTTATGTGTGTCAATAAAATTACATTGTACCTACACATGCTTTTTTTTAAAAGTGCATCTCTCTGTGCCTGTGAAGTCCCTTTCACCTTCTCTCTGGCTCCCATCTTTCCATAGGCATGCATACAGTGAAGATGCTCTTGACTGCAAGCTGACATCCTAAGGTGGTATGAAGGGTTTAAGTGGGAGAGAGAGGAAATTATTTTATGCTACAGAACTGAAGCAGAGATCATCTTAGTCCTTATAGCTCCTAGCGGAGCATAGGGCCTCAACAGTCTCCCTCCACCTTCTCCTGTCTCTGGCAAGGGTCTTGGCCTCTTCCCATGTCAGGCTGGAGTCTCTCAGCTCACTATGCAGGCTTCTCCTCCCGGTCTGTTTGGGGCGCCCTCTCTTCCTTTTCCCCTGCGGGTTCCACTCGAGCGCTTGTCTGGTGATGTTGCAAGGTTCCTTCCGTAGGGTGTGGCCGACCCAACGCCACTTTCGCCGCCTTACTTAGACTTCCATAGGCTGTTGGTTCGCCCTCATCCACAGGTCGGTACTTGGCACTCTGTCGAACCATCTGAGATAAAGGATCTGCCAGAGACATCTGTTGATGAAGGTCTGGATCTTGGAGGAGCTGGTGTTGATGACCCGCCAAGTTTCTGACCCGTAGAGAAGCACAGATTTCACGTTGGAGTTGAAGATCCTGAGCTTGGTGGTTGTGGAGATTGCATTTGTTCTCCATACGGGTTTCAAGATGGCAAATGCTTGGCGTGCTTTCTTTATTCTTGCCTTGATGTCTTCGTCTGTGCCTCCTGTCTGGCTGATCTTACTGCCCAGGTACACAAATTCACTGGCATCCTCTACTGCTTTCCCAGAGATGGTGACAGGAGCCTCTTGCTGGTTGTTGGTACGCAGTAGCTTGGTCTTCTCTTGACTGATCCTGAGGCCAACATGTCTAGCTGTGGTATCTAGGGCAGTGACTTTGCTTTGGATGTGCTGCAGGCGGTGGGATAGCAGAGCCAGGTCATCAGCAAAATCGAGATCTTCCAGCTTTGTCATGAGGGTCCATTGGATACCTTTCCCAGAATTTGCGTGAAGCAGAGATGGTGGTACATATTTTGCAAATTTGTGTGCCCTCCAAATTTGGCCATATTTGAAATTGTTGCAGAAAAAAAATTGGAAGATACTTCTTCTTCGAATGCTCAGACAGCAACTACTGTTTTCTGTCATGTGAGTGAAAAAGCATTGCATTGCCGTTAAACGCCTGACAAGTCAGGCTCGGCACATCCAACTTTGGCATAGGAGAAAACTGTTATCTTTTAAGTCTATCTGGTAAAAAAAAAAAGGAGAATGGACAAAGAAGGCAAAAAACAGACAAGGAGGAGGTGACAGGAGGAAAAGGAACAAAGCAACAACAAAAAGAGGGATAGAAAAGGGGGAATTCCTAGCACAGAATTTCCTTAATAAGGTGGCAATACTATGTGTATACTCCACAGCATACTTGCAGTATACTCCCCAGCTGCTGGGGAGTTTACAAATAGTATCCCCACCAGCCCCACAGGGGGATACAGATACAAGAAATCCTATTTTTGTCAAGGAAAAAAATCCAGATATTGTCAGCTATCATTCAGAGACTAGTTCCTCTTGAAACACTGTTGAGGCAGTTCACATGTGCCATTTTCACAACATCATGGCTGAACGTGATGGTGATTTTTGTGGAAAAACTTATCAAACTGATATACATCTATGCAAAAGGATGTCAACAGGCCAGCCTGGAGTGGGGTGCATTTGCAAATATAGAAGCACAACTAACAGAATTTGCCATTCGTTTTGGGGAATGGGACACAGAACCTGAACTACATCTCCTGCAATAGTGTAACTTGCGCCTATGTCTGCAGCTGGTGTGGAAAACAGTGGGAAAAATAACAATGTGCAGCACTTTCAGTTATAACAGCACTGGTCTCTAGACAAGTCATGGAAGACCAATCCCCTTGTCTCTTTCCTGTGTCTTTGAGTGAAAAATCAGTTTTAAAAAACCTGGTTAAAATGACAGAGCGACTCGTTCTGAAGTAATATTGGTGTCAAACAGGGCCTCTGACTTGATGCTGGACAGTGGTAAAGGCCCTTAACTCATTGAGGTTGTGCTTTTCTGTGACGTGCCGAAGCTTAAGAATCGGCAGACTTACGAATTTTTTAAAAACACAAAATTATGGTTAACTCAAGGGAAAGTACTCTGGCCTGTAGGGCAATCATTTAAACACAGTTGCTTTCCTTGGCCATAAGCTTGCCTATTTTTTGTCTGTTGGCCAATTTTGTTTGACAGGTCAAGAAGTGATATTTTGGGGAGTTCAGGCTTTCCAGTGTTATGATTCTTTAAAAATAATAATCTGTTGTACAAAAAGTGACATCACATGGATTCAGCCAGCTTCAGGGAACTTTACTTTGGTGAGAAATCATCACATTGCTTCAAGGGGACTAGTTGATGAATAGTTACGGCCATTTAAGATACCACCCCTAATTTTCAAACTTTTTATTTTTCAGCATTCAGTGACATATTTTGAAAATTTGTAAGAAATAGATACAGTCATCTATTAAAAAACTGTGAAACAATCTCAAAAGAAGACACTATAAACTTTTCAATGATGTATAATGTGTATGTCATTATTATGTTGGGTAAGTTTGCTGAATTTTTCAAATATAGCCAAAATCACGCGTCACCACAAAATGGCGGGATCCATTTCACTGCGACTCCAATGAGTTAAGTCTTGTTTTCTGACCATACAGTGATTCCACTTAGAATTTGCATTACTATTTAATCTGCTTTTGAACAGGGGCTATAACTTCATACTATACTGATAAAAGCATAGGACCCTCTTCACTTGTCTTCCCCACCTCTTTCTTTCTCTTTCTGTCTCTCTCTTTGACTCTGTCTCTGTCTCTCTCACACAGGCGTGCGTGCATGTACACATGTGTGCGCACACACACATTCCCCTTTTACACTAGTCTTTCCCATACCCACCTCTTTCTTTCGCACACCTGACTCCTGTTTTAATGTCTTCCCTTTCGAAAGCATTTTGGTCAGAAAGAACAAACATTTTATACATTTCTGTATCCTGGAAAAACAATAAACAAGAAATGAAGGAAAAAACCAATGAGGTTGGCACTGATGTTAACTCCAGAGGGAAAATCCTCTTTGAGATTCGAACATGGGTCAGCAGATCATGAGCACAATGACTATAGTTCACCATCTATGTAGCACTCTTTGCTCCCAACACCTGGGACGTTGAACATGATGGCTGGGGTATCTGTCTGCCAGTCTTCACAGTCCTGGATTCAGTTGGTTGGTTGGTTGCTGACGGAGGATGGTGGTGTTTCCTCTCAAGAGCCTTGATGAGGTGGTCAGGGATCTGTCGCTTCACTCTGTTCTTTGTGGGGATATCAGTTTGGGAGGATGATGTGCGCGGACAGTCTTTTCAGCTCCTGATTTTGGCTCAGGAGTTTTTCTTGTCACCTTTATTCAGGAGAAAGGAGGCCTGCTGTTTTCATCAAAGCTAACACTGGAATAGCCATGGCAACATCTTACATGACAAAACTCACCACCATATGGAAAAGTAAAGAGATCAGTTTCCCAATCAAACTAAAGCTCTACAAAGCCCTAATTCAGACTATCCTGCTGTACGGAAGTGAAACCTGGACATTGACTGCTGAAACAGCAAAGCGAATCCAGTCATTTGAAACAAAATGCCATAGAAAACTGCTGGGCATATCCTGGAGAGAACGAAAGACCAATGAATTTGTCAAGAGTCAAATAACACGGCTGGCAGGTCCACAGGAACCCCTTCTCACCATCGTCAAGAAGAAAAAGCTGACATGGTTCAGCCACGTCACCCGCCACAACACTCTGCCAAAAACAGTACTGCAGGGAACACTCGAAGGTGGCAGAAAGAGGGGAAGACAGAACAAGTCATGGATGGACAACATCAGAGAATGGACCAGGATGAATGACTCGGCACTACTGCGCAGAGCCGAGGACCGAGATGGATGGAGGAGGCTTACCACGGCATCGTCTTTCGTGTCTCCCACACGACCGCCAAGGTCACGGGTCTGATGATGATGATGATGATGAACACTGGATTAATTTTCATGCCCCATGTGATGAGCCCGAGGCCTTGTGTTCTGCATGTTGTCATTGGTTGCCGAAGTCGGTCTTAGCAGCAGTTGCCTAGGCATTGGGTGCATATTCCATAATCATGGAAGCCCACAGTTGCGGCGTATACTTGCCTCGACAGACTCGATAGGGTCGCCAGCACAACGCCTCATGTCTAGACACACCCGCATCACCCTCCCCACATCAACAAAGTTGTTGAGGCCCAAGCCCTTGAGCACTATCCACTCCCAAAAGAATCTTAAAATGGCACGACAGTGGAAGAGGAGGAGGTGTTACGACAAGACCGCCCGAGATCATAGACCACTGAGACCCAATGAAGTTGTACGTTTGCAAACTGAGAAGTTTCAAGAAACTAGCCATTGTAAAATCACAATTCAATTCAAACACTTTATTACCTCATAAACAGAGAAATTCATGTGGGTTACAAGCCATACATAAAAAAAGAAATAGGAAAACATTTATTACAGAGGAATAACATAATACAGTATACACCATAACCTCCCACACATGAAATAAAACCTATACCAGTACTTGATCATCTCAATAAAAAGAGGAATTCCAGAGACCACAAGCCATAATATATACATTAAAATGACTACAGGGTCATACATAGTCACCTCTGAGGGAGCTGACTATGTACATTAAAATGACTACAGGGTCATACATAGTCACCTCTGAGGGAGCTGACTATGTCCACAACCGGCAGCACCTAGTTCCAGAGAACTTCAGTTGAATGAACCAGGCTACAGCCCACGGAATTTTGTGCCAGCTCCAATGGCCATTCCTCCACCCCACACACCTCCACACCGACCCCTCAGACTGGGTTGCATGCCCCTGTTGCAGTTTCCCCACCCATAACCACTTTCCCAAGACCCATCCCCTCAGCCAGTGGGCACCCTGACCATTCCCCCTCCCAGTGCTTGCTGCCTTCATCCTCAGTCCCTGCTCCCAGCTCTCCTGCTCCTCCTCCTCCTGTGGTGCCCTGTCCGCGGTCCATGCCAGCTCAGAAACCAGGCCAAGATCAGCGCCAGCTTGTGCTGACACGCTCCGCGAGAGTTTCCAAGCCCAACCCGAAATATTGTGACAATTATTTGTAATTGAACCATTTTGCTTTTCTTTTCTTCTTCTGTCTTTTTTTTTTTTAACAGAAAAAGGCAGAAAGAGAAACAGACTCATAAATTGTTTATGAGTTTCATTTAAAAGGCTGTTGACATTTCATTTAAACTTCAATGGCAGACTCTCATAAATTGTGTGTGAGTTATCTGTGATGCACATAACATGCATTTAACAATTGCAATTTGGTTTCATAGTTTTATTCTCCAACTTGATTCGTTTCCTTGGGAAGGGAAATGTAGAATAAGTGTGTTCACTAGATATGGTAAGCATCGTGATCTGCTGACCCGGGGTTCGAATCTCGTTCGAGGATTTTTTCTCTGGAGTTAACATCAGTGCCGACTCCACTCCCCCCAAAAGACCTTCGGATGAGACGATAAACCGACGTTCCGAGTGCGAACGCACGCAGAACATCTTGCGCACAAGTTAAAACTCGTTCCGCTTTTCGGAAGAGTAGGCCATTGTGTGCCGGTGGAAATGGATGATAAAATATACAAAACTGCAAAAGCACGGGAGCTGGATGTAAAAAAGCAGTCGAGTACTTATTCCATTATCCTCGAAATAGAAGAATACATAAATAAATGAATGATTAAAGCATACGTCAATCTATAAGGTCACAAGAAAATACAAGGAGACTTCTTCCTGGCGAGTGATGAAACTGCCAAATGAAACTAGGCGTACAGGCTCATGTTCACTCTAAAGTCTCAGACTTTAATCTTGAGTGGAAGCATGTTATACAGTGTACAAAGTATTATAATAATAATGATAATAATACATAGAATTTATATAGCCCCATATCTTGCAAAAAACAAATCAAAGCCCTTTCGTTCATCCCACTCATTCACATGCAGCCATTTACAATTAATAGTTTTTACAAATTCAAATGTACACACACACACACACACACACACACCATATAAACACACATGCAGGCACACACATACATAACACAATTTCTCTGATATATTTACACATGCGCGTGTGCACGCACGCACGCACACACACACACACACACACACACACACACACACACACACACACACACACACACACACACACACTCACTCACGCACGGCCACAATTTCACTCATATACTCACACTTACTCACTCATTCACACACACACAGCACACACTCTCACACACACATGCACGCACGCACATACACACACACACACTCATACATGCACGGACGTATGCACACTCTCATACACACACTCACACACATGCACGCGTGCACGCACGCACGCACACCACACACAACACACACACACACACACACACACACACACACACACACACACACACACACACACACACAAAACACACTTAACCGTCTGATATCACTTTTTGGTGGAAGGACGTTAAACTGAAGAACAAACTAACACAAACCCACGCTCACTTAAAAATATAATACAAATACCTATGCAAATGAAAAATAGCTTGAAAAGTTCATATCATCCCATCTGGCCCAGGCCAAAAGCTGTGTCAGTTATTGATGTCAGCTTATTGCCAAGGCCTACATTAAAATGTTGTTATGTTGTAAAATGTTGTGTTGAGATTGCCTTCAGCCATGACAAGCTTTTAACATAACAACTTGCACTCTCCTTTAAAGGAGAAAAAAATCCTCTGAAGTCGGAGTATGGCTGCCTACATGGCGAGGTATTTGAAAAGAGTCATACAGGCAAACTTCTCATCCAGTGTACTTCCTATCTCACAGTGATTCCCAAGTGGGATGAGTGAGTCAGAGTGCATGTTCTGGGTGACCCCCCCCCCCCCCCCCCCCCCCAGGTAGTAAAGCTGGGGAATGCACAACAACAACATAGCATCCCCCCACCCCTACCCCTAAAAAAAGAATAAGAAAGTATTTTTTATTCAGGGCATTGACAAATCCATACGAAAAATGCAATAGGACTGAAAAATGGATCACAACACGCCCCCCCCCCCCCCTCCCCCAAAATGATAATTGTAGTGCCACAAAACAGACCAGCCCAAAACTAAAATCAAAATAATAGGCATGCAAAAAGAACTAATGATAAAAGACACCAACCTACATATCCTTATGACAAAATTGATGAGAGAGAGAGAGAGAGAGAGAAGAGAGAGAGAGAGAGAATTATAAAGTGTAGGCCTAAGGCAGAACATCTTGAACGCAATTTTCGAGTTCTAATATCATACTCAGTCTTTGTAATTATGGTCATAGAAATGAACATCACCATATATTATGGTAAACATAGTTATTACACTGAAAAAAATAAAATAATGAAATAAAACATTAAAAAATCAATTACAGTCGACACACAGAGTAGGATTGGGAATATAGAATATGAATAAAGCCTTCATCGGAACACAAACTGTAAACGCAACAAATAAAACTATTATAAGCAAAATATCCAAAGAGAGAGAGAGAGAGAGAGAGAGAGAGAGAGAGAGACAATGACAATGACAATGACAAATTCTTTTATTTCGAGGATAATGAATAAGCACTTATGTGCTTTTTTACATCCACTCCCCGCCCGTAGGGATACATCTTAATAATAATCCAATACTTATACTCTCACAAAGTAGAAACAAAGGGACGTAATCTTTTTCAAACAAAACAACAACAACAACCCCCCCAAAACAACAACAACAAACCAACAACAACAAAAAACAAAAAAATAAAAGAAAACCCTAAAAACATCCCCCCCCCACCCAAACATCACCCAACCAAAACAAACAAACAAACAAACAAACAAAAGAAAGAAGAAACAAATCAACAAAAAGAAGAAAAAAAAGAAGAGAAAAACAAACACCACCAACAACAAGAATAACAACAAAGCCAACAAAAATAACAACAATCAAACTTAATAAGTCATAAAAATAAACATCTACACATTGTCAAATGGTACACATATTTGTTACATATAACAATAAGATATTGAAATAGGGCATTCATTAAAACTTGAGTATAGCCGAAGCCGAATAAAGTATTGAAAATATAAAGTATGAATCCTTCATCAGGATACACTATAAGTATAAACAGAGAGAGAGAGAGAGAGAGAGAGAGAGAGAGAGAGAGAGAGAGACTGTGTTGAGATAGCTCTCGTGTATATTGATAAACGAGAATGTGCGAGATGTGATAGCGAAAGTAAACAGGATCTGGATCGGAGCACAGAATCGCTGATTCGCCACATGTGTTCGCTACGCAGCATTCTGGTGCATTGTGGGACAGACGCGTTACAGCTTGTCGATTGAAACTGTTGACCTGGAAATACGGAGCGGAAAGCTGATCAAAAACGTTCTCTTAGGAACTGAATTTGCAGGGAAAAGTGTATTTGATATTTTCCATGATATGCTTCTGCTTATAAGGTAAGTTATTTTTGTGTCAGGTGGATTGAAAACAAAAATCGTCAATGTTATGGGCGATAACTATTCGGAGATGATTGTAAATTTCAAAATGGCGAGAGATTACTGCCCCTGTACAAAAGGGGGACAATTGACTCTTGCATTCTTATCGAATTATCCCCCAAATCAACTCGGTTTTTATGTGTTTACTTAGTGTTTATGGCGCAGAAGATGTTTGAAATCGTCAGGAGCTTTAGAATAAAGTGATGTGGTGTCACTACGTTCAGGGGTGTTAGGACAAACAGACGGAACAAAAATGGCGTATGAACGACCGGGAACCGGCGGGATAGTATCGACCGAAGTGAAAATTACTGGGAAGTAGGGAGGTTCTTGGAGTAGGTTCCCCTTTGTGGAAAGATAACCCCTCCTTTTTCGGTTCCTCTTCTTTCGATTTTTCGTTTTGCGTTGACAAAAGCTTGAGACATTCGTGTCGCGTAATGTTGTTAATGTAAGATCTGCCACAAAAACCGTGTTGAATTATGCTCAAGGTCACTGGCGCATTTGAAATGGCGGTGGTATCATGTGACTTGCATCAGCGTAAGCGTCATGAACCTCTTGTTTTTGTGTGAGGGAGTCGGGAACGGGAAGTGAGCGACGTACAAACACGCAGTGTCGGTATTTGTTGTTATAACAATTGGGAATGAGAAAAAAACCCACCCAGATTCTTAACAAACCAAGCCAATAAAATGGGGGATTCGTTATTTATTTTATTGTCAGTTGATTTGACATGAAAATGGTCTTGATCGGAAGGCACTGATGGCTGTGATGGCTGGGCTCATTCATTTATTACCGTCGATCAATACGACAACAGTAGTTTATAATACATTATCTAGTTGAGTGAAATCCCCCAAAGAAGCAATCATGGACCTGTTCTGTAACTTACCATTGTTATAGATAATTTATAAGTGAGCTAGAAATTAACCCTTAAAATAAGACAACGCTTGTTATTAATATTGATATAGGACTAGCCCTAGGCCTATGACTAGAAACACATTCAGTATATTATAAGGAAATACACTTTAAATTCTTTCCAGAATAGACATAACTATCCTGTGTCCTTTACAGGGCATAAGTCACAATAACTGAATAAGTGCATTTTTAGTGGCAGTGTACTGCAGATGGAAGTAACAAAAGAGCTCCAACTGCAATATTATAGGATATCTCTACATTATTCAACTTATTGTAGGCTATTTAAAGTAAATGTGTGCTCACAATGAAAAAAAAATGCTGTAAAATTTGAGGAGCTGCAGCTCACCTGTTAGTGTTACTCACTTACTGAATTGAATCAATCCATTGAATCCAAACAATAGAAATGTGGAATGAAACCTGTCTTATTTTTTAACACTAACTGACTAAGCAGTTAGTGTCTAGGCCACTTAGTCATATGGTACATTGGTACGCAATGGTAGGCAGCAAAACACTCCAGGCAGAGCCCCACATCACAGCCCAAACATTACCAAGCAGACAGAACACATGTGAGATAGCCAGCCATGCAGTTCCTTGTTCAAAGTCAAAGTCAAAAACACTTTAATCATCCCATGAAGGGCAATTACAATACTGACAGGCAGATTGATACACATCAAATATATCAAAGACACAAAAGCTATATTTCATATTGGTTTTCAAATAAAATGTCACGAACACACACACACACACCAACACACACGCGCGCATGCGCACACACACGCAAACACCCGCAACGCATGCACACACATCAATTGTGAACACAATTTAAACCCATTGACTAGAAGACATAAAAACTTATTTTTACGCACGCATATACGCAGCACGTACACACGCACGTATGTGTGTGTGCGAACACGCCCACGCACACCCACACCATACACCAATATATGAATTCAATGTTTTAAGACCGTTGACTAGAAGACAGACTTATTTCACACACCCACGCACCCACCCACACACACACACATAATTGTGTATTGACTACACTCGTAACAATGACAATCAGGCAGATAATTCAGAGAAATGTAAAAACTAGGTTGTCAACATCATTGTGAAATCAGAATTCGAATGCTTACTGGCACAAAAGAATTTCTTTTTCTGTTAGTTTTGCTGATGGGACACTGAAAACGGCGTTCCGAAGGCAACATTTGAAATTCTGGAAACAAAGCATGGGAAGGATCAGCCAAAATGGCTGTGGCTTTGCGTACAAGCTGCTGATTGCAGAACGACATGAGATCTCTTTGTTCTTTTCCAATTATTTTTGAGCAGATTCTTACAATTCTCTGCAGGCCATTCTTGTTTTTAACACTAAGGTTATTGTACCAACAAATGAAAGCAAAACTTAGAACACTCTCTATGTAAGACTTGTAAAACAACACAAAGCAAGATATGAAAGAAAGAAAATGGAAAATTAAGAATATAATTAAGAGCCATAAGAATTGCAATAAGTTCAGCTGTAAATATTGAACGATGTTTACCAAGATAGTACGATTTCTCAATTTTAAGTGCTGGTATGACAAATGCAGAGCCTGTGTCATGATTTTTTAAAACAGATCCATCTGTATAAACTTTTAAGCAGTCAGCATACTTATTTTCAATATGTGACCGAACATCTGCAACCATGATGTTTTGATTTTCATTCTTTTTTTCATTAATATACTCTATATTAAAACAGGCTTTATTCATCTCCCATGAAGGACAAGGTAAAGCTTCTTTTTGGGTTTCTAAGTCATATTGGTTAAGGTTAGATTTTTGAAAGAGGTCTGATACATAATTGCCCAAATCAGCATTGTATGCTATAAAATCCCCAAACTTCAAGAAATTTTCTAGAATTATTTTTGAAATTAAGTATGTCATACACCTCCTATGTTTAAGAGGCATTCCTGTTTCTTTTTGTTGGGTGCCTTCTCACGTTGAAATTTTTTCAAATGAGTGGGCTGACAGAGCTGCAAAAAAGGGGTCAAGACATGACATGGAATCGATAGAACTGGATGTTCCCTTATCTATACAGGAGGGATACCGTATATTAGAACAAATTTCATGGGGTAAGTTTAAAGAATCTGGTCAATTCAAGGAACGATATGTAAAAAATTGCCGGACCACTTCCCATATTTTTGGTTATAGACTCCTTCTCAAATAGATTCGCGTTTTATAACTGTGAGAAGGGTTCATTCACTATATTTTAGAATGAAGTTAAATGCATTCCTTACAAAAATTTTGCAAACATGTCAGATGTCTATGTGGAGATCATATTTCCAATACTCATATCATATTTGAGTGCCCTATTGTAAAACCATTTTTACCTACATTTTCTGAACAGTCTCTGGAAAATATATTTGAAAATTCAAAGTTAGCCCTTGCCATTGCTAGATGTTTATTGCATAGTCCACTCGATTATTTATTGTAGTTACATTATTGTTATTTCATTTTTCTACGTTGTTGAGTTTTAAGTTTTGCTCCTGTTTAAGAGTATTATCATTACCTTTCTAGGTGTGGTGTTGGGTTTTGTTGTTGTTATTATTATTATTATTTCTTTTTTCTAAAAACCAAACAAAACGTTTTCAACTTCTTGATTATGGATAATAATATTCTTAGGAGTATGCCCTGATCTTCTGAAGTTGATAGGCAGGTCTTTAGTTTTAGAAACATTTAGCTCCAGATAGGCCTCGTCACACCAGTGTACGAATTCGGTGAGGGCTGGACCATGGTCTAAGACTGATCCGGATAAGAGGGATAACAGAGCACTATCGTCTGCGAACTTTACCAGAAAGGAATTTCCATAGTTGCTTCTGCAATCATCTGTGTATAGAATGTACAGAAGTGGTGAGAGGACGCAACCCTGCGGAGAACCAGTGCAGGTAAATCTAACCGAAGAAGATATTTTGTTGGCCAAAACACGCTGTGGTCTGTGTTGGTTAAAAATTCAATCAGCCAACGAACAAGTTGATTGGCTACGTCAAATTTTGAACTTATTTTATTAACCAGAACGTGAGGCTGCATTGTATTGAAAGCTGAACTAAAGTCAGCGAACAATATTCTGGCATGAGAGTCAGGTGTTTCCAAGTGGCTATACAACTTGTTCAAAATGAATAGTTTGGCATCTTCGACACCCCTTCGAGACCTGTATGCAAATTGCAGTGGGTCAAGGTCTTTCTCTGTAGCAGAAAGAATGAGAGATTTTACGATGTTTTCTAGCGTTTTCATCACAAGAGATGTGAGAGCTACAGGTCTAAAATCGTTAGGCCGAGAAGGATTGGGTTTCTTTGGAAGAGGTATTACATTGGAAGTTTTCCAAATAACCGGAATCTGACAAGTATCCAGTGAGGCCTGGAACAGGTGTTGAAGGACACTGGCAAGCTCAGTAGCGCAGAATTTCAGGGTTCTTCCACATATACCATCTGGTCAGGGAGATTTGTTAATATTTATTGCCTTTAAGTGTTTACAGATAATTTCTTCATCAACAATGACGCTATTCTCAGAAACTAGGGATTGCTTCAGATCATTTAATTCATCTGAGAAATCATGCTTTTCAAAGCGAGTAAAAAATGCGTTTAGATGGTCTGGTAAGTTGTTATCACATACTCCCTGCAAACTGATCTTTGACCTATGTTGGACACCTACCATATTTACTGCAGACATATTTTTGATACCTGCCATGCAGCACGAAAATTGTTCCCCGCAAACTTGTCTTCTATCTTATTTTTATATATACGTCTGGCCCGTGCAACAGCAGCTTTGACTTCCATATTTACTTCCTTCTTTTGTTGTTCTGTGCCTGTGTAAAATACTACTTTCTTTTTGTTTAAAACACGTTTCAGATCCTTTGTAACCCAAGGCTTGTTATTGGGGTAAATGGTTATCTCCTTAGTTGGAATGACACAACTAACACAAAATGAAATAGAACAAATAACATCAGTGAGCTCATTCAGATCTGAACACACATCATAAAACATATCCCAGTCAGTGCAATCAAAGCAGCCTTGCAGACTAGCTATACTATCAGCAGTCCATTTTTTTGTGGTCCTGACTATGGGTTGAAGGCGCCGAAACACTGACTGGTACATGGGTGCAAGAAGTTCAACGCAGTTGTGGTCAGATGATCCCAGGGGAGGCAAAGGCAACGATCTATAGGCGCCTGCTACAGTCCCATAGCACAAGTCTAAGGTCTTGTTTCTTCGTGTAGGGCAGGTCACATACTGTTCATAGTTCTTCAGTAGTTTAGTAAGGGAACAGTTATTGAAATCACCCAGGATAAACTTAGGGCATCAGGGATATAGAATCGAGCACATGGAGGTGATCTAATATATGTTCAGTTGCTCTAGCCACTCTTGCTTTGGGGTGGATGTAAACTAAAGTAAAAAATATTG
The DNA here is from genome assembly GCA_028751875.1 of Rapana venosa. NCBI lineage: Eukaryota > Metazoa > Mollusca > Gastropoda > Neogastropoda > Muricidae > Rapana > Rapana venosa. The sequence goes on along the minus strand of CM054144.1, from coordinate 6,461,805 downwards.
GCGGGAATTCCCGTGGTAAGTAAAAAGGCCGGAGCGAAATAGAGAGCAGTTCAATGTCCTCAACGGATAGTGTAGTTTCTAATTTTTAACATCACCACACCAACGCTCATTGATGTAGAAGCACAAACCTCCGCCATGTGCCTTCCCCATTGCGTGTGGGTCTCTGTCAAGCTGAATGGGTTGACCAAAGCCGTCTATTGAGAGGTCGCAGTTCGGTACGGCGGGACTCAGCCAGGTTTCGGTAAAGGCAAGAATTCCGGCTTTGTTATACTGATGTAGGTAGTTGATGTTAGCTTGAAGCTCGTCGGTTTTGGAGCGTAGGGACTGGACATTGGCCAGGAGCACGGTTGGTAGTGGAGTTTTCCGATTATTCAAATTTTTGAGTCTTTGTCTCACACCACCTTTCCTTCCTCGCTTTCTTTTCTTGATGTTCTTCCAAGTTTTATTGTTATTTGCTGATGGTAAAATATCACATGGAAAGTTGTAGTCTTGGCCTTCTGTTAACACACTGGCTGATTCCCTCAGGCTAAGGAGAAATTCTCGAGTGTACGATGACCGGCCATGGCTGTTGTCGTTAGGCGCGCCTCGCGTTCTGCCCACACTGCCACAGGAAGCCTGACCAGATCGTGCCCATACAGGGAATGATTTACTGCACATTGTTAATGAATTCTAGTGTCTGTTTTCATCAGTCTTTTCATTGCAGTATAAAATAAATACTGAAATACATTGGTCAGTTTTGTTTTTCTTAGCATGAACATCATTGTATAATATCAACTTATAGAATACATACAGCATATAAACAATATTATCTCCAAATTTGAAGGGATTTGGTTAATTCATTCAGAAGTTATGACTATTTTTGTAATTATTCTTAAATGTGCCTTCCACACTGGTCATTTTGGCCTTTTCTCCATTTTTGAGGCAAAATAGCTGCTAAAAGGATGACCCTACCACTCCTAAAAATAAAAGGATTAATCTGTATATATATACTAGAAACACATTCAAACAATTTCCAGAGAAATGATTGAAATATCTTGACACTGATGGGTCCTGAACATGGTACATTGTGAAATTTCACAAATTTGGAAATAGGGTTTTTCAATTTTTGGCACTTCATAAAATTTTTTCTATTGATCAGATTCATTTAATTTTTTGTTTCCATATTTTGTGTAGTAAGTAAAAGAGAGACGGTGATGATTTAAGGGTGTACCTTGCTATTTGAAAGAAATATGATCTGTCAAAGTTGGCCAATTATACATTTTGTGAGCACTTCACAGTAATGTCAAACTTCAAAAGGCCTTATCTTGAAAACTATTTAAAATATCACCATAATGTTTTTTGTACTATGTTTCTTTTAATGAGATTGTTATTTGTAAAGCAAAACTAAAAGCCATAACTCAGTAAAAATTTGTTGCTGCTGTTACCTAATTCATTCCTTGCAATCTGACGACCTGGGTTCGATTCCCGTTTCAAAGGGATATTTTCCCCTGGAGTTAACATCAGTGCAGACTCCACTCTCCCCAAAAGTCCTTCGGATGAGACTATAAACCGAGGTCCCGTGTGCGAACGCACGCAGAACATCTTGCACACACGTTAAATCCTGTTCCGCTTTTCATAAGAGTAGGCCATTGTGTGCCGGTGGGCCAGATGACATAATTTACAAAACCGCATACACACGGGGATTGGATATAAACAAGCACACGAGTGCTTATTCCATTACCCTCAATATAAAAGAATAAATAAAGAAATGAATAATTGAATGGCATAATTTATACCCTGGACCTAGGGTAAACGTGAAACAGATCAAACAAATTTACCAAAAAACAACACAGGCAATTGTTTGTGTCATGAATAAAAGAAATAGATTATGGAGTACTGGAAAAAAGTTGTGAATCATAGAATGTGAATATTTCATCCTATAATAATAAATGCTGTCTTTGCTGGAGACAAGTCACACACCCCTTTGTCTCATGCCTAACCACACCCATCCTCGTGCTTTTGATAAAATAGTTCTTGAATGGAATTGTATAACTATAGGGGGCAGATCCCTGTGGGACTCCCGGGGTATGCTTACAAAGCGAGCATTGCAAGAATAGGATCCCTGCCCTCCAACCAGGCATGTCGTAAGAGGCGACTAAGGTGGAACCCTTCCCCCAGGTTGGGGGTTGGGCACAGGGCTAACTACCCTGTCCCGTAAAAAAAAGAGAGTTACAGAAACAGCAACAGAGAAAACTTATACTTTTGCGTGCGAAGGACCTCCCGGGTCCAGTGAGACTCGTATGAATGCTGATGGCCAAAGCCGAGAGGAAGCTACCAGCAGGATAAGGGAAGACCTGAACACCACCAAAACTAAGATCAGACTAGGACATTGGAACGTGAGGACGATGTATGAGACGGGCAAGCTGGCACAGGTAACATTAGAGATGAGAAGATTCAACCTCCATGTCCTAGGAGTAAGCAAGAGTAAATGGACTGGATCTGGGAGAATGAGAACCACAACCGGAGAAACCGTCCTCTACTCTGGGAGAGATGACGACCAGCACCACGAGGGAGTCGCCATCATCCTCAAGAAAGGCGTTGAGCGATGCCTTATGGAGTGGAAGCCCATCAACAGCAGACTAATGAGTGCGAGACTGAAGGGAAGGCACATCAACATCACCATCATCCAGTGCTACGCACCAACCAACAACAGCAACGATGAGAGCAAAGACGATTTCTACCACCAGCTGCAGACAGAGACAGAGAAAGCCCCACGCCATGACCTCATCGTCATCATGGGGGACCTCAATGCCAAGGTCGGAAGTGACAACACCGACTATGAGAGAGTCATGGGAAAACACGGAGTGGGGAACAGAAATGACAACGGGGAGAGACTTGTGGAGTTCTGCGCCATGAACAACTTAGTGATAGGAGGGACCCTCTTCACGCACCGGGACATCCACAAGCTGACTTGGGCGTCGCCGAATGGGAGAGATATGAACCAGATTGACCATCTGATGATCAATGGTATGTGGAGACAATCTCTACTGGATGTGAGAACCAAGCGAAGTGCGGATGTCGGAGCGATCATCACCTGGCGACAGCACACATCCAGATGAAACTGAAGAAGAACACAAGACCAACCACTCAAGTGCGATTTGATACCCAGCGATTGAGAGACACCAACGTGAAGTCTGCATTCATCAACGATCTGAGGAACAGATTCCACATCCTGCAGAACATGACAGCACAGCATGACATAGATAACGACATGGAAGCAGATCTGTAAACTGTACACTGAGAGCAGCAAGGACAACATCGGCCATCAAAAGAAGAAGACCAACAATGACTGGATCCAACAAGAGACCCTCGATGCCATCAAAGAAAGAAGAGAGACCAAGAAGAGACTTCTGCAAGTAAAGTCTCCACAGCTACGAGAGAGGCAGGAAGTGTTGTACAGAGAGGCACACAGGAAAGTGAAGAGACTCGCACGCCGTGACAAGAGAGAAGCCATGGACCAGCTGGCAGCTGAGGCAGAAGAGGCGGCGGCCCAAGGAGAGCAAGGGAGAGTCTACAAGATCACCAAGAAAGCATGCAACAAATTTAAGAGAGCGCTGGGGGACCAATCAGGGACAGACAAGGGAAACTGTTGACAACAGAGAAAGAGCAAGAAGAAAGATGGGCTGAACACTTCCAGAAGTTCTCAACCGACATCCCAGAAGCTACAAAAGACTTGGACATTGATGTCAAGCCCCCAAATTCAAATTCAAATTCAAAAGCTTTATTATCTCAAAGACAGAGAAATTCCGGCGGGTTACTCGCCATACATAAAAAACAATAAACATTTAAACATAATATTTAAAACACACACACACTGTCCAACATCAGCACGCACCCATCATGAGATAAAATGCACCACAAATCTGCAATATCATCAGCCAGCCACAAACCCACCCCAACAAAAATCACTTTACTCATGTGCGCACAAGTAAACCCGTACGTTCGCACATTCACAGTCACTCGCGCACGAGCGCGCGCCACGCTCGCACATTGTAAACATTCGTACCATGCTCACGCATTTAATAAGTCAAATTGTTATAACATGTTGTATAAGACAAATATTAATTAAATTAATACTATGTTCTTTTAAGATATTGAACAGTCTAAAATAATAACACACGCACGTATTTAAAGAAAAGAAAAAAAAATCATTTGTATAACATATGATAAGACAAATATCAGTGAAGTTAATACTCTATTCTATTAGAAACTGAACACAGTTTACACTAATAAAAGGTAGCCTTTAGTCTCTCTCTCCCCCCCCCCCCCCCCCCCTCTCTCTCTCTCTCTTCTCTCTCTCCTCTCTCTCTCTCTCTCTGTCGTGGGCTTTAGTTCAATTCAGATTTATTGTCATACATCTATTAATTAGCAGAATTGAGGTTGGAATAAAACTATTTTTAAATCGCAGGGTTCTAGACTTGGGTACTCTGTAGCGCTTTGAGAAGGCAGGAGTTCAAAATATTTTGCAAGCACATGTGTGTCATCACTCACAATCTGTCTAGCTCTGTCTCTCACACGCATTCATAACAAGTCATTCACTTTCATTTGCTCACAGCCCACAATTTTGCCACATCTGGTTACAATCTTGTTTACTATGTTTTTGTTTTTTAACAGTCAGGCCCCCATACCAACAAACCAAGGAAAATGAAAGGACAGACTCAATAAAGCATCGGTAGAAATTTGGTAAAACTTTTACATTTACTTTAAGACTCCGGAGTTTTTGAAGGAAAAAAGATGCGTGAGTGCATTTTCTATTTACAAGATCTGTATTAGCATCAAAGTTTAGTTTATCATCAATAATAGTACCTAGATATTTGTATTGGTGTACACGCTCTACCTTTACACCATCAATGTAAAGATTTGGTATGGGCTGGGGGTCCCTGCGAAAATCAATCAACATTTCCTTAGTCTTTTTAACATTAAGGTCAAGACAGTTCTGTTTGCACCAGGAGGAGAACTCCTCAACTTGTTTAAAAATACATGACATGGAATTAGACAGATCTTCAGAGCAGAGTCATCAGAATATTTGATTAACGGTATAAGATCAGAAGCCAGTGCAGTCATTTGTGTAAAGGGTGAAAAGGATGGGGAGCAGAACAGTGCCTTGGGGAGAACCAGTGGAAGTTGATCTTTGAGTGGATATGGCTTTTGAAATTGAACAAACTGTGTCCGTGTGTCAAAAAGCTCATTATCCAGAGAATTAACCAAGGACAGACATCTATTGAGAGCAGTTTGAGAGCTAATAGATGGGGCTGAATGGTATTAAAGGCAGAAGAGAAGTCAATGAAAAGTATATGAACAAAGAGTCGGGTTTTTCTAGTGGGAATAAACATGCAGCAAGGTAATTGTAGCATCATTTGTGCTTCTGTTGGCTTTGTATGCAAACTGAAGAGGATCTAGATATGAAGAAGTAGAGAAAAGAAGCCGTTTGAGAACGATTCGTTCAAAACATTTCATTACTATTGGAGTGAGAGCAACTGGTCTATAGTCATTTAAAGATTTGGGGTGATTATTTTTTGGAACAGGACAAATTATTGATTTTTTCCAGAGACTTGGAACATGGCATGCTTTCAAAGACAGAGAAAACAAATCACTAAAAACATGACACAGCTGCTCTGCACAAGATTTTAAAAGCCGACCACAAATACCATCCACACCCACAGCCTTCCTCACATGCAATGCTTTAAATACTGATTTAACATCTGTAGCATGAACAGTAAAAACAAAGGAAGAGATAGTGGCTGCCATCAAGACCCCAAGAACGGCAAGTCACCAGGCCAGGACAACCTTGGTGCCGAACTGTTCAAGGCAGATTCTGAACTAGCAGCTGACATACTGCAACCACTGTTCACACTGCATGGAAGAACGAGAAAGTACCTGATGATTGGACCAAGGGATGATAGTCAAAATCCCCAAGAAAGGAACCCTGCGCGACTGCAACAACTGGAGGGGAATCACTCTTTTGTCTGTGCCAAGCAAGATACTGGCCAAGGTCATCATCAGAAGAATATCAGACGCTGTGGACGATGCTTTGAGGAAGGAACAACAGGGTTCAGGAAGCAACGAGGATGTATAGACCAGATATTCACGTTCAGAAACATCATCGAACAGTGCACAGAGTGGCAAAGACAACTGTATGTGAATTTTGTGGACTTCGAAAAGGCATTTGACAGCATACACAGAGACAGCCTTTGGAATATCCTTCACACATGGCATCCCATCGAAACTGGTACACCTTATCAAAAGCTTCTATGACAACTTCAGATGCTCTGTGGGCCATAGCAACACTGTCTTTGAAGTCAAGACTGGAGTAAGACAAGAATGTGTGATGTCAGCAGTTCTCTTCAATCTGGCATTGATTGGGTGATGAGGAAGACGACAGAAGACAACCCAAGAGGGATTCGCTGGAGCCTGTTCTCAACACTAGACGACCTTGACTTTGCGGATGACCTGGCGCTGCTGTACACACACACACCAACATATCCAGGAGAAACCAGCAGACTCCAAACATTTGGACAGCAAGTGGGGCTTCGTATTAGCACCAAGAAAACAGACACAAATGTCGCTCAAATGTGAACAACCAGCCCCTGTGAAAGTGAATGGAACTGACCTGCGCCAGACAGACAAGTTCACATACCTTGGCAGCATCATCAAACCAGAGGGCGGCACAAAAAGAAGACATCCACAACAGACTGGGCAAGGCCAGGAAGTGTTTAGGGAGAATGAACAATAACTGGAGATCAACTCAGTACAGCACCAACACCAAGCTTAAGCTATACCAAAGCTGTGTTGTGTCTACGCTCCTGTACTGTTCTGAGTGCTGGAGGATGACGGAAGTGGATCTTACCAAACTTCGATCCTTCCACACCATATCCTGCGAAGGAATCTCCGGATCTTTTGGCCAGAGAAGATCTCCAATGAAGACCTACTACGGAGATGCAGGCAAGAAGACATGGGAACCATCATCACCAGACGACGGTGGAAGTGGATTGGGCACATCCTCCGAAGAGACCCACAGTCAATCACAAGAACAGCATTGCACTGGACCCCAGAAGGAAGGAGAAAGAAAGGAAGACCAAAAGCAACGTGGAGGAGAACTGTAGAAAGTGAGATGAAGGCCATGCAGCACTCTTGGAGGTCAGTGACTAGTTGGCCCAGGATAGGCAGGAGTGAGAAGCGCTTTGTTGCTGCCCTACACACCACTGGTGTAATGGTTAATGATGATGATAAGGGGGCAGAACTAGCCTATTAGTGAGTACTTGTTATGTGCAATATTGGAGCGTTGCACTCGAGACTTGATGGCCAGTCACCACTGAGGCATCCGAAGGGGATTTTTCTCCCCTGGAGTTAACATCAGTACTGACTCCTTTCCCTGGAAGCCTTTTGGCTTTGGATAAGACTATAAATTGAGATCCTGTGTAGTGATCACATGCAGAACATCTTGCGCGCACATTAAAGCCTGTTCCACTTTTTGAAGAATAGGCAGGGTTTCCACTTTTTCTCAGATTTGCAGATTTTTATGAAGTTGAAAACCCAGTGTAAGAGTCTGTGAAAAATAATTTACCCCCACACACACAGAGAAAAAATAAAGTAGCTGTACTTCTGAGGGGTTCTCATGTGTTTTTAATTATTGATAACAATAGCAGATGACACGAGAACTCTTAGGTAAGATTTGGCATTGCTATCTTGCTTCTGAAGCTGAATTGAGTCTTGTGTGTCCATTGCCTAGAGATGAAAAAGAAAACAATGTCGCACTCTGACACTATGTGCACCAAGGTTCAGTGAAAGGGAAAGATCTTGACAAGCGCTGTGCAAACAACTGAGATGGTGCTGGCAGTGGTTGGACCAAAAAGCGGATGACTTGCTACTAACTCAGTACTTGGTGTTGCATGTTGATGGAAGCAGGAAAGGCTAACTGCACTCTGTGTAGTGTAGAGGTGTGTGTGTTATGGTAGAGGAGGTGTGCCACTCAAACCCAAGAAGCATAGGGAAGAAAGGAAGACGACGCAACAAAACTTCAGTTTGCCAGGTCAATTATTTGCATTTTTTCCTCCCAGAAAGTAGGTTGGTTAGTTTGAACCCAGTTCCCCCTTCCACTAGAAATAAATGACAAAGTGCCAGATTTTGAAGCCTGAGCAAACCCTGCACAGGACACACCCCTGCTGAACAAACAAACAAACAAACAAACAAACAAAAAATCATATAAAATCAATGGAAACCCAGTATTTTATATAAAAAAAAGCAACAAAAATCAAAGACATGTAGTTTCATAAGTTTTTATTTGAATGCTGCTCTTGTGATAAATGTCCCCCCCCCCCTCCCCCCCAACAACAACAAAAATGCAACAGGTACTGAGAAAAATGTTAAACTTTTCATCACTCATGGGAGTCTTCACTACTCCTTGGACTAAAAATGTCAAATTCTTTGGAATAAGGTTTTCTAGAAAGTCCGTGCAATATTTAGATCAATGTAAATTGCTTGCTGTGTATTTCAGTGTAAATCCTTAAAATAGGGCAACAATCATAACTGAATAATAATAATAATAATAATGTATGGAATATATAGCGCTGAATCTTGTAAAGCAACAAATCAAAGCGCTCAGATCACATGATTTTTTTAATTAATTTTTTTATAAAAAAAAAAAAATTATGTCGAGATAATGGAATAAGCACTCAGGTGCTTTTTTTTTTTTAAACATCCAATCCCCGTGTGTATGCAGTTTTGTAAATTTTGTCATCTGTCCCACCGGCACACAATGCCCATCAATGGCCTACTCTTTCGAAAAGCGGAACAGGATTTATCGTGTGCGCAAGATGTTCTGCATGCGTTCGCACACGGGGCCTCGGTTTATAGTCTCATCCTAAGGACTTTGACATTCAGTTCGCCATGATCATTTGCCACACCACTCAATGTCCCCTGGGGCCATTTTGATGCTGAAAAATTTGTGAAATTTGAAATTTTGTACCTGAAAAGCTACTCCATCAAATGACACACTATTTACACTGACAGAAAGCTGAGAAAAGGAACCTGCTGTTTTACGTCCCTCTAGTGATGCATTTTGGGTAAGCTTAAGGTGAAAGTGAAAGTAACACTAACAGACCATGTGTTAAGTGGGCCATATTGAGCAATTCAGGAAACAAATCATGCACTTTCTGTGGGCTATGTTGGGCTATAGCATTTCAGTGGTGGCTTGAACACAGGCTGTCAGATTGTGAACGCAACACTCGTAAGTCTAACCACCAGGCTATCTTGTATCCTGTCTTGTGTACACATGAAAAGCTGTTTTGCCAGTTTGATGAGTAGGCCATTGTGTATCATTAGGGATGAATGACAAAATTGGAAATGAATGTTTTCATTGGTGTAATGATGTTTCAGATGATAGTCCTGATGGTATTTTTAGATGATCAATATGATGGTGTCTTCAGGTGATAGGGTGGTGTTTTCGGTGATAAGATGGTGTTTCCTGGTGAAAGGATGGTTTCAGGTAGTGATATGTTCATTTATGGAGTGCTGGTGTTTTCAGGTGATGGCAGATGCAGCAGCAGACCAATATGTGGAGAAGGAGGAGGGAGAGAATGGGGGAACTGTGACTGATGCTCAGGTCCTGCAGACCATGGAGATTCCCAAGAACCTCCTGCAGGAAGACAACAATGCTGGGGAGGCTGCCTCTGCTGCTCTGAATATGTCATCATCTCCCAAAATGGGCAGGGAGGGGAGGAGGGGAAACAGTGGTGATGATGGAGGTGGAGGAGGGAGGGGACAGGGTGATGGGCATTGAGGAAGAGGTGGTGAGGAGACAGTGGCCATGCAGGATGGGGGGGGAGGGGGTAAAGCGGAGGAAGAGAATCGCAAGGAGCATCAGATGATGATGACAGGGATGATGAGGAGGCAGGCCTGCTGCAGCCAGGTGAGGCTCTCCGAGGAGGGGCTGATGACGAAGGAGAGACACGCATCATCAACCTGGAGGAAGATGAAGAAGAGAGGAAGAAGGAGCTGAGAAAGGGGAGAAGGAAAAGAGGAAGAGGCAAAGGAGCAGGAGGAAGGAGAAGAAGAGGAAGATGAAGAAACGACAACAGCCAAACAAGATGAGATGCAGCTACCTGCAGATGTCATCAGGAGCCAGGTTCTCTCCCCAGCTCATGAGAGTGAAGAGACCAATGTGGAGGTCAGGACCCCGTCCTCCAAAAGAACCATTCGCTCTCCAGAGAAACTGGCAGCTGCTCGAAAAGCTGCTGCCATCAGCTTTCGGCTTTGATGAGCCAGAAACTGCAGGTGAAGAAAAAGAGGGCTCAGCAGCAGACAAGGAAGTTGCCCAGCCCTCCAAACAGAGGAGATCTGCCAAATCCTCGAAAGAAGCTGACAGCTCACAGACAGAGCACAAGGAAAAGGCAGCTCCAGCTCCAGAGAGACGAAGGGACGGCCGCCTAAGAACAAAGTGCAGCAAGAGGAAGAAAGTGCACCAGAGCCAGATGCGCTGAAAAAAAGAGTAGAAGGGCAGAAAATCAGAGCCTCCTACAGAGGAGCCTGAGCAGCAGAAGGAGAAAGAGCCTGCAGTTGGGAGACTCCTCGCAGAGCAACTAGGCCCCCAAACGATACATGGATGAGGAGCCAGAACCCAAACAGAAGAAGAAAAGAAAACTCCTGCAGCAACAACAGGTCGTGGTCTGGGCGACCTCGCAAGGAACCAGCTGCAGAAGAAGAGGTGGTGGAGAAAACTAAGGCTGCAGAAGCCACTCCGCAAAGCTCCCAAGAGTCTGGTCGGGGCAGAGGGCGGCCCAAGAAAAAGTGAAGCCCCTTCAGCCGCAGAGCCATCCCCTGCTGCCAGCACACCTGTTGTGAAACGTGGGCGAGGACGACCAAAGAAAGATACTGTGGAAACTGCAGCTGAGGAGGAAACAGAGCCAGAAGAGAGCATGAAGAAGCTGAAGAAGAACCAGAGGCTCAAGAAGAAAGCAGGAGTCGGCGATCAGGGCGAGCCAAGAAAGCTGTTAGCAGTGATTCCAGCACCAAGAGCAGCAGTGGAAAAGGAGGTGGAGGCTGAGGAAGGACGGGCTAGTCCTCGTGTATTCGGAAGAGATGCAGTACAGGAGGCTGAGAAGGGCAAAAGCAGATCTGAAGAAACTTCTGCACCTTCCACACCATCCAGGAGAGGAAGGACCCGTCACACGTGATGATGATGAAGATTCTCAACCAGAACCTGAGGCTGAACCAGTAGAAACAGTCCGTCGGGGACGAAAACGTGTACATGATGAGGAGGCAGCTTCCCCCTCTCAAGCCGTAACAGCGTCTGCTTCTACTTCACCGCCGCGGAAAAAGCCTCGCAGCCAGAATGAGATTCAGATCATCCCTGCAGGCATGGAACGGGTCAAAGAAGAGCCGGTGGAGAGACATGAACAAGAGGAAGAAGAGGAGGAGGAAGAGGAGGAGGAGGAGGAAGAAGAGGAGACTGAAGCAGCAGCTCCAGTAACAGCACCCACCCCAGGTACACCAGCAGCACCCACAGTGCATGTCATTGCCTCTCAGTCGGTGACCATGATCGGAGGGTCCACCAGCACACCCCTGGTCAGTGCTCAAGACACCTACACCTTTGAGGAGCTGGAGAGTGCCACTGACATGAGTCAGGTCGAGGCCTCCTCCATCAGCATGGACGACTCTAGCTATGTGGCTGAAATGGGCACACAGACTCCTGGGAGGAGTTTGTAGAGGTGCACACCATCAGTGAGACAGGCAACCGCAGATCAGTGCAGACTCAGACAGATCCTCGACTGGAAGAGAAGAATATTGGACCCCTCAGTCATGACATGGAGTGTGACACCATGGATCTGAGGAAGAGGATGATGACTATGACGAGTATCGAAGACGGCGTCGACATGAAGATGACATCAGTCTCTTTGAGGACAATGAGCCACGTCGCAAGTCCATCAAACGCAACACAGAAGAAGCTCTGAAATGTCCTTTCTGTGAGAAAGCTTTCATCGCCTGGTGAAACACATCAAGGGCAAGCACTCTGAAGAGCCAGATTATGAAGAGGAAATGCGAAATGCCAAGTGGAAGAGAGAGGATCATGAAAGTGTCAACAGGGGGATCAGATGAAGCAGGGGATACCTGCGCTGAGTGTGGCAAGGTGAGTAATAGTGATAGCGCTTTGGCCTTTTGTTCCTCCTGTTGTTGTTATTCACTTATTGTTACTGTTTATTAATTTACTGTGATGAATGTGGCCTTTTGTTGTTGTTTTTGGGTATTGGTGCTGTTTATTTAGCAAAATCTGTGCGGTTGGCATGATGGTTAAAAATTGAAAGAAATCTTCTTTACTAGAATTGAAATGATTGGTATTAAATGCTGGATTCATGTTTGGTAAAATATCCAAAATGTATTCTATTTAATTAGTATTACAAGCATTATTGTATCCTGGATTGGAAAAAAAGTATTTTCAGTGTCTGGTGAATTATAAGACATCACATAGATGAAGAGATAACATTTTCAGTGTCTGGTGAATTATAAGACATCACATAGATGATAGAGATAACATTTTCAGTGTCTGGTGAATTATAAGACATCACATAGATGATAGAGATAACATTTTCAGTGTCTGGTGAATTATAAGACATCACATAGATGATAGAGATAACATTTTCAGTGTCTGGTGAATTATAAGACACACATAGATGATAGAGATAACATTTTCAATGTCTGGTGAATTATAAGATATCACATAGATGATAGAGATAACATTTTATTTTGGTTTCTGGTGAAGTACTTACCATGCAGAACACATTTTATTTTTGGTTTCTGGTGAAAAGTAACTTACAGAGCACATTCTATTTATGGTTTCAGTGAATAGTAACACAGAAACATATTTTACGTATGTTTCTGGTGAATAGCACTTGCCATACAGAACCCATTTATGTTGAATTGGGAATAGTATCCTACAGAACACTTTGCATGTCGGAATAGTACTTACCAACAGAATTAGCATGGTCTGTGAATAACTACCACAGAAAATTTATGCTGGTTTCTGGTGCTGAATACTACCATAACAGAACACTTTTAGTTGGCTTTCTTGAATGGACTTACCAACAACACATTTTATTTGGTTTCTGGTGAATAGTACTTACCATACAGAACACATTTTATGCATGGTTTCTGTGAATAGTACTTACCATACAGAACACATTTTAGTTTTGGTTTCTGGTGAATGGTACTTACCGTACAAACACATTTTATTTTTGGTTTATGGCGAATAGTACTTACCAACAGAACACATTTTATGCATGGTTTCTGGTGAATAGTACTTACCATACAGAACACATTTTAGTTTTTGGTTTCTGGTGAATGGTACTTACCATACAGAACACATTTTATTTTGGTTTCTGGTGAATAGTACTTACCATACAGAACACATTTTATGCATGTTTCTGGTGAATAGTACTTACCATACAGAACACATTTTATGTTGGTTTCTGGTGAATAGTACTTACCATACAGAACACATTTTATTATGGTTTCTGGTAAATAGCTTATACCATACAAACACATTTTATGCATGGTTTCTGGTAAATACTAAAATTACTATACCATACAGAACACATTTTATGTTTTGGTTTCTGGTGAATAGTAGTACTTCCATACAGAACACATTTTATGTATGGTTTCTGGTGAAACATAGCTTATCATACAGAACACATTTTTACATTTCTACTGATTGTAAACACAGAAATGTGAGCAACGAAGACACTGTAGGTGGATGTATGGTTTTCAGGTGAAAAGAACATGAACGCCCATGAACTTGCACAACAGAACCATGCAGGTGCTGCCATCTGCACCAAGGTGGTGCTGAATGACTGGCTGACTCACACATGCGCACGTGCACTCTGGACGGAAGCCCTACAAGATGCACCCACTCGTTATCCTCTGCCTTCTCCTGCAATTGCTACACACCAATCAATGTACAGCACACACACGCAAGGTCAGACATGTATACAGTCATTCAATATTCATGCACACAACACACACTGCAAGATCAGACACACAGCACACACCAACACACACATCAAAACAGCCTCACAGTTAGGTCAGACATACCACTTCAGATCTATGCACCACAGTAGGTCAGACATACACACATCAAAACTATGCACACAGCACAATCAAGGTCGGAACATAGCATTCTTTTTCTCACTGCCTATTTTGTCTGACTCCCTCTCACTTCCCTGTGCTGCATATATCTTGATGCCCCAACCATCAAGGTGGTCTAGAAGCTACAGGGAGCTTATTAATGTCGGACTGCGTATGCACCCCCCCCTTCTAAACTTTTAATAGCCAACAGCGAAATGCCCAAACTCTTTATAGCCAAAGCGAATCCCAACACATCGTAGCCAAAGCTGTAATGCCCACACCTTTAAGCCAAAGCGTAATCCCAACTCATATAGCAAAGCTGTAATGCCCAAACTCTTAGTACCAAACTAATGCCCAATCGATATAGCCAAAGCGAAATGCCCAACACATCTTTTATGCCAACTGTATGCCACTCTTAGCCATGCTGAATTCCCAAACCTGTACAAGCTCTAATCCCAAACTGTGTTGTAAATAATGTTCAAGAGCTTAATACCCAAACTCTCTAGGCTAAAGGCTTAGAATCCTAAACAGAGCTAAAGCTGTAATGCCAAACCTTTACAATGTATAGCACCCACCCCACCCTATGTTCACCCACCATTTTTTCGAATGCATCTGCACACCCTCAAACCTGTGCACACATGCAAGGCGGCCAAAACCCTGGCCCCTGATAGGTCCACCAAGCGGTTCACAAGGATGAAGTCGCCCAACCAGAGTCTTCATGCCGTGTGAAAAGCGCTTCACCAAAAATACCATGTGACCGCCACATGCTGATCCACACGGGAGAGAAGCCCCACAATGCCAACTTGGCCGCTGCTCAACAACATCCAAAACCCCATGTCCCAATCCAGCTGGTTCACAAGAACGTCCCCCTACATTGTGACATGTGTCATGAGACTTTAAACCCAAAACTCCTGCTGGAGCCATTGGCATAGTGACAGGTCTTACTGCGCTGTATCTCTGCCCTCTCTTCACTGTCTGTCTTCGACTGTCTGCTGCCGTCTCTTCTGACTGTCTGCCTTGTCTCTTTTTCTGACGTCGTCTGCTCTGTCCTTCCCGTCAGTCCTGTGTCTACTCCGATGTCTGTCTGCGTTCTGGGCTTCTGACTGGTCCTCAGCTTTTCACGAAGGTGGAAGCGCCAACCGAAACTTATATCCCGGTTGTAAAGCCTTCAACCAAAAATCCATGTTGGCCCAGCTGTCACAAGGGGAAACCCACAATGCCCCCAAAAATTTGGGGCCCGGGTTCAACACAAGCAAACCCATTCCCCAAACCCCTGGTTACAAAGCTTCCCCCTACAGTTACCCTTTTTTAAAACTTTAAACCAAAAAACTCCCTACACTTAAAATTTAAATTCTTTTCCCCCTTTGGCTGTTTCCCCTTTTTGGTCCCTTTCCGTCCGTCTCTTTTTTTTTTCGGGTGCTTTTTTTCCCCCTCCCTTTTTCTGTTTCCCCGATGCGCTTTTTAAAGCGCTGTTTCTGCCTTTTTTTGTGGTCGCCCCTTTTTTTTTCTGTGTTGGCGCTTCCCCCTTTTTTCTGTGTTTCGAAAGGCGTTGAGCGATGCCTTATGGAGTGGAAGCCCATCAACAGCAGACTAATGAGTGCGAGACTGAAGGGAAGGCACATCAACATCACCATCATCCAGTGCTACGCACCAACCAACAACAGCAACGATGAGAGCAAAGACGATTTCTACCACCAGCTGCAGACAGAGACAGAGAAAGCCCCACGCCATGACCTCATCGTCATCATGGGGGACCTCAATGCCAAGGTCGGAAGTGACAACACCGACTATGAGAGAGTCATGGGAAAACACGGAGTGGGGAACAGAAATGACAACGGGGAGAGACTTGTGGAGTTCTGCGCCATGAACAACTTAGTGATAGGAGGGACCCTCTTCACGCACCGGGACATCCACAAGCTGACTTGAGCATCGCCGAATGGGAGAGATATGAACCAGATTGACCATCTGATGATCAATGGTATGTGGAGACAATCTCTACTGGATGTGAGAACCAAGCGAAGTGCGGATGTCGGGAGCGATCATCACCTGGCGACAGCACACATCCAGATGAAACTGAAGAAGAACACAAGACCAACCACTCAAGTGCGATTTGATACCCAGCGATTGAGAGACACCAACGTGAAGTCTGCATTCATCAACGATCTGAGGAACAGATTCCACATCCTGCAGAACATGACAGCACAGCATGACATAGATACGACATGGAAGCAGATCTGTAAACTGTACACTGAGAGCAGCAAGGACAACATCGGCCATCAAAAGAAGAAGACCAACAATGATTGGATCCAACAAGAGACCCTCGATGCCATCAAAGAAAGAAGAGAGACCAAGAAGAGACTTCTGCAAGTAAAGTCTCCACAGCTACGAGAGAGGCAGGAAGTGTTGTACAGAGAGGCACACAGGAAAGTGAAGAGACTCGCACGCTGTGACAAGAGAGAAGCCATGGACCAGCTGGCAGCTGAGGCAGAAGAGGCGGCGGCCCAAGGAGAGCAAGGGAGAGTCTACAAGATCACCAAGAAAGCATGCAACAAATTTAAGAGGAGCGCTGGGGGACCAATCAGGGACAGACAAGGGAAACTGTTGACAACAGAGAAAGAGCAAGAAGAAAGATGGGCTGAACACTTCCAGGAAGTTCTCAACCGACATCCCAGAAGCTACAAAAGACTTGGACATTGATGTCAAGCCCCCAAATTCAAATTCAAATTCAAAAGCTTTATTATCTCAAAGACAGAGAAATTCCGGCGGGTTACTCGCCATACATAAAAAACAATAAACATTTAAACATAATATTTAAAACACACACACACTGTCCAACATCAGCACGCACCCATCATGAGATAAAATGCACCACAAATCTGCAATATCTCAGCCAGCCACAAACCCACCCCAACAAAAATCACTTTACTCATGTGCGCACAAGTAAACCCGTACGTTCGCACATTCACAGTCACTCGCGCACGCGCGCGCACGCTCGCACATTGTAAACATTCGTACCCATGCTCACGCATTTTAATAAGTCAAATTGTTATAACATGTTGTATAAGACAAATATTAATTAAATTAATACTATGTTCTTTTAAGATATTGAACAGTCTAAAATAATAACACGCGCACGTATTTAAAGAAAAGAAAAAAAAATCATTTGTATAACATATGATAAGACAAATATCAGTGAAGTTAATACTCTATTCTATTAGAAACTGAACACAGTTTACACTAATAAAAGGTAGCCTTTAGTCTCTCTCTCCCCCCCCCCCCCCCCCCCCCCCCCCCCTCTCTCTCTCTCTCTCCTCTCTCTTCTCTCTCTCTCTCTCTCTGTCGTGGGCTTTAGTTCAATTCAGATTTATTGTCATACATCTATTAATTAGCAGAATTGAGGTTGGAATAAAACTATTTTTAAATCGCAGGGTTCTAGACTTGGGTACTCTGTAGCGCTTTTGAGAAGGCAGGAGTTCAAAATATTTTGCAAGCACATGTGTGTCATCACTCACAATCTGTCTAGCTCTGTCTCTCACACGGCATTCATACAAGTCATTCACTTTCATTTGCTCACAGCCCACAATTTTGCCACATCTGGTTACAATCTTGTTTACTATGTTTTTGTTTTTAACAGTCAGGCCCCCATACCAACAAACCAAGGAAAATGAAAGGACAGACTCAATAAAGCATCGGTAGAAATTTGGTAAAACTTTTACATTTACTTTAAGACTCCGGAGTTTTTGAAGGAAAAAGATGCGTGAGTGGCATTTTCTATTTACAAGATCTGTATTAGCATCAAAGTTTAGTTTATCATCAATAATAGTACCTAGATATTTGTATTGGTGTACACGCTCTACCTTTACACCATCAATGTAAAGATTTGGTATGGGCTGGGGGTCCCTGCGAAAATCAATCAACATTTCCTTAGTCTTTTTAACATTAAGGTCAAGACAGTTCTGTTTGCACCAGGAGGAGAACTCCTCAACTTGTTTAAAATACATGACATGGGAATTAGACAGATCTTCCAGAGCAGAGTCATCAGAATATTTGATTAACGGTATAAGATCAGAGCCAGTGCAGTCATTTGTGTAAAGGGTGAAAAGGATGGGGGACAGAACAGTGCCTTGGGGAGAACCAGTGGAAGTTGATCTTTGAGTGGATATGGCTTTTTGAAATTGAACAAACTGTGTCCGGTGTGTCAAAAAGCTCATTATCCAGAGAATTAACCAAGGACAGACATCTATTGAGAGCAGTTTGAGAGCTAATAGATGGGGCTGAATGGTATTAAAGGCAGAAGAGAAGTCAATGAAAAGTATATGAACAAAGGAGTCGGGTTTTTCTAGGTGGGAATAAACATGCAGCAAGGTAATTGTAGCATCATTTGTGCTTCTGTTGGCTTTGTATGCAAACTGAAGAGGATCTAGATATGAAGAAGTAGAGAAAAGAAGCCGTTTGAGAACGATTCGTTCAAAACATTTCATTACTATTGGAGTGAGAGCAACTGGTCTATAGTCATTTAAAGATTTGGGGTGATTATTTTTTGGAACAGGACAAATTATTGATTTTTTCCAGAGACTTGGAACATGGCATGCTTTCAAAGACAGAGAAAACAAATCACTAAAAACATGACACAGCTGCTCTGCACAAGATTTTAAAAGCCGACCACAAATACCATCCACACCCACAGCCTTCCTCACATGCAATGCTTTAAATACTGATTTAACATCTGTAGCATGAACAGTAAAAACAAAGGAAGAGATAGTGGCTGCCATCAAGACCCTCAAGAACGGCAAGTCACCAGGCCAGGACAACCTTGGTGCCGAACTGTTCAAGGCAGATTCTGAACTAGCAGCTGACATACTGCAACCACTGTTCACAGCTGCATGGAAGAACGAGAAAGTACCTGATGATTGGACCAAGGGAGTGATAGTCAAAATCCCCAAGAAAGGAACCCTGCGCGACTGCAACAACTGGAGGGGAATCACTCTTTTGTCTGTGCCAAGCAAGATACTGGCCAAGGTCATCATCAGAAGAATATCAGACGCTGTGGACGATGCTTTGAGGAAGGAACAAGCAGGGTTCAGGAAGCAACGAGGATGTATAGACCAGATATTCACGTTCAGAAACATCATCGAACAGTGCACAGAGTGGCAAAGACAACTGTATGTGAATTTTGTGGACTTCGAAAAGGCATTTGACAGCATACACAGAGACAGCCTTTGGAATATCCTTCGACACTATGGCATCCCATCGAAACTGGTACACCTTATCAAAAGCTTCTATGACAACTTCAGATGCTCTGTGGGCCATAGCAACACTGTCTTTGAAGTCAAGACTGGAGTAAGACAAGAATGTGTGATGTCAGCAGTTCTCTTCAATCTGGCCATTGATTGGGTGATGAGGAAGACGACAGAAGACACCCCAAGAGGGATTCGATGGAGCCTGTTCTCAACACTAGACGACCTTGACTTTGCGGATGACCTGGCGCTGCTGTCACACACACACCAACATATCCAGGAGAAGACCAGCAGACTCCAAACATTTGGACAGCAAGTGGGGCTTCGTATTAGCACCAAGAAAACAGACACAATGTCGCTCAATGTGAACACACCAGCCCCTGTGAAAGTGAATGGAACTGACCTGCGCCAGACAGACAAGTTCACATACCTTGGCAGCATCATCAAACCAGAGGGCGGCACAAAAGAAGACATCCACAACAGACTGGGCAAGGCCAGGAATGTGTTTAGGGAGATGAACAATATCTGGAGATCAACTCAGTACAGCACCAACACCAAGCTGAAGCTATACCAAAGCTGTGTTGTGTCTACGCTCCTGTACTGTTCTGAGTGCTGGAGGATGACGGAAGTGGATCTTACCAAACTTCGATCCTTCCACACCATATGCCTGCGAAGAATTCTCCGGATCTTTTGGCCAGAGAAGATCTCCAATGAAGACCTACTACGGAGATGCAGGCAAGAAGACATGGGAACCATCATCACCAGACGACGGTGGAAGTGGATTGGGCACATCCTCCGAAGAGACCCACAGTCAATCACAAGAACAGCATTGCACTGGACCCCAGAAGGAAGGAGAAAGAAAGGAAGACCAAAAGCAACGTGGAGGAGAACTGTAGAAAGTGAGATGAAGGCCATGCAGCACTCTTGGAGGTCAGTGACTAGGTTGGCCCAGGATAGGCAGGAGTGGAAGCGCTTTGTTGCTGCCCTACACACCACTGGGTGTAATGGTTAATGATGATGATAGGGGGCAGAACTAGCCTATTAGTGAGTACTTGTTATGTGCAATATTGGAGCGTTGCACTCGAGACTTGATGGCCAGTCACCACTGAGGCATCCGAAGGGGATTTTCTCCCCTGGAGTTAACATCAGTACTGACTCCTTTCCCTGGAAGCCTTTTGGCTTTGGATAAGACTATAAATTGAGATCCTGTGTGTGATCACATGCAGAACATCTTGCGCGCACATTAAAGCCTGTTCCACTTTTTGGAAGAATAGGCAGGGTTTCCACTTTTTCTCAGATTTGCAGATTTTTATGAAGTTGAAAACCCAGTGTAAGAGTCTGTGAAAAAATAATTTACCCCCACACACACAGAGAAAAAATAAAGTAGCTGTACTTCTGAGGGGTTCTCATGTGTTTTTAATTATTGATAACAATAGCAGATGACACGAGAACTCTTAGGTAAGATTTGGCATTGCTATCTTGCTTCTGAAGCTGAATTGAGTCTTGTGTGTCCATTGCCTAGAGATGAAAAAGAAAACAATGTCGCACTCTGACACTATGTGCCACCAAGGTTCAGTGAAAGGGAAAGATCTTGACAAGCGCTGTGCAAACAACTGAGATGGTGCTGGCAGTGGTTGGACCAAAAAGCGGATGACTTGCTACTAACTCAGTACTTGGTGTTGCATGTTGATGGAAGCAGGAAAGGCTAACTGCACTCTGTGTAGTGTAGAGGTGTGTTGTGTTATGGTAGAGGAGGTGTGCCACTCAAAACCCAAGAAGCATAGGGGAAGAAAGGAAGACGACGCAACAAAACTTCAGTTTGCCAGGTCAATTATTTGCATTTTTTCCTCCCAGAAAGTAGGTTGGTTAGTTTGAACCCAGTTCCCCCTTCCACTAGAAATAAATGACAAAGTGCCAGATTTTGAAGCCTGAGCAAACCTGCACAGGACACACCCCTGCTGAACAAACAAACAAACAAACAAACAAACAAAAAATCATATAAAATCAATGGAAACCCAGTATTTTATATAAAAAAAAGCAACAAAAATCAAAGACATGTAGTTTCATAAGTTTTTATTTGAATGCTGCTCTTGTGATAAATGTCCCCCCCCCCTCCCCCCCAACAACAACAAAAATGCAACAGGTACTGAGAAAAATGTTAAACTTTTCATCACTCATGGGAGTCTTCACTACTCCTTGGACTAAAAATGTCAAATTCTTTGGAATAAGGTTTTCTAGAAAGTCCGTGCAATATTTAGATCAATGTAAATTGCTTGCTGTGTATTTCAGTGTAAATCCTTAAAATAGGGCAACAATCATAACTGAATAATAATAATAATAATAATGTATGGAATATATAGCGCTGAATCTTGTAAAGCAACAAATCAAAGCGCTCAGATCACATGATTTTTTTAATTAATTTTTTTATAAAAAAAAAAAAATTTATGTCGAGGATAATGGAATAAGCACTCAGGTGCTTTTTTTTTTTTAAACATCCAATCCCCGTGTGTATGCAGTTTTGTAAATTTTGTCATCTGTTCCCACCGGCACACAATGCCCATCAATGGCCTACTCTTTCGAAAAGCGGAACAGGATTTATCGTGTGCGCAAGATGTTCTGCATGCGTTCGCACACGGGGCCTCGGTTTATAGTCTCATCCTAAGGACTTTGACATTCAGTTCGCCATGATCATTTGCCACACCACTCAATGTCCTCTGGGGCCATTTTGATGCTGAAAAATTTGTGAAATTTGAAATTTTGTACCTGAAAAGCTACTCCATCAAATGACACACTATTTACACTGACAGAAAGCTGAGAAAAGGAACCTGCTGTTTTACGTCCTCTAGTGATGCATTTTGGGTAAGCTTTAAGGTGAAAGTGAAAGTAACACTAACAGACCATGTGTTAAGTGGGCCATATTGAGCAATTCAGGAAACAAATCATGCACTTTCTGTGGGCTATGTTGGGCTATAGCATTTCAGTGGTGGCTTGAACACAGGCTGTCAGATTGTGAACGCAACACTCTAAGTCTAACCACCAGGCTATCTTGTATCCTGTCTTGTGTACACATGAAAAGCTGTTTTGCCAGTTTGATGAGTAGGCCATTGTGTATCATTAGGGATGAATGACAAAATTGGAAATGAATGTTTTCATTGGTGTAATGATGTTTTCAGATGATAGTCCTGATGGTATTTTTAGATGATCAATATGATGGTGTCTTCAGGTGATAGGGTGGTGTTTTCTGGTGATAAGATGGTGTTTCCTGGTGAAAGGATGGTTTCAGGTAGTGATATGTTCATTTATGGAGTGCTGGTGTTTTCAGGTGATGGCAGATGCAGCAGCAGACCAATATGTGGAGAAGGAGGAGGGAGAGAATGGGGGAACTGTGACTGATGCTCAGGTCCTGCAGACCATGGAGATTCCCAAGAACCTCCTGCAGGAAGACAACAATGCTGGGGAGGCTGCCTCTGCTGCCTCTGAATATGTCATCATCTCCCAAAATGGGCAGGGAGGGGAGGAGGGGGAAACAGTGGTGATGATGGAGGTGGAGGAGGGAGGGGACAGGGTGATGGGCATTGAGGAAGAGGTGGTGGAGGAGACAGTGGCCATGCAGGATGGGGGGGAGGGGGGTAAAGCGGAGGAAGAGACATCGCAAGGAGCATCAGATGATGATGACAGGGATGATGAGGAGGCAGGCCTGCTGCAGCCAGGTGAGGCTCTCCGAGGAGGGGCTGATGACGAAGGAGAGACACGCATCATCAACCTGGAGGAAGATGAAGAAGAGGAGGAAGAAGGAGCTGAGAAAGGGGAGAAGGAAGAAGAGGAAGAGGCAAAGGAGCAGGAGGAAGGAGAAGAAGAGGAAGATGAAGAAACGACAACAGCCAAACAAGATGAGATGCAGCTACCTGCAGATGTCATCAGGAGCCAGGTTCTCTCCCCAGCTCATGAGAGTGAAGAGACCAATGTGGAGGTCAGGACCCCGTCCTCCAAAAGAACCATTCGCTCTCCAGAGAAACTGGCAGCTGCTCGAAAAGCTGCTGCCTCAGCTTTCGGCTTTGATGAGCCAGAAACTGCAGGTGAAGAAAAAGAGGGCTCAGCAGCAGACAAGGAAGTTGCCCAGCCCTCCAAACAGAGGAGATCTGCCAAATCCTCGAAAGAAGCTGACAGCTCACAGACAGAGCACAAGGAAAAGGCAGCTCCAGCTCCAGAGAGACGAAGGGGACGGCCGCCTAAGAACAAAGTGCAGCAAGAGGAAGAAAGTGCACCAGAGCCAGATGCTGCTGAAAAAAAGAGTAGAAGGGGCAGAAAATCAGAGCCTCCTACAGAGGAGCCTGAGCAGCAGAAGGAGAAAGAGCCTGCAGTTGGGGAGACTCCTCGCAGAGCAACTAGGCCCCCCAAACGATACATGGATGAGGAGCCAGAACCCAAACAGAAGGAAGAAAAGAAAACTCCTGCAGCAACAACAGGTCGTGGTCGTGGGCGACCTCGCAAGGAACCAGCTGCAGAAGAAGAGGTGGTGGAGAAAACTAAGGCTGCAGAAGCCACTCCGCAAAGCTCCCAAGAGTCTGGTCGGGGCAGAGGGCGGCCCAAGAAAAGTGAAGCCCCTTCAGCCGCAGAGCCATCCCCTGCTGCCAGCACACCTGTTGTGAAACGTGGGCGAGGACGACCAAAGAAAGATACTGTGGAAACTGCAGCTGAGGAGGAAACAGAGCCAGAAGAGAGCATGGAAGAAGCTGAAGAAGAACCAGAGGCTCAAGAAGAAAGCAGGAGTCGGCGATCAGGGCGAGCCAAGAAAGCTGTTAGCAGTGATTCCAGCACCAAGAGCAGCAGTGGGAAGAAGGAGGTGGAGGCTGAGGAAGGACGGGCTAGTCCTCGTGTATCTCGGAAGAGTGCAGTACAGGAGGCTGAGAAGGGCAAAAGCAGATCTGAAGAAACTTCTGCACCTTCCACACCATCCAGGAGAGGAAGGACCCGGTCACGACGTGATGATGATGAAGATTCTCAACCAGAACCTGAGGCTGAACCAGTAGAAACAGTCCGTCGGGGACGAAAACGTGTACATGATGAGGAGGCAGCTTCCACCTCTCAAGCCGTAACAGCGTCTGCTTCTACTTCACCGCCGCGGAAAAAGCCTCGCAGCCAGAATGAGATTCAGATCATCCCTGCAGGCATGGAACGGGTCAAAGAAGAGCCGGTGGAGAGACATGAACAAGAGGAAGAAGAGGAGGAGGAAGAGGAGGAGGAGGAGGAAGAAGAGGAGACTGAAGCAGCAGCTCCAGTAACAGCACCCACCCCAGGTACACCAGCAGCACCCACAGTGCATGTCATTGCCTCTCAGTCGGTGACCATGATCGGAGGGTCCACCAGCACACCCCTGGTCAGTGCTCAAGACACCTACACCTTTGAGGAGCTGGAGAGTGCCACTGACATGAGTCAGGTCGAGGCCTCCTCCATCAGCATGGACGACTCTAGCTATGTGGCTGAAATGGGCACACAGACTCCTGGGGAGGAGTTTGTAGAGGTGCACACCATCAGTGAGACAGGCAACCGCAGATCAGTGCAGACTCAGACAGATCCTCGACTGAAGAAGAAGAAATTTGGACCCCTCAGTCATGACATGGAGTGTGACACCATGGATCTGGAGGAAGAGGATGATGACTATGACGAGTATCGAAGACGGCGTCGACATGAAGATGACATCAGTCTCTTTGAGGACAATGAGCCACGTCGCAAGTCCATCAAACGCAACACAGAAGAAGCTCTGAAATGTCCTTTCTGTGAGAAAGCTTTCATCGGCCTGGTGAAACACATCAAGGGCAAGCACTCTGAAGAGCCAGATTATGAAGAGGAAATGCGAAATGCCAAGTGGAGAGAGAGGATCATGAAAGTGTCAACAGGGGGATCAGATGAAGCAGGGGATACCTGCGCTGAGTGTGGCAAGGTGAGTAATAGTGATAGCGCTTTGGCCTTTTGTTCCTCCTGTTGTTGTTATTCACTTATTGTTACTGTTTATTAATTTACTGTGATGAATGTGGCCTTTTGTTGTTGTTTTTGGTATTGGTGCTGTTTATTTAGCAAAATCTGTGCGGTTGGCATGATTGGTTAAAAATTGAAAGAAATTCTTCTTTACTAGAATTGAAATGATTGGTATTAAATGCTGGATTCATGTTTGGTAAAATATCCCAAAATGTATTTCTATTTAATTAGTATTACAAGCATTATTGTATCCTGGATTGGAAAAAAAGTTATTTTCAGTGTCTGGTGAATTATAAGACATCACATAGATGATAGAGATAACATTTTCAGTGTCTGGTGAATTATAAGACATCACATAGATGATAGAGATAACATTTTCAGTGTCTGGTGAATTATAAGACATCACATAGATGATAGAGATAACATTTTCAGTGTCTGGTGAATTATAAGACATCACATAGATGATAGAGATAACATTTTCAGTGTCTGGTGAATTATAAGACATCACATAGATGATAGAGATAACATTTTCAATGTCTGGTGAATTATAAGATATCACATAGATGATAGAGATAACATTTTATTTTTGGTTTCTGGTGAGAAGTACTTACCATGCAGAACACATTTTATTTTTGGTTTCTGGTGAAAAGTACTTACAGAGCACATTCTATTTATGGTTTCTGGTGAATAGTACACAGAACATATTTTACGTATGGTTTCTGGTGAATAGCACTTGCCATACAGAACCCATTTTATTTTTGGTTTCTGGCGAATAGTACTTACCATACAGAACACATTTTATGCATGGTTTCTGGTGAATAGTACTTACCATACAGAACACATTTTATGCATGGTTTCTGGTGAATAGTACTTACCATACAGAACACATTTTATGCATGGTTTCTGGTGAATAATACTTACCATACAGAACACATTTTAGTTTTGGTTTCTGGTGAATGGTACTTACCACACAACACATTTTATTTTTGGTTTCTGGTGAATAGTACTTACCATACAGAACACATTTTATGCATGGTTTCTGGTGAATAGTACTTACCATACAGAACACATTTTAGTTTTTGGTTTCTGGTGAATGGTACTTACCGTACAGAACACATTTTATTTTTGGTTTATGGCGAATAGTACTTACCAAACAGAACACATTTTATGCATGGTTTCTGGTGAATAGTACTTACCATACAGAACACATTTTATGCATGGTTTCTGGTGAATGGTACTTACCATACAGAACACATTTTATTTTTGGTTTCTGGTGAATAGTACTTACCATACAGAACACATTTTATGCATGGTTTCTGGTGAATAGTACTTACCATACAGAACACATTTTATGCATGGTTTCTGGTGAATAGTACTTACCATACAGAACACATTTTATGTATGGTTTCTGGTAAATAGCTTATACCATACAGAACACATTTTATGCATGGTTTCTGGTAAATACTAAAATAGCTTATACCATACAGAACACATTTTATTTTTGGTTTCTGGTGAATAGTAGTACTTGCCATACAGAACACATTTTATGTATGGTTTCTGGTGAACAGTGCTTATCATACAGAACACATTTTTTACTTTCTACTGATTTGTACCACACAGAAATGTGAAGCAACTGAAGACACTGTAGGGTGTGATGTATTTTTCAGGTGACAAAGAACATGAAGCGCCACATGGAACTGCACCAGCAGAACCGCATGCAGGTGCCCTGCCCCATCTGCACCAAGGTGGTGCTGAAGACTGGCATGAGCTCACACATGCGCACGGTGCACTCTGGACGGAAGCCCTACAAGTGCCCCCACTGCGACTACTCCTCTGCCTTCCGCGGCAATCTCAACACACACATCAAGGTACAGTGCACACACACGGCAAGGTCAGACATGTATACACACTTCAAGATACATGCACACACACACACACACATCAAGATCAGACACACACACACACACACACACACACATCAAAATACTATGCACTCACAGTCTAGGTCAGACATACACACTTCAAGATACTATGCACTCACAGTCTAGGTCAGACATACACACATCAAGATACTATGCACACACACAATCAAGGTCAGACATGCATTCTTTTTTTCTTCACTGCCTATTTTGTCTGACTTCCCTGCTCATCTGCCACTGTGCTGCCTATTATGATCTTGATGCCCCAACCATGCCTAGGCTGGTCTTAGAAGTCTACAGGGAGCTTATTAATGTTCGGCTGCTGTGATGCCCCCCTCCCCCTTTTAAACTTTTTATAGCCAAAGCTGAAATGCCCAAACTCTTTATAGCCAAAGCTGTAATGCCCAAACTCTGTAGCCAAAGCTGTAATGCCCAAACTCTTTATAGCCAAAGCTGTAATGCCCAAACTCATTATAGCCAAAGCTGTAATGCCCAAACTCTTTATAGCCAAAGCTGTAATGCCCAAACTCGTTATAGCCAAAGCTGAAATGCCCAAACTCTTTATAGCCAAAGCTGTAATGCCCAAACTCTGTAGCCAAAGCTGTAATGCCCAAACTCTGTAGCCAAAGCTCTAATCCCAAACTTTTTTTAAATACATGTTCAAAGCTTTAATACCCAAACTCTCTACAGCTAAAGCTCTAATATCCATAAACTATAGCTAAAGCTGTAATGCCCAAACTCTTTACAATGTTAGTCAAAGCACTAATCCTCCAGCTCCTCATGTCTCCTTGATTTTTTTCAGGGAATGCATCTGCACACCCGTCAGTACCTGTGCAACACATGCAAGGCTGCGTTCAAAACCCTGGGCGCCCTGATAGGTCACACCAAGCGGGTTCACGAAGGATGGAAGTCGCCCAACCAGAAGATCTTCATATGCTCGGTGTGTGAAAAGCGCTTCACCAAAAAGTACCATGTGGACCGCCACATGCTGATCCACACGGGAGAGAAGCCCCACAAGTGCACAGACTGTGGCCGCTGCTTCAACAACAAGTCAAACCTCATGTCCCATATCCAGCTGGTTCACAAGAAGCTGTCCCCCTACATGTGTGACATGTGTCATGAGACGTTTAAACGCAAAAAACTCCTGCTGG
Organism: Rapana venosa; assembly: GCA_028751875.1. NCBI lineage: Eukaryota > Metazoa > Mollusca > Gastropoda > Neogastropoda > Muricidae > Rapana > Rapana venosa. The sequence continues at coordinate 6,433,368 of CM054144.1, read as the reverse complement.
AGCACATTGGCAAGGTGAGTGGACAGTGGTCTTCTGCCGCAGCTTTCGGTCTGCTTGCCTGTCTCTTTCTGACTGTCTGTCTCTTTCTGACTGTCTGTCTGCTTGTCTGTCTCTTTCTGACTGTCTGTCTGCTTGTCTGTCTCTTTCTGACTGTCTGTCTGCTTGTCTGTCTCTTTCTGACTGTCTGTCTGCTTGTCTGTCTCTTTCTGACTGTCTGTCTGCTTGTCTGTCTCTTTCTGACTGTCTGTCTGCTTGTCTGTCTCTTTCTGACTGTGTCTGCCTGTTCCTTTTCTGTCCAGTCGACCTCCTTGTCTATTTTCTGCCTCTTGTCCATTCTGCTTATTTCCCAAAAGACTTTAAAAGATGACAGTTCTCTTCATTGCCGGGTTAGATACACTAGGCCCGCCCGCCTTGTTAGGCACTGTAACCGGCAGCGCAATACATTTATTGCTCTATACAGGAAACAGTAAGTGTCGTCTGAGTGTTTGTAAAGAAAAGACAACCGTTGTCCTGTAAACCACGCAGCTGTAGAGGCGAGGTTTGCGCAGACACCTGTTCAGTGAGAGAAAAGGCAAGTGCGCTCTTTGTATAGTGTATCATCCTTCAAGGAAAGAGAAAGATTCACACACACACACGGAGGATCACTGCTTATGTGAACGCTTGATATCTGGTTGTGTGTATGGGGAGGAAAGGGTGTCAGTGATATAGACTTAGATGTTTGTTACTACTATTTGCCTTTGGCTCGACTGACTTGCTAATGAAAAGATACTGAAGGTGAAAAGAAATATCAACACACACCACACATTACCACAATGGTGGTTTTTTATCAGCATGGGACATTAGCTCAAGCGGCCAAGCATGCATGCATTACTGATATGCTTCTTTCTTATATCCTTTTGTTGTTGTTGTTTTTTTCCGTTTTTTTGGGGGCCCGAACAACTCATCCCCTACGTGCATGTTAGGTTGAAACGGCCGGCCCCCGCCCCCCCCCCCCCTTTTTCTTTCTTTCCTTCTCTTTCATGAGCTGTGGCTCTCTTAGCTCTCTCCTATATCACACTTCTTACCTCCCACTCATCGTCTCAAAAGCAACTTTTAAGTTTCAGATTTGTTTTTTTTTCATCACTCTACACACTCCATAGTTGTCATCAAGGTAGATTCAATCAAATCATATACTTAATTGTGAGTCTGTGAGAAGCCTTGGAGGTTTTTTTTCTTCTTGACATCCACTCCCTGCCTTTCAAGATTACAATCATGATTAATAATAGTCACTTGCAATCCTCCCCTCAAACACAAATAACGTGCCGCACACAAAGACAGCAACCCTATAACCCCCCAAAAAAGTCCAATGAGGAGCGCGCCGACCCAACAAACAACCCAAGACTAACCCCCCCAATACACTGACACGAGCTGCACGTATTATTTATTTTGTAATTATCCCACACTTAAGACTCCCCCCTCCCTCCTCTTCCAAACAAAAAAACAACAACAAAAAAAAAACCCCAGCCCCCAAACTACACCGAAACAAACAAGCCAAGGCAGCCAGCAAGGCGAGAGATTTAGATTTTTGGCTAAATACACCATTCTCATCAAATCACACACATCAATGTAATTTCAAAAAAAATCCACACGAAAAAACGCCGAGCAGGAGGTAATCAACCCGCAATTAAATTGCTCATAGATTTAAAAAGTGAACCCCCCCCCCCCCCATAAAAAATAAGAAAGAAAAAAGAAAAAGCATCATGTACAATAAAAAATAATGGCATAACCATTCACACCACAAACAAATACACAGATTACAAAGGGTGAAAAGGTATCTGTATAGAAACAACTTGGGAACATAAACTAGCTTTTTTTTTTTTATTTCTATGTCTATAAATTTGTTTCTGAATCTGTAGCTGTGATGTGTGCGTGCTGTGATTTATGTAGGTTATTCGTTTTAGGTCCTAAGCATACGATGTGAGAGAGCAGAGGAGATGACGAATCTTTCATAGGTTTGTTTTGGATTGTTGTTATGGTGTTTCTGGTAAAAAAAGAAAATCATGTGATGATGATTTAATAGTGAGACCATTCTTTCACCCTTGTCCCAATATAAAACAACCAAAAAATAGCCATTAAGAGGGTGAAGATTTTTAAAGTGAAATATCTGTACCTTAACTCATAAACTTTGACACACAAAGAATATATTTGATTGCGACACTCCTGCTAAATGAATCATTGATTACAACTATAAAACAAATAAAAATTTGGCTGTTTTCAAACTGAGAAGTAATGATTGAGTGTTAGAAATGACATTGTCTTTCACAAAATTACGCAACTACATTCTTCTTCTCTCTTTTCCTGTGTTAGGACAAGTACGAGTGATTGTGACTAGAACGTGTGCGCTTTGCATTATGAATGCTGATCCGGTTTGAATCCTGTTCAGGCCCGTATTCTTTTATTTTTTGATTTTTTTTTTATTCTTTTTTTTTTTCTTCTTTTTTTCTTTTCTTTCCCCACCTGTAGTTTACATCAGGGCTTCGCACACTCGAGCCCCCAAAAAGTACTTCAGCGGTATCTAAAAACCAACGTCCCGTGTGTGAATGCACGCAAACATCTTGTACAACTTGATAAAAGCAGTCGCTTCAGAAGAGGTTGCCGGTGGAATTGGTAACACGAATTACAAATCTGCATACACTTGTGAACTCTGATGTAAAAAAGCACATGAGTCATATTCCATAATCCTTAAATACAAGTGTAAAAACACGCACAAATTAAAAAGAAGAGTGAATCAAACAATAACTAATGAAATAATCCAGGCCTGGTTATTTAGCCAGTATTTTATAACAATGACTGTATATATTTGAGGTAATCGGTGGGTCCTAGAGGTAACGGCGCCTTTCTAATAAGGAGCGAAGCAGTGCCGGTTGGTGTTGCAGTGTTCGTATCCCGTTTTGGGGCCCGATAATTTTTGCACCCATCCATAGACCTTTTGAGTGGTGGTCTGGGCGCTGTTCCTTCGGATGAGACGATAGAACCAGAGGTCCCTTGTGTGTTAACACTAGATTTAGCGATGCGTCAACTGAGCAGAAGAAGCCACGGCAACCAAGGGATTGTCCTGCATAAATTCATTTTTAGAAAAAAAGCCGACAGCGTGATTGGAAAACAAAACAGTTGGCAACAAATAAAAAAAAAAAAAAAAAAAAAAAGGAGGGTGCTGTTCTGTGTACGCCTCTCCCCATTTAGAGCAGCCCGAATTTCACAGCATAATTTAAGAAATCTCGTGACTTAAAGTGTATAAAATAAAAAAAATACAATAAAAAAAATAGAGTGTTCAGGCTGCTAATTACATGTGTATGCCTTAGATAGCAACCGGCTGTGTTTAAAAATAGAAGCGAAATGCTGTATAAGAAATGAAGCGGCTGATTTAGTTCACACAGTAGAATCTGTGTAAGCCTGCAATAACAGAGCTGACTTAACCATTTCAACTTTTGCGTAAGATTGTTATGTGTGGGCTTTGACTAACCAGTACTAAGCGAGTAATCTTCACTATTTTCATCAGATCAGCTTGTGCAAGCAAATACACTAATCTGGATTGTGGTGTGTGAGTCATGTGCATAGTTCCTTATACTTAATTATTATATCATATTGTTATTATTTCTAAATGAATCCTCTCTGGATCTGACAGTCAAAAATAAATTGATTGGATGATTTGGATAGTCTAGACATGCCTTTCATTGGATGATTTTCATAAATAAAATGTCCTACAAAAAAAAGTGTGGTGTGTGTGTATTTGATAAAGGCTGGAAATACTAGAAGCGTTTTGGATCTTTCTTTTTCTTCCAATTGATGAAAGCTGTCTGACTTATTGCAGATGATGAACTTATTTTGTCCTGAGCCCCGCCCTATTATCATATGTGCATCGCGACCTGAGTGGTGTATTTATTTACCAGTGAGCACGCGTAGATTGAGGGAGGAAGTGATCGAGCGCGTGCTGAGTAGAGCCTGACATTAATGCATGATGATGGACTGACCTGACTAACTATGTCAGATGATGGACCGACCTTTCCATTGTTGTTGTCTGAAGATGTCACCTGACATGACTATTGGCAGTGATTTGGGACTGGACCTACGTTAGCAGATGGATGGTCCGAACCTTTTACCATTGCGATGAGGAACTGACATGACTATGTGGCGATTGATGGGACTGACCAGAATGCAGATGATGACCGATTCCTTTAACCAGGGCTTTGATGAACTGACATGACTATTTGCAGATTGATGGACACCTGACCATTAGCAGATGTGAACCTTAGACCTATACCTTACTAGTTAGAGGGAAAGGCCCGACTGAGCCATTGGCAGATGAAGAACTGACAATTCTTTTGCAGATTGATGGACTGACCTACCTTGGCAAGATGATGTCTTGACCTGTCTACCTGGCAATGATGACCTGACCCGCCTATTGTGCAATGAAAGACTTGAACCTGACTATTACCTGATGTATGGGCCGTCACCGAAGCTCTTTGGTAAAATGATGATGGACTACTGACTATTGGTAGACGATGAACTGACGACTAGGATGGAATTAATTTAATGTCGAGCTAAGTTTTTATTTTTTTTTAATTTTTATTTTTGTACAGGTTTGTAGAGGGATTTAAAATTTTAAGAAATATTTTGGACATGTTACTGATACTTGAAAAACTACACATGACACACACACACACACACAAACCGGAAGGCAAGACTGTGTGATGAATTTGTTTTATTAGAACATGGAGCACAGTACCCATAGATGACAACCGATACACACTAGACACACAAACTCCACACACATATGTAAGCCCTATATCATCAAATAATGATAAGAGGAACAGAAAAGTGTTTGGCACAAGTAGCACGCACCTACACAGTAGAACGACACATATATACATTTTTACACAAACCTTGCATATCATATCGCTTATCATATTAAACAACGCTACCACACACTCTCTAGATGGCACCATATATAGAATCCTTCTCTTTCACACACCACTCACCATCGCACACACTATCGATACTGGCTATTCTTGAAACACTGTCTGGCAGTGGCATACAACAATGCTGTCCAAAAAACTAAAATTACAACACAGGAGAAGATACTGCGAATCCTCTGTCATGGTATCTGCCATGAAGGGTGTAAATCCAAATGATAGATTTGTTCCACATCACAATAAAGGTAAACACAGGTACAGGGAGATGTACAAACAAGCTGACGATGTTGGATCGCAGATGAAGGTCTTGAAAGGCTGGTACCATAGTACTGGTAGCTGTCAGCTGGAAGCTAGGCGGGGGAGGAAAGGAAGAGGCTAGGGAGAGAAGGACAGGAGCAGGATGTAGTAATGAGGGAGGAAAAGTGAGGAAAGGAGAAAGGAAGAAAAGAAGGAGACACGCTGAAGTACGGCCTCGGCCGTACCCAAGCCCCGCGCCCGGCTCGCCCCGATTTCACCTCGCGCTGACGTCTCTATCTTGCCCTTTCCTTTCCCTCCACCACCGTCGCCTAGTGCGCCAATCAGGCCCCGCGAGGCCCCCACCCCAGTGGAGACCAGTAGTCTCCGGGCAATAGTACCCCGGATTGTCCGACCATTAACGGCTGACATCAGCCAGCCATGTAAGCATAACGATCACCATACCCACCTCGAGCAACCCCATCCCCACCGGCTCAAACTAGAACCATTACGGTGTATCAGGACCCCCATCAGGGGGCATTAAAGGGACACCATCACCCTGTCACTCCACCCCCACACGCAGGAAAATAATATAAACAAAACACGACCAAAAAAAAAAACGGAAAACGACATGCCAGCCTCCCTACATCCAATCAAACCAACCCTTCACACTCGCAACCCTCCCCCTCCACCTCCTCACAAATCTGGACCCACCAAATCAAAAATACTTAATTAACCCTCCACAGCACACACGACCAACACGGCTGTCCACTTCTTCTACGAAAGCTAGCCACCAGGAAACAGCAAAATGACACATTATAACACAGAACTCGCCATCACCTGAAGACTTGCACAAAGTCACAAGCAGGTAATAGACAAACTCAGAGATTGCACTGCTGCAACTCTCCTTACTACAGCAACCTCACTGCAGAAGTACTGCGACCAGAACTTAACAATAAAAAATCCCCATTTCACAAAGAAAACTTTCCTGTGATGAACACTAACTCACAAAACACCTGCATAACCAGATTTCACCTGGACTGGCGACAGGCAATTTCATCTATAAATGTACGGACTATAACGAACTCAACAATGTGACAGAAACTTGCTGACAGGCAACCCCCTAAACAATACAGACTTCATATGATAACAAGGCAAGCTACAAAAGTCATACTGAGGAACCAACCTTCCCATCATATAAAAAAGCCTTTGACGGCAACCTTCACCGGATAACCCGAAGCTGACCCGTCACAGGACCTTTCCAACAGCAACCTTCACCTGCTAGCCTGACACATGAATAAAAAACAATTTAGTGTGTTGTGGAAACACTAGACGATATTATCGACATAATCACAATGACAATCCTACCATGTATTCTGGCATCAACCAGGACCTGAGAGATCGGACACTTCCAGTGTTGGTCAGGTAATTTGAGCAACACTTAAAATCGCACTTGTGAAGTAGACGAAGCTTGACTGTGTGGTCCTAGTCTTCCAAATGCTCACAGCAAACTCGCTATGGGTAGGGGCCATTAAAGTCTGAAAAATCCTTATGACTCTTATGGGATTCGAATCTGTGAACTTCCAGCCTGTAACCCAGTATGCTAACAACTGCACCATGGCAACTACTTAAGATGTCTTGTGACACAGTGTGATCGGTACTTCATGCACTAAAATGACTTGTGTTCTATGACACAGTGGAGATCGTAGCTTCATGCACTAAAAAGACTTGGAATGTTCTATGACACAACGTACTGTGAACGGTACTTCATACACTAAAAAGACTTGTGTTTTATGACACACTGTGAACGGTACTTCATACACTAAAATGACTTGTGTTCTATGACACACTGTGAACGGTACTTCATACACTAAAATGACTTGTTCTATGACACACTGTGAACGGTACTTCATACACTAAAATGACTTGTTCTATGACACACTGAACGGTACTTCATACACTAAAATGACTTGTGTTCTATGACACACTGTGAACGGTACTTCATACACTAAAATGACTTTAATTCTATGACACTCTATGTTCCACATTTCAGACACTAAGATGTCTTGTGTTGTATGACACTCTCTGTCCACTCAAAGACAGTCTCCTGCAAAGTCGGGGTGTGGGAGAGGGGGCTCGAGACCGCTGGCTGACCAAGGGAGAAATAACTGCCGGACATTCCTTCCAGCTGAGGGGCTGTGGCCACATGCAGAACTGCCAGTGCTGCTGTCTCTGGACTCTTGTCAACACAGAACACAATTATCAATGAACTGAAGCCACATGTAGTATTGCCAGAGAGCTACATTTTCTGGACTCTGTCAACACAACAATCATCTGGACTCTGTCAACACAACAATCAATGAAGTGAAGCCACATGCAGAACTGCCAGTGCTGCTGTCTCTGGACTCTGTCAACAGAACACAATTATCAATGAACTGAAGCCACATGCAGCATTGTCAGAGAGCTACATTTTCTGGACTCTGTCAACACAACAATCAATGAAGTGAAGCCATTCATCTGCAATAAAAAGACTATTCAATACAGAAAAAGATTGAAAATTGGACAGTTCTATGAAAAGTAATTACAAATTGAAATGGTAGACTGCAGAAAGTGACACAATGAGACATTGACAAATTTTGCATCGTAACAGGTGGTCATAATGAGGGTTTGGGTGTTATTAAATAGTGTTTTTAAAAGCAAAATGAAAAACCCATGATGCCATGATACTTCTGGCCCAGCTGCTCAGGTATCATGGTACCTCACATTCAGAGTTCCCACATTCTTTTCATGTGCTGGAGGTGAACAGGCATCAAAGATGTGGGACTGGGGGTTCAGGGGAGAGGGTCATTGGAGAAGAGGGTCATTGGAGAAGAGGGTCATTGCAGGGACTTTGTGGTGGTCATCACCCTGAGTGGCGTCTCACTCAATCTGGGTCCACGACTAAGCTATCACTGTGATCAGTAGGGGGGCTAAGTAGATGGTGTCCTGCAAATGTTAGCATACAACAGGTACTATTGAACACAACCAAAGTGACCCAGCAGCAGTGCAGGGCCCCTCTGGATGGCGGTCTGAAGGCAGCCTAGCATTGAAAAGCTCCCTGCAGACTTCAGGCCCTGAGGATGTGACACCACAAGCTGGAGTGGAGAGATCGAAAAGAGCTGTGCAAGAACAGCAGGATAGGAATGTTAAGATGAGGCAACAACAACAATACTTACAACAAGAATCAAATCAGCAGAAGGCCCATGACACAAGCCACAGACAGACCAACACACTAACCATGAAAAAAGTAAGACAGACAGACCACACACTACCAATGAAAAAGTAAGACAGACTGACCAACACACTAACCATGAAAAAGTAAGACAGACAGACCAACACACTAACCATAAAGAAGTAAGACAGACATACAAACCAACACACTAACCATGAAAACGTAAGACAGACAGACAGACCAACACACTAACCATGAAAAAGTAAGACAGACAGACAGACCAACACACAAACCATAAAGAAGTAAGACAGACAACAGACCAAACACACAAACCAAAAGAAGTAAGACAGACAGACAACATCAACCAACACTCTAACCATGAAAACGTAAGACAGACAGGCCCCCAAAGACCAACACACTAACCATGAAAAAGTAAGAAACAAACAGACAGACCAACACACGAACCATGAAAAAGTAAGACAGCAGACAACACACTAACCATGAAAAAGTAAGACAGACAGACAGACCAACACACTGAACTATAAAGAAGTAAGACAGACAGACAGACCAACACACTAACCATGATAAGTAAGACAGACAGACAGACCAACACAACTAACCAGGAAAAATAAGACAGACATACAGACCAACTCACTGCTATAAAGAAGTAAGACATACAGACAGACCAACACACAAGCCATAAAGAAGTAAGACAGACAGACCACACACAAGCCATAAAGAAGTTAAGACAGACAGACGGACCAACACACTGACTATAAAGAAGGCAGACAGACAGACGGACAAACCAACACACTGACCATAAAGAAGTAACGTTGCAGAAGGCCTAGCGCCCAGGCCAGCGCCCAGTGCACGTGGCGGTACAGGCCGGTGTTGACGACTCCAGGATGCACTGCGTTCACCGTCACCCTCCTCTCCCCCGTCACCCAGCGTCGGCTGAGGGCGTAGGTGTGCAGCAGCAGGGCCAGCTTGGACAGGGCGTAGCTGTTGTGGGGGGAGTAACCCCAGGCCCCCAGCTGCCTGACAGACAGACAGACATTTACCTCACCTACAGCTGCACTAGTTATCATCAGTACATCACGTTAACATACAGTGTACGTATAATGTAAAGGTGTATTAGATTATCAATCATACATCCACGTTAACAACAGTGTGTGCTAAAAATGTACAGTGCATTAGTTTAATCATCAGTTACGTCACAATTGAACATACAGTGCACTTTAATGTACATGTGCATTAGTATACTATCCGTATATCACATTTAGCATACAGAGTACGTTTAATGTTCAGGTGTCATTATTATCTACTCAGTATATCACATTTAAGCAAACAGTTACGTATTAATGTACAGGAGTATTAGTTATCAATCAGTACATCACATTTAACATACAGTGTACGTATAATGTACAGGTGTATTAGTTATCTATCAGTACATCACATTTAGCATACAGTGTGCGTATAATGTACAGGTGTATTAGTTATCAATCAGTATATCACGTTTAACATACAGTGTACGTTTAATGTACAGGTGTATTAGTTATCTATCAGTATATCACATTTAGCATACAGTGTACGTTTAATGTACAGGTGTATTAGTTATCTATCAGTACATCACGTTTAACATACAGTGTACGTATAATGTACAGGTGTATTAGTTATCAATCAGTACATCACGTTTAACATACAGTGTGCGTATAATGTACAGGTGCATTAGTTATCAAGCAGTACGTCACATTTAACATACAGTGTACGTATAATGTACAGGAGTATTAGTTATCTACAGTAGAACTCGGTTATAAGGAGTGCTCGGGGACCGAAAATTTTACTCCTTATAACCGAGGTGTCCTTATAACAGAGTCTCGGATATAAGGAGGTACCCACGCCCAACTACCTTATAACCGGGACTTTTGGCCCCTTTTTCGTGTCAGATCAGCAACTCTCTCTCTCTCTCTCCTGCTCTCTCTCTCCTCACGTACAATGAACATAATCTGATGTAAATTACTCAAACAGCAATATTCATCTTTTTTTTTTAAATTCAAAACAAAACAAAACAAAAACATAAAACGCACAACTTTGTTAAACTGAAAGCGAGTGTAGTAACCAAACAAAAGAAGCAAAAAGACGCTAAAACCCCGTTAGAACACAAACTGAATCTGAAATAAAACAAATGGAACAAAAGTACAGAATTATTGTTAATGCGTTGAAACGATAAGTCCTCTATGAGGCCATAGCACTTCACTGGTGTGAATTCAGTTCATGTTGATTGGCTTTACTACTGAATACAGTCATCTGGCTTGGTACTGCGTATATGAATTCAAAATGTGATGAGCGAAATGAAAAAAAAAGTCATTTTAGTGTGTAACGTAGCTTACAATCACGTAGATCTAACTAAAAATAGCATTTGTAAACGTTCATGAAAAAGCCGTACATGTACCATAACAAAGCCGGATGACCGAGGGATGGGAGGGGGTGAAAGTCTTCATTTTATCTTGAAATCAAAATTTCTTATTCATCTTGCATACAGCTTGTCATGTTTCGTTTTCTGTTCTTTTTTTTCTGTTTTTTTCAATACTCACAGATTAACCCATCACACACATACACCAAAGCGACCAAAACCGACCCCCCCCCCCCCCCCCCCCCCCCCCCCCCCCCCCCCCCCCCCCCCCCCCCCCCGGCGCCTACAACTCTCTCTCTCTCTCTTCAGCCCCCTTCTTTCCATTCCTCCCTGTCCCCTCACCGCCCCCCCCCCCCCCCCCCCCCCCCTCTCTCTCTCTCCCTCTCTTTCATGTGCCCCCCTGTCCTCTATATCTATTCTTTAGCCCCCCCCCACCCTACATCTCTCTCTTCTCTCTAAAGTCTGTCATCCCACACACAAACACCACACGAGAAGAAAGAAGAAGAAGAAGAAGAAGCCTTACTATGCATCTGTAAACTTTAGTAGATGCTGATCGACCACTGTCTAAATTGGCGAGATCGCACTTTTTTCCGAGAAAGATCTTCCGAACCTTGGAAACCTGTTCAAGTATCGTTGGCGATCTCGCCATATGTTACATAGTGTAGTGAAGGGAACCCCCATCCCTCTCAGCAATTAGCTATTCTTTCCTTTTTAGAGGTAGGCTTGAATCTTTCGGATATTCAAAGCTTTTCCACTGAGGGAACAAGACGTCCTTTTCTTACCGTTCCGACATCTTTGAGACGAACGGAATTGAGTTCGCGAAAGCAAAGGCCTATGAAATTAACTCAAAACATACTTTTCTGGTTTCGAAAGCTGGTTGGCAGTCGGCACTCCTTAAAACGGAGCTCAGGTCATCTGGGGCAATATTTTCACTCCTTATAAGCAGGTATCGTATAACCGAGCTCCCTAATAACCATTTTCGTACAAGTCATAACAAAGAACACAGTATATCAGGATTTATTTTTTGCTCCTTATAACCGAGTACCTTATATACCGAGCTCCCTTATAACCGGGCCCGACTGTTCAGTATTTCACATTTAACATACAGTGTGCGTAAAAGTCCAAGGTGCACTATTATCAATCATATATCACATTAACATACAGTGGTACTATAAAGTACAGGTGCACTTGTTATCAATCAGTGTATCACATTAAACATACAGTGTACGTATAATGATACAGGAGTATTAGTTGTCTATCATAATCACATTTAACATACAGTGTACGTATTAATGTACAGCTGCCTAGTTATCAATCATACATCACATTGTAACCATGACAGTGTACTATAATGTACGGTGCACTATTTATCAATCATGTATCACATTTAACATACAGTGTACGTTTAAATTACAGTGTATTAATTATCTATCAGTATATCACATTTAGCATACAGTGTGTGTATAATGTATCAGGAGTATTAGTTATCTATCATACACACATTTTAAGCATATACATTACGTAAAATGTACAGGTGCATTAGTTATCTATCAGTATATCACATTTAGCATACAGTGTGCGTATAATGTACAGGTGTATTAGTTATCTATCAGTATATCACATTTAGCATACAGTGTGCGTATAATGTACGGGTGTATTATCTATCACATAACGTTTAAAACACAGTGTATGTATAATGATCTGAAGTCTGTAGCTAGTACCAATAGACTGCGCTGGTTTGGGCACGTTCAACGGAAAGCAGACCACCACATTGTAAAAAGAGCAATGAACTTTGTAGTGGATGGAAAGAGACCAAAGGGAAGACCTAGCAAGACCTGGGCTGCCTGTATTGCAGATGATCTTAGAGAAAGGGGCATAAATAAGGAGGAAGCTTGAAACAGAGAGAGATGGAGAAGGCTCATCAATGTCAAACCTCCCCTGGGAGAAACATGACAAAAAAAGGAAGAAGAAGAAGATGTATAATGTATATAATATGTATCAGTTTGCTGCCTATAGGATGTCAGCTGATATCGGTTTTTTGTTTTTCACAAGTTCTTCTCTGGACCAAAAGTGAAAACATATTCTCATATGGTTAGAACAAGGTATCAGCTATTCTAATGATGATGATGATGATGATGATGATGAAATAATAATAATAATAATACATGGAATTTATGAAGCATTGAATCTTGTAAAACAAATAAATCGAAGCACTTGTTCTAAATTGGGAATAGCATCCCTCTACGTCATAGCAAAAGTGGTGTGTTTACCAACAGTTCAAAAGTTGAAGACGACTATGGCAGTGGTGTAAACAACGATCCTGCTGAGGGGGGCATATGACTGTGACCGGTTGAAAATGAAAGAATGTTGTGAACATTGTGGCTCCAGAAACTTGCTAGTGAGTAGTATGATTCTTTTTTTCTGTTTTCCACTGATGACGTGCAAAATAAAATTGGAAGTAACCTTGACCAGATTTTAATGGCTGTTTGTTCGTCAGCCTGTGTGCTTCTTTGTGAGTGTTCGCATATAGTAATATGCATTATCTAACTAGCATTATCTAAACATTTATATTCATTTTGCATGTATGCACGTCTGACTTTGTTTTATTTCATTTTGATGATTATTTACTCCTACAAATAGTAATGTTTTGTTTATGAAATTTAACAGCCACCATATAAAAAAAACCCCCCAAAACCCCAACCACTGTATCCAACAACAAACACATCACTATCAGGTTGGGAATCCACAAGGAGCCTATCAATGTAAGGCTGCCAAAGGGGCCCTGCACTGCTGCTGGGTCACTATGGAGGTGTTCAGTGGTACATGTTCTGAGCTAACATATGCATGATATCATCTACTAAGTCCTCTGCTGATGACAGAACTGCTTAGTCACAGAGCCTGACTGAGAGAGACACCCACCCTGGGTGGCAACCACCACAATGTGCCTCTAACAACCCTCTCCCATGAGCCTCCTACCCCAAAGGCTTAGATACAAACTTGCTACAGGCACACAAGTGTATGGAGAAAACAAAACTGAGGTCACCATGAATCTAGAGCAGGAGTGGCCACTGAATCACAGACAACTTTCTTTCCATGCATGATGATCAATGACAATGAGGATGATGAAATGATGGACTACTCTAAAGGAGAGCACTGAAGGACAGTGTCAGATTGGGGAAAAAGGTGTGGTACTCTCAGGTAGAACGCTAACAGTTGAAGGCAGAGCTCAGAGTACATTTCATCTGTTTGAAGGAAGACATTGAAGGGGGAAAAAAAGAAGTGGAAATGCTGTGTACATTATCCAGCATGGCAGGGGTCAGTGGGTGTGCAGGCATTTTTCTACTAAGAACCGTTATACTTGGGTGAGTTTTGTTCTTACAGCTGTTGGGGCGCGTGAACTGGCTATTGCGTAAGTCAGATATACGGTAAGTATAGTTCTTAGTCCTTCGATGAGACTATGAACCAAAGCCCCATGTAGTAACACATGCACAACATCTTGCGCACACGTTAAAAACCCATTCCGCTTTTCGAAAGAGTAAGCTATTGTGTGCTGGTAGGAACGGATGACCAAAAAACCCCCAGCATACAAACAGGAGATGCAAAGACCACATAAGCAACGAAAGCGTGCATAACAAATCCACAAACCATTGGAACCCTATAGAAACGCTTCTAACGAGCGTGAAAAGCGTAAACTTAAGTGGAATGGGCATGTCACAAGATCCCAAGGATTACAAAGACAGTTTTGCCAAGGCACTGTCAAGGAAGGAAGAAGAAGAGGCAGCCAAGGAAGAGCCTGGGAGGATAACATCAGTGAATGGACAGGCTTAGAACTCAACAAAACCCTGAGAAAGGCAGAACAGAGAGAGGAATGGAGGGAACTGGTTGCTGAGTCTTTGAGGGTGCCCCCACGGTCGTCAGACTACGGGACAGATAGATAGATAGATAGATAGATAGATAGATACAAAGAGGTGTTGGGTTTGGACACCATCCCTGAAGTCAAAATGCAGCTGCCTAAATGGAGGGAGAAAAAACTGATCCCATTTGCATAAATGTCACCACTGGTGAACCTCGGAGCTCTAGCTGAGGCAAAACATGATGAGCCTACCCCCCCCAGAAAAGAGACTTACTTTTCAGTCCACATATCCCAACGGAAAGAAGCCACGTGGTGAACGATGGAGGACATGTTGATGACCCTCGCTGCCCCTCCAGCATGGGAAGACGATTCTAAGGTGTCAGCAAGAAGGGAGGTAAGCAAGGCATGGGAGAGATAGTTGACCTGTAGGTGGGACTCAAATCCATCCTCTGTCTTCTGGTACGGAGCCAGCATGATGCCCCCTGTCCACACACCACCACCATGACTGACATGCATGACACTGTCAGAATGTATACACAGCAATGCTGGGTGTCACAATGGCAATTGGTTAAGGTTAAGGACAATTATTTTACAGAAGTGACACTATCAAACTGCAAGTAAGGCAAGGATGGGGACAATGCCTTTACAGAGGTCACATTTGTCCCCCCCCCCCCCAAAATGCAAATAAAAGCATCATGTGGCCGCTCCAATACTTTACAAGAATTTATTCTTCCAAAAAATAAAAAAAACAACAACCAGAATACTGACTCTTGTTGATAGAAGGATTACCTAAAAATGCTACAAAACACTGACCAATGTTGATAAAGAATAAATAAAAGCAAATACTGCTCCATTGATAAAAAAAAAGACCCTGACCATGTTTGAAAAAAAAGAATCAATAAAAACTACCAACAACACTGCCATTGTTGATCTACAGAATCAACTAAAAAGACACAAACCAACACTGACCATTGTTGATCAAAAGAATCAACTAAAAACACACAAACCAACACTGACCATTGTTGATAATTAAAAACACTTTTAAAAACCAACACTAACCATTGTTGATCAAGAGAATCAACTAAAAACACACAAACCAACACTGACCATTGTTGATAATTAAAAACACTTTTAAAAACCAACACTGACCATTGTTGATCAAGAGAATCAACTAAAAACACACAAACCAACACTGACCATTGTTGATCAAGATGTGCAGGGGGCGGTTGGAGGCCTGAAACTCTGCAGCAAACTGTCGCACAGAGGTGAAGGATGCCAGGTCACAGGTCATGAACCCCACTGTGAAATCACATAGATTACATTTAATTAATGTTGCATGTAAAATCTTATTCCTTAATATGAATAAATCATATCCTGTAGAAATCCCACAGTAAAAACATATACACTGTAAGAACTCGGTGAAACATCACAGCAACATACTACACACTGTAACATCATATTAACATACAACACACTGTAACAACTCACTGAAACATCACATTGACATACTACACTTTGTAACATCATAATGATATACAACTCACTGAACATCACATTAACATACATACATTGTAACATCATATTTACATACAGCACACTGTAAGAACTCACAGAAACATTACACTGACACACTTCTCACTGTAACATATTAACTTAAGTATTACACACTGTAAGAACCTACTGTAACATATCAATATACTATCACTGTAAGAACCCACTGTAACATCATATTTACATACTATGCACTGAAAGAACCTACTGCAACATCATATTAACATACAACCCAATGTAAGAGCCCACATATAAACATACTACACATTGTAAGAATCCACTGTAACATCAAATTCCACACAACATAAGAACACACTGTTAAATCCTCTTAACATAATACACACTGTAACAACATAGTAACATACACACACTGTAAGATTGCTACAATAGAATTCCTTCTGTTCTATCCCCTGCCTGTTTCTGCCTGTTCCTTTTCTGTCCAGTCGACCTCCTTGTCTATTTTCTGCCTCTTGTCCATTCTGCTTATTTCCCAAAAGACTTTAAAAGATGACAGTTCTCTTCATTGCCGGGTTAGATACACTAGGCCCGCCCGCCTTGTTAGGCACTGTAACCGGCAGCGCAATACATTTATTGCTCTATACAGGAAACAGTAAGTGTCGTCTGAGTGTTTGTAAAGAAAAGACAACCGTTGTCCTGTAAACCACGCAGCTGTAGAGGCGAGGTTTGCGCAGACACCTGTTCAGTGAGAGAAAAGGCAAGTGCGCTCTTTGTATAGTGTATCATCCTTCAAGGAAAGAGAAAGATTCACACACACACACGGAGGATCACTGCTTATGTGAACGCTTGATATCTGGTTGTGTGTATGGGGAGGAAAGGGTGTCAGTGATATAGACTTAGATGTTTGTTACTACTATTTGCCTTTGGCTCGACTGACTTGCTAATGAAAAGATACTGAAGGTGAAAAGAAATATCAACACACACCACACATTACCACAATGGTGGTTTTTTATCAGCATGGGACATTAGCTCAAGCGGCCAAGCATGCATGCATTACTGATATGCTTCTTTCTTATATCCTTTTGTTGTTGTTGTTTTTTTCCGTTTTTTTGGGGGCCCGAACAACTCATCCCCTACGTGCATGTTAGGTTGAAACGGCCGGCCCCCGCCCCCCCCCCCCCTTTTTCTTTCTTTCCTTCTCTTTCATGAGCTGTGGCTCTCTTAGCTCTCTCCTATATCACACTTCTTACCTCCCACTCATCGTCTCAAAAGCAACTTTTAAGTTTCAGATTTGTTTTTTTTTCATCACTCTACACACTCCATAGTTGTCATCAAGGTAGATTCAATCAAATCATATACTTAATTGTGAGTCTGTGAGAAGCCTTGGAGGTTTTTTTTCTTCTTGACATCCACTCCCTGCCTTTCAAGATTACAATCATGATTAATAATAGTCACTTGCAATCCTCCCCTCAAACACAAATAACGTGCCGCACACAAAGACAGCAACCCTATAACCCCCCAAAAAAGTCCAATGAGGAGCGCGCCGACCCAACAAACAACCCAAGACTAACCCCCCCAATACACTGACACGAGCTGCACGTATTATTTATTTTGTAATTATCCCACACTTAAGACTCCCCCCTCCCTCCTCTTCCAAACAAAAAAACAACAACAAAAAAAAAACCCCAGCCCCCAAACTACACCGAAACAAACAAGCCAAGGCAGCCAGCAAGGCGAGAGATTTAGATTTTTGGCTAAATACACCATTCTCATCAAATCACACACATCAATGTAATTTCAAAAAAAATCCACACGAAAAAACGCCGAGCAGGAGGTAATCAACCCGCAATTAAATTGCTCATAGATTTAAAAAGTGAACCCCCCCCCCCCCCATAAAAAATAAGAAAGAAAAAAGAAAAAGCATCATGTACAATAAAAAATAATGGCATAACCATTCACACCACAAACAAATACACAGATTACAAAGGGTGAAAAGGTATCTGTATAGAAACAACTTGGGAACATAAACTAGCTTTTTTTTTTTTATTTCTATGTCTATAAATTTGTTTCTGAATCTGTAGCTGTGATGTGTGCGTGCTGTGATTTATGTAGGTTATTCGTTTTAGGTCCTAAGCATACGATGTGAGAGAGCAGAGGAGATGACGAATCTTTCATAGGTTTGTTTTGGATTGTTGTTATGGTGTTTCTGGTAAAAAAAGAAAATCATGTGATGATGATTTAATAGTGAGACCATTCTTTCACCCTTGTCCCAATATAAAACAACCAAAAAATAGCCATTAAGAGGGTGAAGATTTTTAAAGTGAAATATCTGTACCTTAACTCATAAACTTTGACACACAAAGAATATATTTGATTGCGACACTCCTGCTAAATGAATCATTGATTACAACTATAAAACAAATAAAAATTTGGCTGTTTTCAAACTGAGAAGTAATGATTGAGTGTTAGAAATGACATTGTCTTTCACAAAATTACGCAACTACATTCTTCTTCTCTCTTTTCCTGTGTTAGGACAAGTACGAGTGATTGTGACTAGAACGTGTGCGCTTTGCATTATGAATGCTGATCCGGTTTGAATCCTGTTCAGGCCCGTATTCTTTTATTTTTTGATTTTTTTTTTATTCTTTTTTTTTTTCTTCTTTTTTTCTTTTCTTTCCCCACCTGTAGTTTACATCAGGGCTTCGCACACTCGAGCCCCCAAAAAGTACTTCAGCGGTATCTAAAAACCAACGTCCCGTGTGTGAATGCACGCAAACATCTTGTACAACTTGATAAAAGCAGTCGCTTCAGAAGAGGTTGCCGGTGGAATTGGTAACACGAATTACAAATCTGCATACACTTGTGAACTCTGATGTAAAAAAGCACATGAGTCATATTCCATAATCCTTAAATACAAGTGTAAAAACACGCACAAATTAAAAAGAAGAGTGAATCAAACAATAACTAATGAAATAATCCAGGCCTGGTTATTTAGCCAGTATTTTATAACAATGACTGTATATATTTGAGGTAATCGGTGGGTCCTAGAGGTAACGGCGCCTTTCTAATAAGGAGCGAAGCAGTGCCGGTTGGTGTTGCAGTGTTCGTATCCCGTTTTGGGGCCCGATAATTTTTGCACCCATCCATAGACCTTTTGAGTGGTGGTCTGGGCGCTGTTCCTTCGGATGAGACGATAGAACCAGAGGTCCCTTGTGTGTTAACACTAGATTTAGCGATGCGTCAACTGAGCAGAAGAAGCCACGGCAACCAAGGGATTGTCCTGCATAAATTCATTTTTAGAAAAAAAGCCGACAGCGTGATTGGAAAACAAAACAGTTGGCAACAAATAAAAAAAAAAAAAAAAAAAAAAAGGAGGGTGCTGTTCTGTGTACGCCTCTCCCCATTTAGAGCAGCCCGAATTTCACAGCATAATTTAAGAAATCTCGTGACTTAAAGTGTATAAAATAAAAAAAATACAATAAAAAAAATAGAGTGTTCAGGCTGCTAATTACATGTGTATGCCTTAGATAGCAACCGGCTGTGTTTAAAAATAGAAGCGAAATGCTGTATAAGAAATGAAGCGGCTGATTTAGTTCACACAGTAGAATCTGTGTAAGCCTGCAATAACAGAGCTGACTTAACCATTTCAACTTTTGCGTAAGATTGTTATGTGTGGGCTTTGACTAACCAGTACTAAGCGAGTAATCTTCACTATTTTCATCAGATCAGCTTGTGCAAGCAAATACACTAATCTGGATTGTGGTGTGTGAGTCATGTGCATAGTTCCTTATACTTAATTATTATATCATATTGTTATTATTTCTAAATGAATCCTCTCTGGATCTGACAGTCAAAAATAAATTGATTGGATGATTTGGATAGTCTAGACATGCCTTTCATTGGATGATTTTCATAAATAAAATGTCCTACAAAAAAAAGTGTGGTGTGTGTGTATTTGATAAAGGCTGGAAATACTAGAAGCGTTTTGGATCTTTCTTTTTCTTCCAATTGATGAAAGCTGTCTGACTTATTGCAGATGATGAACTTATTTTGTCCTGAGCCCCGCCCTATTATCATATGTGCATCGCGACCTGAGTGGTGTATTTATTTACCAGTGAGCACGCGTAGATTGAGGGAGGAAGTGATCGAGCGCGTGCTGAGTAGAGCCTGACATTAATGCATGATGATGGACTGACCTGACTAACTATGTCAGATGATGGACCGACCTTTCCATTGTTGTTGTCTGAAGATGTCACCTGACATGACTATTGGCAGTGATTTGGGACTGGACCTACGTTAGCAGATGGATGGTCCGAACCTTTTACCATTGCGATGAGGAACTGACATGACTATGTGGCGATTGATGGGACTGACCAGAATGCAGATGATGACCGATTCCTTTAACCAGGGCTTTGATGAACTGACATGACTATTTGCAGATTGATGGACACCTGACCATTAGCAGATGTGAACCTTAGACCTATACCTTACTAGTTAGAGGGAAAGGCCCGACTGAGCCATTGGCAGATGAAGAACTGACAATTCTTTTGCAGATTGATGGACTGACCTACCTTGGCAAGATGATGTCTTGACCTGTCTACCTGGCAATGATGACCTGACCCGCCTATTGTGCAATGAAAGACTTGAACCTGACTATTACCTGATGTATGGGCCGTCACCGAAGCTCTTTGGTAAAATGATGATGGACTACTGACTATTGGTAGACGATGAACTGACGACTAGGATGGAATTAATTTAATGTCGAGCTAAGTTTTTATTTTTTTTTAATTTTTATTTTTGTACAGGTTTGTAGAGGGATTTAAAATTTTAAGAAATATTTTGGACATGTTACTGATACTTGAAAAACTACACATGACACACACACACACACACAAACCGGAAGGCAAGACTGTGTGATGAATTTGTTTTATTAGAACATGGAGCACCATACCCATAGATGACAACCGATACACACTAGACACACAAACTCCCACACACTTATGTAGCCTATATCATCAGAATATGATAAGAGGACAGAAAAGTGTGGGCACCAAGTAGCACGCACCTACACAGTAGACGACACATATATACATTTTTACACAAACCTTGCATATCATATCGCTTATCATATTAAACAACGCTACCACACACTCTCTAGATGGCACCATATATAGAATCCTTCTCTTTCACACACCACTCACCATCGCACACACTATCGATACTGGCTATTCTTGAAACACTGTCTGGCAGTGGCATACAACAATGCTGTCCAAAAAACTAAAATTACAACACAGGAGAAGATACTGCGAATCCTCTGTCATGGTATCTGCCATGAAGGGTGTAAATCCAAATGATAGATTTGTTCCACATTCACAAGAAAGGTAAACACCGGTACAGGGAGATGTACAACAAGCTGACCGATGTTGGACGCAGATTGAATGTCTTGAAGGGCCTGGTACCAATAGTACTGGTAGCTGTCAGCTGGAAGCTAGGCGGGGGAGGAAAGGAAGAGGCTAGGGAGAGAAGGACAGGAGCAGGATGTAGTAATGAGGGAGGAAAAGTGAGGAAAGGAGAAAGGAAGAAAAGAAGGAGACACGCTGAAGTACGGCCTCGGCCGTACCCAAGCCCCGCGCCCGGCTCGCCCCGATTTCACCTCGCGCTGACGTCTCTATCTTGCCCTTTCCTTTCCCTCCACCACCGTCGCCTAGTGCGCCAATCAGGCCCCGCGAGGCCCCCACCCCAGTGGAGACCAGTAGTCTCCGGGCAATAGTACCCCGGATTGTCCGACCATTAACGGCTGACATCAGCCAGCCATGTAAGCATAACGATCACCATACCCACCTCGAGCAACCCCATCCCCACCGGCTCAAACTAGAACCATTACGGTGTATCAGGACCCCCATCAGGGGGCATTAAAGGGACACCATCACCCTGTCACTCCACCCCCACACGCAGGAAAATAATATAAACAAAACACGACCAAAAAAAAAAACGGAAAACGACATGCCAGCCTCCCTACATCCAATCAAACCAACCCTTCACACTCGCAACCCTCCCCCTCCACCTCCTCACAAATCTGGACCCACCAAATCAAAAATACTTAATTAACCCTCCACAGCACACACGACCAACACGGCTGTCCACTTCTTCTACGAAAGCTAGCCACCAGGAAACAGCAATAATGACACATTATAACACCGACTCGCCAACACCTGAAGACTTGCATCAAAGTCTCCAGCAGTAATAGACAACTCAGAGATTGCACTGCTGCAACTCTCCTTACTACAGCAACCTCACTGCAGAAGTACTGCGACCAGAACTTAACAATAAAAAATCCCCATTTCACAAAGAAAACTTTCCTGTGATGAACACTAACTCACAAAACACCTGCATAACCAGATTTCACCTGGACTGGCGACAGGCAATTTCATCTATAAATGTACGGACTATAACGAACTCAACAATGTGACAGAAACTTGCTGACAGGCAACCCCCTAAACAATACAGACTTCATATGATAACAAGGCCAGCTACCAAAGTCATACTGAGGAACCAACCTTCCATCAAATACAAAAGCCTTTGTACTGCAAACCTTCACTCGGGATGAACCCGAAGCAGACCCGTCACAGCAGGACCTTTCCAACAGCAACCTTCACCTGCTAGCCTGACACATGATAAAAAACAATTTTGTGTGTGTGTGGAAACATAAAGGGGCGTCATAATCACAATGACAATCCTACCATGTTATTCTGGCATCAACCAGGCCTGAGAGATCGGACACTTCCAGTGTTGGTCAGGTAATTTGAGCAACACTTAAAATCGCACTTGTGAAGTAGACGAAGCTTGACTGTGTGGTCCTAGTCTTCCAAATGCTCACAGCAAACTCGCTATGGGTAGGGGCCATTAAAGTCTGAAAAATCCTTATGACTCTTATGGGATTCGAATCTGTGAACTTCCAGCCTGTAACCCAGTATGCTAACAACTGCACCATGGCAACTACTTAAGATGTCTTGTGACACAGTGTGATCGGTACTTCATGCACTAAAATGACTTGTGTTCTATGACACAGTGAGATCGTAGCTTCATGCACTAAAAAGACTTGGAATGTTCTATGACACACTGTGAACGGTACTTCATACACTAAAATGACTTGTGTTTTATGACACACTGTGAACGGTACTTCATACACTAAAATGACTTGTTCTATGACACACTGTGAACGGTACTTCATACACTAAAATGACTTGTTCTATGACACACTGTGAACGGTACTTCATACACTAAAATGACTTGTTCTATGACACACTGAACGGTACTTCATACACTAAAATGACTTGTGTTCTATGACACACTGTGAACGGTACTTCATACACTAAAATGACTTTAATTCTATGACACTCTATGTTCCACATTTCAGACACTAAGATGTCTTGTGTTGTATGACACTCTCTGTCCACTCAAAGACAGTCTCCTGCAAAGTCGGGGTGTGGGAGAGGGGGCTCGAGACCGCTGGCTGACCAAGGGAGAAATAACTGCCGGACATTCCTTCCAGCTGAGGGGCTGTGGCCACATGCAGAACTGCCAGTGCTGCTGTCTCTGGACTCTTGTCAACACAGAACACAATTATCAATGAACTGAAGCCACATGTAGTATTGCCAGAGAGCTACATTTTCTGGACTCTGTCAACACAACAATCATCTGGACTCTGTCAACACAACAATCAATGAAGTGAAGCCACATGCAGAACTGCCAGTGCTGCTGTCTCTGGACTCTGTCAACAGAACACAATTATCAATGAACTGAAGCCACATGCAGCATTGTCAGAGAGCTACATTTTCTGGACTCTGTCAACACAACAATCAATGAAGTGAAGCCATTCATCTGCAATAAAAAGACTATTCAATACAGAAAAAGATTGAAAATTGGACAGTTCTATGAAAAGTAATTACAAATTGAAATGGTAGACTGCAGAAAGTGACACAATGAGACATGACAAATTTTGCATCGTAACAAGGTGGTCATAATGAGGGTTTGGGTGTTATTAAATAGTGTTTTTAAAAGCAAAATGAAAAACCCATGATGCCATGATACTTCTGGCCCAGCTGCTCAGGTATCATGGTACCTCACATTCAGAGTTCCCACATTCTTTTCATGTGCTGGAGGTGAACAAGGCATCAACAGATGTGGGACTGGGGGTTCAGGGGAGAGGGTCATTGGAGAAGAGGGTCATTGGAGAAGAGGGTCATTGCAGGGACTTTGTGGTGGTCATCACCCTGAGTGGCGTCTCACTCAATCTGGGTCCACGACTAAGCTATCACTGTGATCAGTAGGGGGGCTAAGTAGATGGTGTCCTGCAAATGTTAGCATACAACAGGTACTATTGAACACAACCAAAGTGACCCAGCAGCAGTGCAGGGCCCCTCTGGATGGCGGTCTGAAGGCAGCCTAGCATTGAAAAGCTCCCTGCAGACTTCAGGCCCTGAGGATGTGACACCACAAGCTGGAGTGGAGAGATCGAAAAGAGCTGTGCAAGAACAGCAGGATAGGAATGTTAAGATGAGGCAACAACAACAATACTTACAAAAAGAAATCATATCACAGAAGGCCCATGACACAAGCCACAGACAGACCAACACACTAACCATGAAAAAGTAAGACAGACAGACCACACACTACCAATGAAAAAGTAAGACAGACTGACCAACACACTAACCATGAAAAAGTAAGACAGACAGACCAACACACTAACCATAAAGAAGTAAGACAGACATACAAACCAACACACTAACCATGAAAACGTAAGACAGACAGACAGACCAACACACTAACCATGAAAAAGTAAGACAGACAGACAGACCAACACACAAACCATAAAGAAGTAAGACAGACAACAGACCAAACACACAAACCAAAAGAAGTAAGACAGACAGACAACATCAACCAACACTCTAACCATGAAAACGTAAGACAGACAGGCCCCCAAAGACCAACACACTAACCATGAAAAAGTAAGAAACAAACAGACAGACCAACACACGAACCATGAAAAAGTAAGACAGCAGACAACACACTAACCATGAAAAAGTAAGACAGACAGACAGACCAACACACTGAACTATAAAGAAGTAAGACAGACAGACAGACCAACACACTAACCATGATAAGTAAGACAGACAGACAGACCAACACAACTAACCAGGAAAAATAAGACAGACATACAGACCAACTCACTGCTATAAAGAAGTAAGACATACAGACAGACCAACACACAAGCCATAAAGAAGTAAGACAGACAGACCACACACAAGCCATAAAGAAGTTAAGACAGACAGACGGACCAACACACAGACTAAAATGACAACTGGGGACTTTATTGTTTATGCCTACTCCCCCAGTAACCACCCTGTCTCACACACTGACACACCCCTGTCACCAGACAACACACGGCCGCCTGTCCTGCTACCCCCGAGAATTTCGCCCTGCACCCCCTGACGTCACCGTGCCTACCAACACTGCAGCTGATCAGCAAAGCAACCTTGTTGCCTGCCCACCGCTGACGCTGCCGCTGCACTGGAAGAGGACAGTGAGGGCTGCTTGGACAAGGTACGTGATGCTGGATACGGTGTGGACTTGTAGGTGACTATGTCGCTGAACTGACTGACCGATCGCTACAGAAAAAACTCAGAAACACAAAAAGAAACCAGGATTTCGTCCATGTTTTTGTTTCCACTGACAATCCTGAAATTGTGATCTGTGAAAGCGAGGACATGGTTTTTCAGTTCAGTTGGACAGCAGCAGCAGGTGACGAACCGTCAGACTTCTTTTGGATGGCAAAAGGAAGCTTCAGGCACATGACTCGGGAAGAACGGACTGTCTACTCCAGGCTACGACAGTGGACACCAGGTGATCCAGAAAAATTTAAAGACAAAATAAATGCTGGAATTAGTGTTATGAATGTGATCATAGGTGCTGTGAGATTTTTCCTTGGTTAGTTGTGATAGCAGTTTTGCTCGAGTGCACCGTGTGTGTGTGTGTAAGGGTGTGTGATGGGTGTGGTTGCGGGTGTATGTGTATGGGTGTGCGTGCGTGCGTGCATGCGTGCGTGTGTGTGTGTGTGTGTGTGTGTGTGTGTGTGAGAGAGAGAGAGAGAGAGAGAGAGAGAGAGAGAAACAGAGAGAGAGAGATGTGAAACCAAGTGAACTTTTTGCACCATATTTGTGACACGCATACCTGTGACGTAATGCCATGAGCCAGTAGGCTAAAAGGATAGAAGGCAGTGACTTGGAAACCTTGTCACGGAC
The DNA here is from genome assembly GCA_028751875.1 of Rapana venosa. Taxonomy (NCBI): domain Eukaryota; kingdom Metazoa; phylum Mollusca; class Gastropoda; order Neogastropoda; family Muricidae; genus Rapana; species Rapana venosa. The sequence continues at coordinate 6,406,895 of CM054144.1, read as the reverse complement.
TTCATCGTTTGTGCTGTGTGTCAATGGATTGTATGTTTAGTGTATCTCCACCCTCCCCCACCCCCATTCCTTTCCAATGGGCGAAAGCTTTAGCAATCAAATTCTGTTGTTGTTGTTGTTGTTGTATGCAGGGTAGATTGATTGTGTTGTCAATTATATGTGTATTTTGTGCCCAGCTCCCACCCGGCTGTCCCATTGTGAATGGGCATATTTGTTTAACACAATAAACCTTTGTCATTGACTCTTTATTGTGTGAGTGTATGGGTATTGAGTTTATTTCATTATCATGACATATAATTTGAACGAGTATAATCAAAATGAGTGTTGATGGTGATCGTGAACTGTTTTGAGAATTATATATAATATTTAATATTATCTCTGAAACACACACACACACACACACACACACACACACACACACACACACACACACACACACACACACACACACACACACACACACACACACACACACACTCTCCTCTCTCTCTCTCTCTCTCTGAAATTATTACATGGCTTTCTACCCTTCCTGTTATGTTCAAAATAAAATGTGTAATTGTCCACATTGGTGTCAACAGCTGCAAATCTGGTGTCATTTCAGAAAAAGAATGGACTGACCTTGTCAAACTATGCTTCTCCTCCTTCCCCCAGTCTGCAGTCAGTATGAGCTCCATAATCCCAGCTAGAGGTCGTCATCATCTTAACACTTTCATTATTCCTTCCAACAGAAATCTTCAAACAGTCTGTCATCAGTCAAACACCACATTCATTGACCACACAAATACTTTCACCACTAGTTCTGGAGCTCCTCGTTTAGCTCTTTATTTCAATCTGACTCACCCCAGTGAAAGAGGCACTTCCAGAATAGCTAACAACCTTCGGTTTACCTGGAATAAGGTTGAGCACGCAATGCTGATAGGAATATGCAAACAACATGCTTGAAACTGATGGCCGTGCTTATGATATTAATGGCAGAAATGATTACCATCAAGGCCAATTTCAGGACAGTTTTTTCCACATGAGCAGGGTATATCAACCCCCATGCTTG
>CM054144.1:6346682-6405347 GCA_028751875.1 Rapana venosa | reverse complement strand
GCTACAGACTTCAGATCATTATCATCACTGTGTTTTAAACGTTATGTGATAGATAATACACCCGTACATTATACGCACACTGTATGCTAAATGTGATATACTGATAGATAACTAATACACCTGTACATTATACGCACACTGTATGCTAAATGTGATATACTGATAGATAACTAATGCACCTGTACATTATACGTACACTGTATGCTAAATGTGATGTACTGATAGATAACTAATACTCCTGTACATTATACACACACTGTATGCTAAATGTGATATACTGATAGATAATTAATACACCTGTACATTAAACGTACACTGTATGTTAAATGTGATACACTGATTGATAACTAGTGCACCTGTACATTATACGTACACTGTATGTTAAATGTGATGTACTGATTGATAACTAGTGCAGCTGTACATTATACGTACACTGTATGTTAAATGTGATATACTGATAGATAACTAATACTCCTGTACATTATACGTACACTGTATGTTAAATGTGATACACTGATTGATAACTAGTGCACCTGTACATTATACGTACACTGTATGTTAAATGTGATATACTGATTGATAACTAGTGCACCTGTACATTATACGCACACTGTATGTTAAATGTGATATACTGATACAGTCGGGCCCGGTTATAAGGAGCTCGGTTATAAGGTACCTCGGTTATAAGGAGCAAAAAAAAATCCCCGATTTACTTTGTTCTTTGTTATGACTTGCGAAAACTCGGTTATTAGGAGCTCGGTTATACGATACCTCGCTTATAAGGAGTGAAAAATATTGCCCCAAATCGACCCTGAGCCCGGTTATAAGGAGTGCCGACTGCACCAGCTTGAAACCGAAAGTAGGTTGAGTTATTCATGGGCCCTTTTGCTTTCGCGAAATCAATTCCGTTGGGTCTCCAAGATGTGGGAAACGGAAGAAAGGACGTCTTTGTCCCTCAGTGAAAGCTTGAAAAAATCCGAAGTTTGAAGCCAACCCTCTAAAAAGGAAAAGTAGCTATTGAAAGAAGAGGTGGGGGTTCCCTTCATACACTATGTAACATATGGCGAGATCGCCAAAGATACTTGAACAGGTTTCCCAAGGTTCGGAAGATCTTTCTCGAAAAAAGTCGAGATCTGCCCCATTAGACAGTGTCGATCAGCATTACTAAAATGGTTTACGATGCAAGGTAAGGCTTCTTCTTCTTCTTTTTCTTTTCTTCTTGTGTGTGTTTGTGTGTGGGGCAGACTTTTGAGAGAGAGAGAGAGGGTGGGGGGGGGGTAAAGACATAGATATAGAGGACAGGGGGCCTGAAAGAGAGGGAGAGAGAGAGAGGGGGGGGTGGGGGGGGGCGGGGGGGGGAGGGAGGAATGGAAAGACAGGGGGCTGAGGAGAGGAGAGGAGGGGGGGGGGGGGGGGGGGGGTCGGTTTTGGTCGCCCTTTGTGTATGTGTGTGCATGGGTTAATCTGTGAGTATTTAAAAAAAAAAAAGAAAAAAAGAACAGAAAAAAAGAAACACTGAAAGCTGTATGCAAAATGAATAAAATTTTGATTTCAAGATAAAATGAAGACCTTTCCCCTCCCATCCCTCGGTCATCAGGCTTTGTTATGTACATGTACGGCTTTTTCATGAAAGTTTACAAAATGTTATTTTTAGTTAGATCTACGTGATGTAAGCTACGTTACTACACTAAAATGACTTTTTTTTTCCATTTCGTATCACATTTTGATTCAATCATAAACAGGGGTACCATGCCACATGATGTATTCCAGTAGGTAAAGCCAATCAACATGACTGAATTCACAAGTGAAGTGCCTATGGCCTCATAGAGGACTTATCGTTTTCAACGATTAACAATAATTCTGTACTTATTGCTACCCTTTGTTTTATTTCAGGATTCAGGTTTTGTTGTTCTAAACGGGGTTGTTTAGCGTCCTTTTTGCTTCTTTTTGTTTGGTTACTACACTCGCTTTCGTTTAACAAAAATGTGGTTTTATGTTTTTGTTTTGTTTTGTTTGAATTTTTAAAAAAAAGATGAATATAGCTGTTTGAGTAATTTTCATCAGATTGTTGTTTCATTGTACGAGATGAGAGAGAGAGGAGGAGGAGAGGAGAGAGAGAGAGAGAGGATGAGGGGAGGGAAGTTGCTGATTCTGACACCGAAAAACGGCAAAAGTCCGGTTATAAGGTAGTTGGGCTTGGGTACTCCTTATATCCGAGAACTCTGTTATAAGGAACCTCGGTTATAAGGAGTAAAATTTTCGGTCCCCGAGCACTCCTTATAACCGAGTTCTACTGTAGATAACTAATACACCTGTACATTATACGCACACTGTATGTTAAATGTGACGTACTGATTGATAACTAATGCACCTGTACATTATACGCACACTGTATGTTAAACGTGATGTACTGATTGATAACTAATACACCTGTACATTATACGTACACTGTATGTTAAACGTGATTTTACTGAAGATAATAATACACCTGTACATTAAACGTACACTGTATGCTAAATGTGATATACTGATAGATAACTAATACACCTGTACATTAAACGTACACTGTATGTTAAACGTGATATACTGATTGATAACTAATACACCTGTACATTATACGCACACTGTATGCTAAATGTGATGTACTGATAGATAACTAATACACCTGTACATTATACGTACACTGTATGTTAAATGTGATGTACTGATTGATAACTAATACTCCTGTACATTATACGTACACTGTATGCTAAATGTGATATACTGATAGATAACTAATGCACCTGTACATTAAACGTACACTGTATGCTAAATGTGATATACTGATAGATAACTAATGCACCTGTACATTAAACGTGCACTGTATGTTCAATGTGACGTACTGATTGATAACTAATGCACCTGTACATTATACGCACACTGTATGTTAAACGTGATGTACTGATTGATAACTAATACACCTGTACATTATACGTACACTGTATGTTAAACGTGATGTACTGATAGATAACTAGTGCAGCTGTAGGTGAGGTAAATGTCTGTCTGTCTGTCAGGCAGCTGGGGGCCTGGGGTTACTCCCCCCACAACAGCTACGCCCTGTCCAAGCTGGCCCTGCTGCTGCACACCTACGCCCTCAGCCGACGCTGGGTGACGGGGGAGAGGAGGGTGACGGTGAACGCAGTGCATCCTGGAGTCGTCAACACCGGCCTGTACCGCCACGTGCACTGGGCGCTGGCCTGGGCGCTAGGCCTTCTGCGACGTTACTTCTTTATGGTCAGTGTGTTGGTTTGTCCGTCTGTCTGTCTGCCTTCTTTATAGTCAGTGTGTTGGTCCGTCTGTCTGTCTTACTTCTTTATGGCTTGTGTGTTGGTCTGTCTGTCTTACTTCTTTATGGCTTGTGTGTGGTCTGTCTGTCTGTCTTACTTCTTTATAGTCAGTGTGTTGGTCTGTCTGTCTGTTTTACTTTTTCATGGTTAGTGTGTTGGTCTGTCTGTCTGTCTTACTTTTTCATGGTTAGTGTGTTGGTCTGTCTGTCTGTCTTACTTCTTTATAGTCAGTGTGTTGGTCTGTCTGTATGTCTTACTTTTTCATGGTTAGTGTGTTGGTCTGTCTGTCTTACTTTTTCATGGTTAGTGTGTTGGTCTGTCTGTCTGTCTTACTTTTTCATGGTTAGTGTGTTGGTCGGTCTGTTGTCTTACTTTTTCTTTGGTTATTGTGTTGGTCTTTTTTCTGTCTTACTTTTTATGGTTAGTGTGTTGGTCTGTCGGGTGGCTTGTGTCATGGGCCTTCTGTGATTGATTTCTTTTTGTAAGTATTGTTGTTGTTGCCTCATCTTAACATTCCTATCCTGCTGTTCTTGCACAGCTCTTTTCGATCTCTCCACTCCAGCTTGTGGTGTCACATCCTCAGGGCCTGAAGTCTGCAGGGAGCTTTTCAATGCTAGGCTGCCTTCAGACCGCCATCCAGAGGGGCCCTGCACTGCTGCTGGGTCACTTTGGTTGTGTTCAATAGTACCTGTTGTATGCTAACATTTGCAGGACACCATCTACTTAGCCCCCCTACTGATCACAGTGATAGCTTAGTCGTGGACCCAGATTGAGTGAGACGCCACTCAGGGTGATGACCACCACAAAGTCCCTGCAATGACCCTCTTCTCCAATGACCCTCTTCTCCAATGACCCTCTCCCCTGAACCCCCAGTCCCACATCTTTGATGCCTGTTCACCTCCAGCACAGAAAAGAATGGGACTCTGAATGTGAGGTCACCATGATACCAGAGCAGCTGGGGCCACGAAGTATCAAGGCATCATGGGTTTTTTCATTTTGCTTTAAAAACACTATTTAAACACCCAAACCCTCATTATGACCACCTGTTACGATGCAAAATTTGTCAATGTCTCATTGTGTCACTTTCTGCAGTCTACCATTTCAATTTGTAATTACTTTTCATAGAACTGTCCAATTTTCAATCTTTTTCTGTATTGAATAGTCTTTTTATTGCAGATGAATGGCTTCACTTCATTGATTGTTGTGTTGACAGAGTCCAGAAAATGTAGCTCTCTGACAATGCTGCATGTGGCTTCAGTTCATTGATAATTGTGTTCTGTTGGACAGAGTCCCGGACAGCAGCACTGGCAGTTCTGCATGTGGCTTCACTTCATTGATTGTTGTGTTGACAGAGTCCAGATGATTGTTGTGTTGACAGAGTCCAGAAAATGTAGCTCTCTGGCAATACTACATGTGGCTTCAGTTCATTGATAATTGTGTTCTGTGTTGACAGAGTCCAGAGACAGCAGCACTGGCAGTTCTGCATGTGGCCACAGCCCCTCAGCTGGAAGGAATGTCCGGCAGTTATTTCTCCCTTGGTCAGCCCGCGGTACGACCCCCTCTCCCACCCCCCATTTTGGGGAGGAGATTTGTTTTGGTGGACAGAGAGTGCATACAAACAAGAATCTTAGTGTCTGAAATGTGGGGGGCTCTTTAGGGGGGTTGTCATAAAATTTAAAAAGTCATTTTAGTGTATGAAGTAGTTCACAGTGTGTAAATAAAAACACAGTATTTTAGTGTATGAAGTACCTTTCCCAAAGGGGGTCATAAAAAACAAGTATTTTAGTGTATAAATTTCCCTTTCACAGTGTGTCATAGAACAAGTAATTTTGGGTTTTATAAAGTTCCTTTCACAGTGGGCCCATGGGAAAAAGTCTTTTTTAGTGTTTTGAAGTACCGTTCACGTGTTTTCATAAAACCCCAAGTCATTTTAGTGTATGAAGTCCCGTTCACGTGGTAATAAAACACAAGTCATTTTAGTGCATAAAGTCCCAAATCCCCCTTTGTGTCATAGAACACAAGTCTTTTTGTGCATGAAGGTCCCGATCACATTTGGTCACGACATCTTAAGTAGTTCCCCATGGTGCAGTTGTTGATAGGGGTTACGGGCTGGAAGTTCCAGTTTTCTAACCCCATAAGGCCCAAAGGTTTTTTTTCCGTTTTTAATGGCCCTACCCATGCGGTTTGCTGTGAGCTTTTGGGGAAAAAGGTTTGGACCACACGTAAAAGTTGGGTACTTAAACAAGTCCCCGATTTTAAGTTTTTCCCAAAATTTACCTGCCAAACGGGAATGTCCGACTCTCGGGCCCGGGTTTTTGATGCCATAATAACATGTTAGGATTGTCATTGGGGATTATGACCCCTTTATTTTTCCCACACCCACAAAAAATTTTGTTTTTTTATATTGTCAGGCTAGCGGGGGAAGGTTGCTTTTGGAAAAGGTCCTGGAGGGTCAGTTTGGGGGGTTATCGGGGGAAGGTTGCCGTAAAAGGGGCTTTTTTATTGAGGGGAAATTTTTGGGGTTCCGAGGTTTATGACTTTTGTAGCTTCCCTTGTTTTTATGGGAAAAGTCTGTATTTTTTAGGGGTTCCCGGTCAGCAATTTTCTGTCACATTTTTGGAGTTCGTTTTTAGTCCGTAATTTTAGAGGGAAATTCCCTTTTTCCGCCAGCCCAGGTGAAATCTGGTTTGCAGGGTTTTGTGATTTTAGTGTTCATCACGGGAAAGTTTTCTTTGTAAAAAGGGGGAATTTTATTATTGTTAATTTTGGGTGCATTTAATTTCCCCCAGTGAGGTTGCTGTAGAAAGGGAAAGGGGTTGCAGCAGTGCAATCTTGATTTTTGTCTATTACCTGTTGTGACTTTGGGAAAAGCCCTTCAGGTGAGGGCGAGTTTGTGTTATAATGGTCATTTTGCTTTTTCCCCTTGTGGCGCTCTTCTTTGGGAAAGAGTTGAAAACCCGGTTTTTGGTTTTCCTTTGTGGCTTTGGAGTTATAATAATTTTTTTTTATTTTGTGTGACCAGTATTGTTTACCTTTTTTTGGGGTTGGAGGACAGGGTGATTGTGTCCCTTTAATGCCCCTGATTGTAAAACTGAACACCTAATGTTACATATTTCCTGTTTTGGGATTTTTAAAGGGGGGGGGGTTTTTGTTTTTGGGGGGGGGAATGAATCTTTAAGCTTTCCCTGCATTTCGGCTGTCACCCTTGTAATCGATTCCCAAACCTTTGGACTACCCCCTGTCTTCCCAGGACCCCGGGAGTGTTCCCCCTTTGGGGGTCCTAGCTTCCGGCAGCCTACCAGTACTATGGTACCACCCTTTCAAGCCCTTATTGGGGATCCAACATCTTTGTTTTTTTGCATCTCCTGTCCCCTGTTTTTACCTTTTTTTTGTATGGGGGAAACAAATCATCATTTGGATTTACACCAGGGGGGCCGATACCATGACAAAAGGATTCGCGTATTTTTCCCCTGTGTTGAAATTTTTTAGTTTTTTGGACAGATTGTTTTTGCCCTGCCAGCCCAGTGTTTAAAGAAAAACCCAGTATCGATAGTGGTGCGATGGTAAAGTGGTGTGTGAAAGAAAAGGATTCTATTATGGTGCCTTGAGAGTGGGGGTAGCGTTTTTTTAATATGATAAGGTTTGGTTAGGGCAAGGTTTGTGAAAAAAATGTTTATTTGGGGTGTCTATGTGTAGGGGGGTGTTATTTGGTGCCCAAACTTTTTGCCCCTTTTTATTTTATTCTGATGTTATAGGTACAAAAGTGTGGGGGGAGTTTTTTGTGTCTATTGTGTATCGGTTGTAAATCTAGGGGTTTATGGTGTCCCATGTTTTTAAAAAAAAACAAATTTCCATCACCCAGTTTGTTTTCCGGGTTTTGAGTGTGTGTGTGTGTTTTGTGTGTGTTTTTCCATGGTATTTTTTTCAAGATCAGCACCCCTGTCCAAAAAATTTCAAAAATTTTAAAAACCCCTCTACAAAACCTGAAACAACTAGTCGACATAAATAAAAATTCCACCCCCTTTGGGTTCCGTTCAGTTCATCTTTCTCCCAATAGTCATCGTCCATAAAATTGCCAAGAGTGGGGTTTGGGCCCCATCATCTGGTAATTTCGGTCATTTTACCATCTCCCAATAGGGGGTCAGGTCATATCCCCAGTAGTAGGTCAGCCATTCTCCCAAAGTAGGCAGCCATCAATTCCCAATAGAAATGTAGTTTTTCACCCGCCAATGGAAAGGGTCGGCCCCTCATTGCAATGTCAGGTCGGGTTCCATCATCTGCAATTTGGGTCAGTCCATCATCTGCCCAAGTCGGGGAAGTCCACCCAATCTGCCGTAGTCGGGTTTCAGTCCTTATCTGCAAAGGGTAGGTCGGTCTATTTTCTAATGTCAGGTTAGGTCGGTTCAACATCTGCAAACTGGTCGGGTCGTTCTTCATCTCCCAAAATGTCAAGTCGTTCATTCATTTGGAAAGAAAGACCCAAAAACGTTTTCCTGTATTTCCGCCCTTTTTTAAAATTTACACCCCCCACCCCACATTTTTTTTTGTGGCCATTTTTTTTAATAAAAAAAACTCACCCAATAAAAGGTTGTTAGTCTATCAAGTCCAACCCAATCTTTATTTTTGTTGTCCAGTTCCAGAGAGGATTCATTTAGAAATAATAAAAAATTATGTGGGAAACCTGCACAGGGCTCCCACTCCCACAATCCGGGATTAGTGTATTTTTCCCAAGCTGATAATGATGAAAAAAGGAAGTTTTTCCCCAGTTATGGTAAAAGGGCCCAAACTTAACAATCTTCCCAAAAAAAGTTTATGGTTTAAGTCTGCACTGTTCTTTGCGGGGTTTTAAAAGATTTCCCCATTTTAAAAAACCCCAAGGACTTTTCCCTTTACGGCTTTTTTTAAATTTTTTTAAAACCATCCAGGTTGCTATTTGCATAAACAAGTACATTCCCCGCCGGAAACACTCTATTTTTTTTTTATTTTTTTAAATTTTTATCCCCATAAGTCACGGGGATTTCCCCTGCTGAAATTCGGGCTCCCTCCCCCCTGGGGGGGAGCGCAGTCCCACAAAAAACGCGCCCCCCTTTTTTTTTTTTTTTTTTTTTTTTTTTGTTGCAAGGTTTTTTGTTTCCCTATCGAGTGGCTTTTTTTAAAAAATTTTGCCAGGGAAACCCCCTTGTTGGTTTTTTTTCTTAAAATTTTTTAACCCCGGGGTTTTCCCCCGGCTGGAAAATTTTTGGGAAAAGGGGCCCCTTTTTGGGGCCCACCAAACCCCCCCCCCCCCCCTCCCCCCCAAAATTTCCCCCCCCCCCCCCTAGGATACAAACCAGCACACCCCCAACCCGGACTTTTGGGCATTCTAGAAAGGCGCGTTTCCCTCTAGACCCCCGATCCTCTTTACCGTCTTTGGGTTTAAAACTGGCCCAAATAACCGGGGGCCTGATCTTTTGTTATTGTTTGAATCTTTTAAATTTTTTTTTTTTTTTCTCTTTTATTTAAAGGAAAAGGGGAATAAGCACCATGGCTTTTTTTAAAAGGGATTTCCCAAGTGTATCCCTTTTTGAAAATTTTGGGCCCCCCTTTTTCCCCAACGGCCCCCCTTTTTTGGAAAAAGCAGAAGATTTTTCATGTTTTACAAGTTGTTCTGGTGCATTCACCCCCCGGGACGTTGGTTTATAGTTTTCCTCGGGAAGGATTTTTTGGGGGGGAGTGGAGTCAGCCTGATTTTCAATCAGGGGAAAATGCCCCCTTAAACCCGGATTAAAACCCCCGATCAGCAATCACTAATGCAAAGCCAAGGGTTCCTAGTAAATAAAAGCTCCCCTGCCCCTTTAAAGGGAGAGAGGAAAATGTTTTGGGCGTTTTGTAAAAGGGACAATGAAAATTTCTCACATTTCATCCCTTATTTCCGTTTTGTGAAAACAGCCAAATTTTTATTGTTTATATATTTTTAATCTTTTGCATTCCCCTTTGGAGGAGTGTCGCAATCAATTATTCCTCTTGTGTGTCAAAGTTTATTGATTTTATGGTACAAAATTTTCTTTAAAATTTTCAATTTTTGGACTTTTTTTTGGTTGGTTTATTGGGAAAGGGAAAATTGGGGTCTCCATAATATTCTTAAATCCATGTTTTTTTTTTTTACCCAAAAAAATCCCAATAACAAAAAATCCAAACAAACCTTTGAAGGACAAAAGAAAAAAAAAAAACATGTATGTTTGGAAAAAAAAAAAATTTTCCCCCCAAAACCACTTTTACACGCACGCACCCAAAAAGACTTTGATTAGAAAAAATTTTAAGCAATAAAAAAGCAGTTTTTGTTCCTAATTGTTTCTTACAGATTCCTTTTAAATTGTCATCTGTGTATTTTTTTGTGGGGGGGTAATTGGTTATGCCATTATCTTTTTTTGTACTTGTGTTTTTTTTTTTCCCTTTTTTTTTTTTTTTTTTTTTTTTTGGGGGGGGGGGCTTCACCCTTTTTAAAATCATGAGTTTTAAATTTGGGTTGTTACTTTTGGGGGTTTTTTGGGTTGGGGTTTTTTTTTTTTCCCAAAATTAAATAAATGCTAGTGGAGATTTTGCCAAAAAAATACAATTTTATGTGGTTTGGGTTTGGGTTTTTTTGGTTTTTGTTTTGGGGGTGGGTTTTTTGTTGTTTTTTTTTTTTGTTTGGGGGGGGGGGGGGGGGGGGTCTTTGTGTGTAAATGTGTTTTGTTTGGGGGGGATAGAAATTTGGGGGTTGTTTTTTTAGGGTGGGGTTTGGTTTTTGGGGGGTTTAAAAGGGGGGTTGCTTTTTTTTGGTGGCCCTTTTATTTGCTTTTTTTGGGGGGGAGGTTTGCAAGTGCTTTTTTAATCATGATTTTTAATCTTGAAAGGCAAGGATTTGGATGTCAAGAAAAAAAAAAACCAAAAGGGCTTCTTCACAACCCCTCACAAAAAAAAGTATATGATTTGATTGAATTACCTTGATGCAACTATGAGGGTAAGTGTGAAAAAACCCAACAAACTAAAACCTAAAAAGGTTCCCTTTTGAGACGAGGGGGTTGGGGGAAAAGAAGTGTGAAATAGGAGAGAGCAAGAGACCCACAGTCTGAAAGAAAAAGAAAGAAAAAAAGGGGGGGGGGGGGGGGTTAATAACCAACATGCACTTTGGGGATGGGGGTGTTGGGAGAAAAAAAAAAAGGGAAAAAAAAAAAAACCAAAAAAAAAAGGATAAAGAAGCACATTTAATTCATGCTTGCTTGGCTTTTGAGCAATGCCCCATCATTTTGGGGGTTGTGTGTGTGTTTTTTTTGTATATTTCTTTTTCACCTTCAGAACTCTTTTCTTACGAGTCAGTCTACCAAAGGCAAAAAAGTAGAAAACACATCTATGTCTTTTCACCTAAAACCCCCCCCCCCCCCCCCCCTTTTTTCCCCCCCATACACACAGATACTGCTTTAACAAAATAAGCAGTGCCCTCCATAGTGTGGGTGTAAATTTTTCTCTTTCTCGGGTGATCCCACTATGAAAAAGCAGCGCAAAATTCCCTTTTTCTTAAAGCAGGGTCCGGGAAAACCCGGGCCATACAGGCGTGTTTACGGGAAAAAAACCGATGCCCTTCCCTTCTTTTTTCAAAACTCAGCCCAGACATATTTTTCCCTGTCATATGAGCAAAAATGTATTGCGCTCCCTTAAAGTCCCCTAAAAAGGGTGGGGGGCCTAGTGTATCTAACCCCGGCCTGAATGGAACTGTAATCTTTTAAGTCTTTCGGGGGAAAAAAAGCCAGAATGGCCCAAAAGGGGGCAAAAAAATAGAAAAAAGGGAGGTGCCCGGAAAAAAAGGAAAAAGGAGAAACAGGCAGGGATAGAAAAGGGGGAATTTCTACTTGTAGCACGGGAATTTTCCCAAAAAAGGGTGGAGATGCTATTTATACTACCGGGGCCCCTGGGATCCTCTTGGGGGGAATTTTATTCTAAAATAACCATGAGTGGTGTTCATTTCAAAAAACCCCGGCAAGTTTTTAAAGGTTTTCTCCCTTTTTCAGCTACTCTCAGCTGCTCTGCTTTTTCCCTTTTTTCCATCTAACCCAAGCCCAGCGGGTTTGCTAATTCTATCAGGAACTGCCCACACTTGGGCTTTGGAAAAAGGGGAAGGGGCATGCAAAATTTAAAAACTTGAGGGGGAGTGATGTGGATTTGCGCCCTGTGATGGCTTGTAAAATGCATTTTTTGGGAAAATACGGGCGGTGTGCTCACCCCCCACGGGTTAGGGAAACATTTTTTGGGGATTTGTTATTTTTTTTTAACAAAAACAATTGTTTGGGGAAATGTGTAGGACAGGGGGTTTATTGACAAACAGCATAAATTTTTAAATTAATTTTACAGAGAAAAAAATTCAAAGGGGTATGGATGATTTCATCGACAGCCAACAAAAAGGGTTTTTACCCAAACAAAACAAAACAAACCAAACAAAAAAAAAAATGGTCGTTTTTGGGGAATCCCAATATTTTTAATTTGGGGGTTAAAGCCCAAACTTTACGCCTCTTTAAAAAACATACCCCTCCCCCCCCTTATCCAATTTTTTTGGTTTTGGTAAATCATCCCTCTTTACACACATCCCCCCCCTCCCCCCCCTTTCCCCCACATTTTATGGTTTTGGGAAAAACTCATGCCTTTTACAAACTTTCCCCCCTCCCCCCCCTTCCCCCTCATTTTATGGTTTGGAAAATACCCTTTTACAAAACCTTCCCCCCTCCCCCCCTTCCCCACTTTTAGGGTTTTGGTTTAAACTAATTTCCCTTTTTTTACACAATACCCCCCCCTCCCCCCCCCCAATTTTAGGGGTCTTGGTAAACCCCATCCCTCTTTCACACTTTACCCCCTCCTCCCCTTCCCCACTTTTAAAATGTTTTATTTAAAATTAAACTTTTGGGGGTGTTTTTTAAAAACCCAAAAAAAAATTAAACATGTTTTTTTTTTAAACCCTAGCCAGGGCCCTACTTTCTGTCTTTTTTTTTTTTTTTAAATCATATTTAAAACAAAGATATCTTACGTTTTTAGGTGAAATATTAAAATACGTACTCATGATTGACAGATCAAAGAAACCCAATTGTTTTGGAGTCAAAATGAGGAACAATACAGTGGAGGGAGTTTAAAGGGAGTGGTGTGCCCCCCCCCCCCCCCCCCCCTTCCCTTTCAAAAAAAGCGGGGGGTTGGGGAGCACAGCCCCTAAAACAAAAACCCTTTTTTAAAAAAATTTGGGAAAAAATGTCTTGAAATGAAAAAAAATTTTGTATGAAAAACAATATCTAATTTCTTTACAATCTATAAAAAACCCACTGTCAAGAAAAAAGTTTTTGGCAGCATTTTTGTGAAAAGCTGAGGGGGGTTAGTTTTTTAAAAATTTTGGGTAGAACTGAAAGCATAGGCCCCCAAGATGTTTCCTCATTAGAAAAGTTTAGGGTTCATACGGAACACTCGGGAATAAAATTAAAAGTTTTAAGGAGCTTTTTAAAAGAGATTCATAAAGTGTGTTTAAACCCGTTTTTTTTTTGCGGCCTCCCCATGCAAAGCCCCATCATTGACGGGCCCCCCCAAAATAGAATTTGGAAATTACATATTTTCTTGGTGTTTTTCAATTACTCCAGCCTTGTTTTATCTTTCCAATTTGTTTTTTGGGCCGGGCTCATGTCATTGGACTTTTGTTTAATTGGCAATAAATAAATAGTCATAAATCTTGTTTTCAAGAATGCAAATTGTGGGTTTGTTGTTGTGTGGGTTTTTTATGTTTGTGTAAGTGGAAAAAAAGAGTTTTTTTTCCCTTTTAAAACTTTCGGAAAAAATTTATTTATGTCAAAAATGTTATGCTATGTTCATTCTGGTATTAGTTTGATTTTTTCCAAAAATTTTAAAAAAAAAAAAAAAAAATTTTTTCCAAGTCAAAATTTTTTCCAGTTAAAAACAACTTTATAAAGTTCATTGCTATCTCTTTGATAAAGTTTTATCGACAAATACGAATTTAATCAGCAAAATTATTTCCCCCTTTGAGAAAAAAAATCCATAGTGGAACCCAAAGTACAACGATTTATTCCCAAATGTTGGGCACCGTTGCTCCAACTTTTTTAATTTTATCTGGTTTTACAGGGACCCCCAGTTCAAAATGCCACGTCTTGATTTATACACAGAGCTTTAGAAAACCGACTTTACCTTCAAAATTCTGCCCCTTTTGCTTACTATGATTTTTTCTTTCATCAGTGAAATTTTATACTTCTTTAAAAAGGGAAAAAAAATTTGGGAAAAAGAACTTCCCTTTTTAACAGAAGCAAATTTTACCATGAAACTCCCCCCAATGCAATGTATAAGACAAAAAATACGCCCCTTTTCAGGGATACCCCAACCCCCCCCCTTCCCGCCCGAAAAATTTTTCCTGCATCAGGGAAAAATCCCCCAATGCAAAGCAAAGTGATCCGCCCATTTTTCTTTCTTCACTGGGGGGAGGGCCCAAGGTCACGCCCCCGGGCACCCCTGAAAAGGGCTCCACAGCAACAAAAAGAACAAACCCCAAAGTATTAAAACCCGGTCATCCTGGGGAAGAACCCGCAGAGCAGCCAGTGAGGGGGGGGGGAGGGGGAAAGGGGGGAAGAGAGGGCCGGGCCCCAAAAAAGCTAGCCAGTCGGGAAGGCCCCCCCAAGGAATGAGGGGCAGTGCAGTCACCATCAGGCATGAGAACACCCAAGTGGGGGCCTTGGGTGACCCCCAAGGGGGGAAAGGGCACGCTCAAATTGCCCTTTGTTGTCCCCCGGAACATCAGCACAATGACAGGAATCGCAAAAGGTGTCTGTTTGTCATTAACATCGTCATCGCTAAACCCCCATTTTACCCCACAATTTATTTACCAAACAACACCAAAAAGGATATTTCATGTCAAGTCAAGGGAATTTGGGTTTCCACATGTCTTACCTTTCTGGGCACTGAAAGGGCTGCAAAATGGGCAGGGGATGGCCCTGTCGCCTTCATCTTTTTCCTCAGAAAAAACAAATCTGGGGCAGTATCTAAAAGTCTACAAAAGCCTGGGGATTTTCACAAACCCGGCACTACAAAATGAAGGTAAAGTGCGCTGAGGGGGAAATCATTTTTACATGTTTCCTCAATGCATGAAAAAAAAAAAATAAACATGTCTCATTGAATCCATATTTTAAAAAGTGTCCTTTTAGTTGCGTGGGAAGTGTACAAATGTTTGTGGGTGGGGGGTGCGGGCAGCGCGGCCTGTGGGGCTGAGCATGCATGGGGTGTGTGTTTTTTTAGGGAAGGGGGGGTAAACAAAATTTTTCAAAAAAAACCCCCTTTTAGTGTTGTGTTGCAGTTCTGTTGATTTTTGCTTTTTAAAAAAAGGGCGAGGCCCCCTTAAAATTTGGAAAGGGAAAGGGGAAAATTGTTCCCCCCCCCCCCCCAGGCAAGTTGCATGCCTGTACCTAAGCAAAAGGGAAAATTTTATTACATGTTAAAAACAAATTTGTATGACACTAAGGGGACAGGATGTCAGTGGTCCCCGCATCGCTTTCCCCAAAACCAAAGGTTTGCAGCATTTGAGCACGGTTTCAAGTGGAAAGGGTCCCCCGCTAGCTTTTTGGTTCAGTTCAGTCCCCTGTTCACCCCGCTGTAAAAGGGTATCTGCCCCTTAGGGGGGCAGGGAAGGTTTAAAATGTGAGGGAGGGAGATGGGCATTTCCCTCAATATGTGGCCCCCCGGGAATGAGATCTCTATCCTCAATCCCCTGGAAACCAAAAGGTTATGGGTCACCTTTACCTTTTTACCCCATTTTCAATGTCCATAAAATGTGCGCAATTATCACCCCTGTATCTTTTTTTTTTTTTAAATTGTTCTTTACCGAGGGGGGGGGGGGGGGGGTTCAGAAAAACCCAGGGGGGCCCAAACCCAAACCTACTGTTCCAAAAGCCCCCAAACCCCCAAAGGGGCCCAAAAGGGCCCGGGCTTCAGCCTAGCAGTTAGAGGGATTGCAATTTTTCATTGATGGCCTTCGGATGGGGCTATAAACCCAGGCCCTGTGCGAACGCACGCAGAACCCTCTTGCGCCAGTTAAATCCCGGTTTTCCCCTTTTTTGAAAAAGGGAGGCCATTGTGTGCTGGTGGGAAAAAAGATGACAGAAACCCATACCCCAAGGGGGCAGGATGTAAAAAAAAACAGTGCTTATTCCATTAAACCCCGATATAAAGAAAAAAAATAAATAATTTTTTTAAATGGCCCCGGGTCAATTAAAAACCGAGGCCTCCAAAGAAGAGAGGGGACAGAGTGGTGTGTGTGAAAATTGTGAGTGCGTGGGCATGTGTGTGTGTTTCCCCAAACGCAGCACAAAACCCAAACCCCCTCATATATCGGTAGCTATCAAAATAAAAACCCCCACAGGGGCACAAATAAAAAACATATCAGTTTAAAAAAACCAAAAACCCGACAGCCCTTTCATCGAATTTAGCCAATGACAAAGCGAAGCAATTTAATATTGAGGTGACGTTTGGAAAAATTTTTGTCACTGCCAGATTTTAAAATCTGGTTTCTGTTGTTCTCTTTTTTTCTTGTTTCCAAAAAACATCTACTTTTTGGGTTTTAAAATTTCTCGCCATCTTGGTTTTCAAAGTGGGAAAGCAAAGGTGGTAAAAGGGAAAAAATAAAATGGTCAGGGGAAAGAAGGGGTAGCCAAACAGGAAAAATCAAAAGGAAAGGGCTCTTGGTTTCACTTTTAAAAAAAGGTTACCCACAGAAGGCACAATGTGCCCTTTGTTTTTTTTTTGCAAAGGGGTTGGGGGGCCCCCTGCACAATTCTCTTTTGGGCCATGAGATAAAATACGCAGGAATCCCGCAAAGGACAGCCTTGAATGAACCTTTGGTTTTGTGATGATTAAGGGGGTGGGGAAAAGGTGAGGAGTTTGGGTGAAATGAATTTTCCCCTGACATTAGGTTTTTTCAAGAAACTTTAAAAGGGGGAAGGGGTGGTGTCCGAGTGAGGGGGGAGGATTTAAAATTTTGCACACACCCAAAAAAAACCCCACTGACCCCCCATTACGGGCTGCATTGGGCGGGTGAAATGGTGGCGGGGTGGAGGGTTTTCCCCCTTTCTGGCGGCATGGTGAACCCACCCTTCCTCCCCCCACCCAATTTGGTGGGGTGCCTCGTTGGGGTCAAACCCCCTGCACAATGATGATCGTTTTCCTGTTTCCCCCTTCCCTCTGCAGTGTGGTGAAAAGTCGGGCCCCGCGGGCCCGCCCATCCCCCCACAAATAGGTCTTCCTTCATCTTCAATGTACACCCCACCACAAAGAGTCATTCCCCTTATCTATCAACCTGTCACCCCACAAAAGTGGGTCATTCCCTTTATCTATCAAACCCCGTACACCCCACACACAGTGGGGCATTCCTTCATCTTGGGCACATGTACATCAATGTACACCCCCCACAAAAGGGTCTTCCCTTTTTCCTTTCCCCATGCACAAAAATGTAAACCCACCACAGTGGGTCATTCCCTTTATTTTGGGCACTGTTTCATCAACCTGTACACCCCAACAAAAGGGTCATTCCCTTTTATCTGCCAACCCCACATTCACACACTCACAGACAAAAGATCAAACACTTTCCTCTGACATATCAACCCCAATTGCACACCCCCTCAATGGATCATTCCCTTTTAGCAGAACATCAACCTGCTACCCCCCACAAAACAATGGATCATCCCTTTCAGCAGAAATTCCCCCCTGCCCACCCCCCCCAAACAATGGGTCAACACTTTCAGCGGACCATATAAAATGCACAACCCCCCACAAAAAAATGGTACCCTTTCCGCAGGGCCCCCAAAATCAACCCCGCCCCACCCCCCACAAAACAAAAGGTTCCCTTTCGGTAGACAATATCCCCTATACACCCCCAGGGAAAGGGGGATCACTGCTTCCCCCGACATTTCAAACTCCCAACCCCACCCCCCCACCCCTCTCCTCCCCGGGCAATTTGTCCTCCCTTTTAACTGTTTGTTAATTTACTTGTCCAAAGAGACATCACAAAGGGAAAAAGGGAAAATCCACGTGTTTTCCCTGGGCACACACAAGAATTTGCCCCCAAAGGGCCGCCTTTACAGATATGGGGGGAATCCATACACTGTTTGGGGAGTAACAGGGTGACAAAAGGCCCAAAGGGCCGGGGGTGTTTTGGGGCTGTGGGTAATTGGGGGAATGCCCCCGTAGGGGTTGGGGGGGGTTTTTTTTTTTCCAAAAGGGTTTGGGAGGGGAAAAGGTTTTTTAAAACCTCCTATGGGGCCCAAAAATGACTACACCCGTTTTGGGGACCCCTTTTTTGGCAGTTTTACAAAAAAACCACCACCCCCCACATTTGCCAGTTCCTTTCGCCATGGGTTTTGGAGCAGGTTTTCAAACCATGAAAAAAGGGCTGGCAGAGCACTTTTGAACACTGCACCCCTGTGGGGATGCCAGAGCCCGGGCAAACCAGGCCTAGTTTATAGGGCTTGGATGGGGGGTTTTTTATCTTTTTTAAGTCTTTTGGGGATGGCCCAACCCTGGTCGGGGGTGGTTTAAAGGGGGTCAAACTCGTTTATCCCGAGGTGCGGGTTCGATTTTCCCCCTCGGTCGGGGGTTGTTTTCCTTTGGGAAAGACACTTTACTCCCTTTTTCCCCACTCCACCCAGGGTACAAGTGGGGGAAACCCCCCCCGCTGGGGAAGTTTGGCGGGCAGGCTAGCGTTTCCCGTCACAGGGGTGGTGAAAAAAAAATCAGTTCGTTAAAGCTACAGGGAAAAAGGGATAAGCTCTGGCTTATGGGCCTTCTGGGGTCGAAAGAAAAAATACTTAAGTCTTTCTGGGGAAAAAGGGAGCAAGAAGGCCCCAAAAATTTGGGAAGAAGATGACAGGGTGAAAAGGAAAAAGGGAGAAAAAAGAGAGGGGAGATTGGGAAAAAAGGGGAATTTTAAAAGCACAAAATTTCCAGAATGGGGGGCGATGCTTTTTTTTTTTTGCCTCATCTTCCCGTGAGTCTCCCTTTCCCGGGTGTACCACGCGCTCATTTCCAAACTCCCCCCAAAAACCATACCCAGATTTGTTATGTCCATCCCCAGGTCGGAGGTCCCCAGGGAGCCAATAAAAATCGGCGCCTGGGGGGAACCCGCCAGAGGGGGCCCCCGCACTGCAGCGGGTCCTTGGCGGGGGTTCAGTGGTGCCGTTCTGACTAAAAATACGCGGCACCCCCTCTAAGCCCCCATAAGCCCCCTATTTTGCTCAAAAGGGGGGGCGGGGGCAGACTGAATGAGTTGCCCCCCGAGGTGGCAACCACCACAACGGGGCCTCAACGGGAAAGCCCCCCCGAACCTCCAACCCCAAAAAGGGTTTGACACAAACTCACCACAGGCACAGAAGTGTTTTTGGTTTAAAACCCATATGAGGTTTACCCTGAGACCAGAGAAACTGGGCCCCGAATCGAGGCAATTTTTTTTTTTAAATTTATGATAATCAATGACAATGGGATGACGTAATTTTGCTGCTGTGGAAGTGCTTTTTTTGCTTTGAGACTACTTTACAGGGGGTTTCTCTACGCTTACTATCAAATATATCCCGGGCCCCTCAACCCGGGGCCCAGGGGGGGATACGCACCTTTCAGTGTTGGCAGGTAATTTGAGCAAAACTCTCAAACTGAAACCTTAAGTGGATGAAAATTTGACTGTGGGGGTTCCATTTTTCCCCCTGAGCCACAGCACACTCACTTGGGGGAGGGGCCGGCCGGAGTCCGAAAAAATCCCCTTTACTCTTATTGGGGAAAGAACCCGGGACCTTTTCCCGTCCGTAACCCAAGGGGACTACCCACTGGGCCCCTGGGGGCTTTGGGGGTGGGGATGTATTATACTGGCCCGGCCCCCCGGCACCTCCCCCGAAAGTTAGAGATTGAAAAGAATAATTTTTACTTGTATTTTTTTGTAGTGAGTGTTTCCTTTACAGGAAATTTATTAGAACCCTTTTTCGCGGGCTCTTAGTATAATGAAAAGTGCTCGGTTTAAAAAGGAGTCAAGGGGGTTTTTCCATAAGGGCGGCACTTCTCGAAAAAAACAACCCCCCCTGGAGGCATCAGTGAGCCCGGGTGATAGGTACCATTGGGATCTGGTACACAGTTGCCCCCGCCCCCATCCTTTGCAGGGGATGGTGATGGTTTTTTGCTGGGGCCCCCATGCTCCCCCTCCCGAAACTATGGTACTGTTTCCCCCACAGAGTTTATCCTTTTAAACTTTCCCGGGTGTATGCCCGCCCTGGCTTTGGCCGCCTCTCCCCCCTTGGGGGGGGCCCCAAAAATGAACCCGAACAATCAGCCCCAAATTATTGCCACAAAGATTTTGAACAATAAAAGCAATCACGTCACAAACATGAACAATCAGCCCCAATCCTTTTTCAAACAACCCCGAAAAAATCAATTTCGATATCGTATTGAAACCCGAACCCAACAACACTTTATCCCACAAACCCTTTTTATTGTTCTCATCTGTTTCAATCAACACAATCATTGGTCAATGACCTGAACAATCGACAGGAAGAGTTTTTTAAACAAAAAAAAAAAAGTCCAAATTTGGCCAAACCCCAAATGGGAAAACCCAATTTTCCCGCCTTTAAACAAAAAAAATGTTCGTGTTTTTCATTCAGGCAAGTTCTATTTATCCAACATTCTTTGTCATCCCTAAAAAAATTCCCCAATATGGCCCCCCTGCCCTTTCCCTGGACATCATTCCCGTCCATTCTTCCAAAAATTCATCTAAAAAAATTTAGTTTGAGAAAAAGCCAAGGGGCTAGGTAGACAAGAGGGATGTTTAAAGGCCCCTCAATAGGATACACACTAGTCATTCAAATTTTATAAATTTCGAAATTTTTGTCCCTTCACGGGACTTTTTAATGCCCAAAATTGAAAAAAGGACACTGTCTGAACTGATTTCTATTATTGTGACAGTTCTTCCCAAAATTTTTTTTTCAAAAAAAAAACTAATCACCTTTTTTTCATGTAAAAAAAACCAAACCAATCAACATTAAAATTTAGTGTCTGTGGCTTTGGCCCCTTAATTTTCCCTGGGAAAAACAAATTTTTTCAATGGGAAGCCCATGTGGTGTGAAAAGAAGACACTAACATCACGGTTTTTTTTAAAATTTTAAAAAAAAAATTTTTAAAAACAAGCTTTTGTTTTTCAAATATTGCTGAGTTTTCTTATGAAAAATTTATGCCAAAAAAGGGCAAGTTTATGCAAAAACTATTGGGTTTTTTGAGTGAAGCTAAACCCGGAAAATTTTATCATCATCCAGCAATGCAAAACCCCCTGTTTCAAAAAGTTCTCCAAAAAATCTTTCACCCTTTTTAAACTGTAACTGTCTTCACCTTTTTATACTCCATCCCCTTCCCCTTTGTTCGCCGCATATAAATTTGTGCTTTCGAAACCCCGATTCAAACAAAACCCTGCTGGCCCTACTCTTTTCTATTTCTGGTTCACCCCCTGGAGCAAAATCCCCCTTTCACTTCGCAAAAGCCTCATTTGAACCTTCAAATCCCGCCTCCAAAAAACCCCTTATTTTCTACCCGGACTTTCCCCCCATATTGTCCCTAATTTTAACAGCATCCCTTACCTCCTTTTGTGTGTTTGCAAAAAGTGTTGGTGTGTTGTGTTTTGGGGCGTGCGTGCGTGCGTGGTTTTTGCATGGTTTGGGAAAAATTTTTGTTAATTATGTTTAAAGAGAGTTGCATGCATTAAAAAGATTTTGAGTGCAAACGCTTGAATTTTTTGTTTTTACAGATTAGCGTATATAAATTCCCCTATATTATTATTATTATTTTTATTATTAAACAAGGTATTGGGGTTATATTACAAAAGTTACAAATAGTGATTTTTTGGGGGCAGTGGGGTGGCATTCACAGCGTCAGCCCTTTGGAAAAGGGGGTTGGGGGGGGTTTAAAGGAAAATCAACTAAAAATTAAATTGTTTTATTGCAAAATATACTTCCATAAAAAACACACACAAAAATTTTAAAATAAATAAAAAACAACAACGTTTTAAGACACAAGAGATTTAAAAAAAGAATGCAAATTTGTGGGTCTGAAATATCTAGACGAAGCCGATAGGGGGAAAACAAGCAGTAAGAAAGGGCATAGCCCGAACGTCAGAAAAGGGGACAGACAACGGACGTCAAAGAAAACAGACAGGAAAAACCGTCCGGGAAAAAGCCGGGGGAATGAGACAGACAGAAAGAACAGCAAGAAAGAAAGAGACAGAAGACAGAAAAAAAAAGAGACCCGGCCCGTCAGAAAGAGGGCAGCTAGACGAAAGAAAGAAAGAGCCCGCCCGGCAGCCAGAAGAAAGAGGCACCCCGGAAAAAAAGAGGCAGCCAGAAAAAAAGAGCCCGCCGAAGAAAGGAAAAAACAGCCAGAAAGAAAAAGGACAGGGTGACAAAGAAAGAAAGAGGGCAGCCCGAAAGAAAGAGGCAGCCAAAAAAGAAAGGGGCAGCCCGAAGAAAGAGACAGCCCGAAAAAAAAGAGAAAAGCCCGGCAGCCAGAGAAGCCAGGCAGACAGTTTGAAAAGGAACCCGAAAAAAGCCCCGACCCCTTTAAAAAAAAGACCAAACAGGGCAGTCATAAAAGAAACCCGCCGGGCCGAAAGAAAAAGAAAGAGACCGCCCCAGACGAAAAAAAGAGGAAAAGCCCCGAAGGGCAGAAAAAGACAGCCCGGGAGACAGTCAGTCAGAAGAGACAGTCAGTCAGAAAGAGACCGCCAGGGGCGACAGTTTAAAAGGACAAAACGACAGTAAAAAAAGGGAAAACCCGTCAAAAAAGAGACAGACAAAACAGGGCAGACAGTCAGAAAGAGACGGGGAAGCGACAGACAGTCCCAAAGAGACAGACCCAAACCCGCACAGTCGAAAGAACAGACAAACCCGACAGCAGTCAGAAGAGACCGCAAGCAGACAGGGCGTTTAAAAAAGACAGCCCAAACAGACAAGGGCAGTCAGAAAAAAGGGGAAAACCCAAACAGGCCGACAGTCAGAAAGAGAAAAAAAGCGACAGCAGTCAGAAAGAGACAGACAAGCAGACAGACAGTCAGAAAGAGACAGACAGTCAGAAAGAGACAGGCAAGCAGACCGAAAGCTGCGGCAGAAGACCACTGTCCACTCACCTTGCCAATGTGCTCCAGCAGGAGTTTTTTGCGTTTTTTAAACGTCTCATGACACATGTCACACATGTAGGGGGACAGCTTCTTGTGAACCAGCTGGATAGGGGACATGAGGTTTTGGACTTGTTGTTGAAGCAGGGGCCCACAGTCTGTGCACTTGTGGGGCTTCTCTCCCGTGTGGATCAGCATGTGGCGGTCCACATGGTACTTTTTGGTGAAGCGCTTTTCACACACCGAGCATATGAAGATCTTCTGGTTGGGCGACTTCCATCCTTCGTGAACCCGCTTGGTGTGACCTATCAGGGCGCCCAGGGTTTTGAACGCAGCCTTGCATGTGTTGCACAGGTACTGACGGGTGTGCAGATGCATTCCCTGAAAAAAATCAAGGAGACATGAGGAGCTGGAGGATTAGTGCTTTGACTAACATTGTAAAGAGTTTGGGCATTACAGCTTTAGCTATAGTTTATGGATATTAGAGCTTTAGCTGTAGAGAGTTTGGGTATTAAAGCTTTGAACATGTATTTAAAAAAGTTTGGGATTAGAGCTTTGGCTACAGAGTTTGGGCATTACAGCTTTGGCTACAGAGTTTGGGCATTACAGCTTTGGCTATAAAGAGTTTGGGCATTTCAGCTTTGGCTATAATGAGTTTGGGCATTACAGCTTTGGCTATAAAGAGTTTGGGCATTACAGCTTTGGCTATAATGAGTTTGGGCATTACGCTTTGGCTATAAAGAGTTTGGGCATTACAGCTTTGGCTACAGAGTTTGGGCATTACAGCTTTGGCTATAAAGAGTTTGGGCATTTCAGCTTTGGCTATAAAAAGTTTAAAAGGGGGGGGGGGCATCACAGCAGCCGAACATTAATAAGCTCCCTGTAGACTTCTAAGACCAGCCTAGGCATGGTTGGGGCATCAAGATCATAATAGGCAGCACATGGCAGATGAGCAGGGAAGTCAGACAAAATAGGCAGTGAAGAAAAAAAGAATGCATGTCTGACCTGATTGTGTGTGTGCATAGTATCTTGATGTGTGTATGTCTGACCTAGACTGTGAGTGCATTAGTATCTTGAAGTGTGTATGTCTGACCTAGACTGTGAGTGCATAGTATTTTGATGTGTGTGTGTGTGTGTGTGGGGTGTGTCTGATCTTGATGTGTGTGTGTGTGTTGCATGTATCTTTAAGTGTGTATACATGTCTGACCTTGCCGTGTGTGTGGCACTGTACCTTGATGTGTGTGTTGAGATTGCCGCGGAAGGCAGAGGAGTAGTCGCAGTGGGGGCACTTGTAGGGCTTCCGTCCAGAGTGCACCTGTGCGCATGTGTGAGCTCATGCCAGTCTTCAGCACCACCTTGGTGCAGATGGGGCAGGGCACCTGCATGCGGTTTGCTGGTTGCAGTTCCATGTGGCGCTTCATGTTCTTTGTCACCTGAAAAATACATCAACCCTACAGTGTCTTCAGTTGCTTCACATTTCTGTGTGGTACAAATCAGTAGAAAGTAAAAAATGTGTTTCTGTATGATAAGCACTGTTCACCAGAAACCATACATAAAAAGTGTTCTGTATGGCAAGTACTACTATTCACCAGAAACCAAAAATAAAATGTGTTCTGTATGGTATAAGCTATTTTAGTATTTACAGAAAAACCCTGCATAAAATGTGTTCTGTATGGTATAAGCTATTTACCAGAAACCATACATAAATGTGTTCTGTATGGTAAGTACTATTCACCAGAAACCCTGCATAAATGTGTTCTGTATGGTAAGTACTATTCACCAGAAACCATGCATAAAATGTGTTCTGTATGGTAAGTACTATTCACCAGAAACCAAAAATAAAATGTGTTCTGTATGGTAAGTACCATTCACCAGAAACCAAAACTAAAATGTGTTCTGTATGGTAAGTACTATTCACCAGAAACCATGCATAAAATGTGTTCTGTTTGGTAAGTACTATTCGCCATAAACCAAAAATAAAATGTGTTCTGTACGGTAAGTACCATTCACCAGAAACCAAAAACTAAAATGTGTTCTGTATGGTAAGTACTATTCACCAGAAACCATGCATAAAATGTGTTCTGTATGGTAAGTACTATTCACCAGAAACCAAAAATAAAATGTGTTGTGTGGTAAGTACCATTCACCAGAAACCAAAACTAAAATGTGTTCTGTATGGTAAGTATTATTCACCAGAAACCATGCATAAAATGTGTTCTGTATGGTAAGTACTATTCACCAGAAACCATGCATAAAATGTGTTCTGTATGGTAAGTACTATTCACCAGAAACCATGCATAAAATGTGTTCTGTATGGTAAGTACTATTCGCCAGAAACCAAAAATAAAATGGGTTCTGTATGGCAAGTGCTATTCACCAGAAACCATACGTAAAATATGTTCTGTGTACTATTCACCAGAAACCATAAATAGAATGTGCTCTGTAAGTACTTTTCACCAGAAACCAAAAATAAAATGTGTTCTGCATGGTAAGTACTTCTCACCAGAAACCAAAAATAAAATGTTATCTCTATCATCTATGTGATATCTTATAATTCACCAGACATTGAAAATGTTATCTCTTCATCTATGTGATGTCTTATAATTCACCAGACACTGAAAATGTTTTCTCTATCATCTATGTGATGTCTTATAATTCACCAGACACTGAAAATGTTATCTCTATCATCTATGTGATGTCTTATAATTACCAGACACTGAAAATGTTATCTCTATCATCTATGTGATGTTTATAATTCACCAGACACTGAAAATGTTATCTCTATCATCTATGTGATGTCTTATAATTCACCAGACACTGAAAATAACTTTTTTTCCAATCCAGGATACAATAATGCTTGTAATACTAATTAATAGAAATACATTTTGGGATATTTTACAAACATGAATCCAGCATTTAATACCAATCATTTCAATTCTAGTTAAAGAAGAATTTCTTTCAATTTTTAACCAATCATGCCAACCGCAAGATTTTGCTAAATAAACAGCACCAATACCAAAAACAAACAACAAAAGGCCACATTCATCACAGTAAATTAATAAACAGTAACAATAAGTGAATAACAACAACAGGAGGAACAAAAGGCCAAAGCGCTATCACTATTACTCACCTTGCCACACTCAGCGCAGGTATCCCCTGCTTCATCTGACCCCCCTGTGACACTTTCATGATCCTCTCTCCCCACTTGGCATTTCGCATTTCCTCTTCATAATCTGGCTCTTCAGAGTGCTTGCCCTTGATGTGTTTCACCAGGCCGATGAAAGCTTTCTCACAGAAAGGACATTTCAGAGCTTCTTCTGTGTTGCGTTTGATGGACTTGCGACGTGGCTCATTGTCCTCAAAGAGACTGATGTCATCTTCATGTCGACGCCGTCTTCGATATCGTCATAGTCATCATCCTCTTCCTCCAGATCCATGGTGTCACACTCCATGTCATGACTGAGGGGTCCAAATTTCTTTTTCTTCAGTCGAGGATCTGTCTGAGTCTGCACTGATCTGCGGTTGCCTGTCTCACTGATGGTGTGCACCTCTACAAACTCCTCCCCAGGAGTCTGTGTGCCCATTTCAGCCACATAGCTAGAGTCGTCCATGCTGATGGAGGAGGCCTCGACTGACTCATGTCAGTGGCACTCTCCAGCTCCTCAAAGGTGTAGGTGTCTTGAGCACTGACCAGGGGTGTGCTGGTGGACCCTCGATCATGGTCACCGACTGAGAGGCAATGACATGCACTGTGGGTGCTGCTGGTGTACCTGGGGTGGGTGCTGTTACTGGAGCTGCTGCTTCAGTCTCCTCTTCTTCCTCCTCCTCCTCCTCTTCCTCCTCCTCTTCTTCCTCTTGTTCATGTCTCTCCACCGGCTCTTCTTTGACCCGTTCCATGCCTGCAGGGATGATCTGAATCTCATTCTGGCTGCGAGGCTTTTTCCGCGGCGTGTGAAGTAGAAGCAGACGCTGTTACGGCTTGAGAGGTGGAAGCTGCCTCCTCATCATGTACACGTTTTCGTCCCGACGGACTGTTTCTACTGGTTCAGCCTCAGGTTCTGGTTGAGAATCTTCATCATCATCACGTCGTGACCGGGTCCTTCCTCTCCTGGATGGTGTGGAAGGTGCAGAAGTTTCTTCAGATCTGCTTTTGCCCTTCTCAGCCTCCTGTACTGCACTCTTCCGAGATACACGAGGACTAGCCGTCTTCCTCAGCCTCCACCTCCTTCTTCCCACTGCTGCTCTTGGTGCTGGAATCACTGCTAACAGCTTTCTTGGCTCGCCCTGATCGCCGACTCCTGCTTTCTTCTTGAGCCTCTGGTTCTTCTTCAGCTTCTTCCATGCTCTCTTCTGCTCTGTTTCCTCCTCAGCTGCAGTTTCCACAGTATCTTTCTTTGGTCGTCCTCGCCCACGTTTCACAACAGGTGTGCTGGCAGCAGGGGATGGCTCTGCGGCTGAGGGGCTTCACTTTTCTTGGGCCGCCCTCTGCCCCGACCAGACTCTTGGGAGCTTTGCGGAGTGGCTTCTGCAGCCTTAGTTTTCTCCACCACTCTTCTTCTGCAGCTGGTTCCTTGCGAGGTCGCCCACGACCACGACCTGTTGTTGCTGCAGGAGTTTTCTTTTCTTCCTTCTGTTTGGGTTCTGGCTCCTCATCCATGTATTCGTTTGGGGGGCCTAGTTGCTCTGCGAGGAGTTCCCCAACTGCAGGCTCTTTCTCCTTCTGCTGCTCAGGCTCCTCTGTAGGAGGCTCTGATTTTCTGCCCTTCTACTCTTTTTTTCAGCAGCATCTGGCTCTGGTGCACTTTCTTCCTCTTGCTGCACTTTGTTCTTAGGCGGCCGTCCCCTTCGTCTCTCTGGAGCTGGAGCTGCCTTTTCCTTGTGCTCTGTCTGTGAGCTGTCAGCTTCTTTCGAGGATTTGGCAGATCTCCTCTGTTTGGAGGGCTGGGCAACTTCCTTGTCTGCTGCTGAGCCCTCTTTTTCTTCACCTGCAGTTTCTGGTCATCAAAGCCGAAAGCTGAGGCAGCAGCTTTCGAGCAGCTGCCAGTTTCTCTGGAGAGCGAATGGTTCTTTTGGAGGACGGGGTCCTGACCTCCACATTGGTCTCTTCACTCTCATGAGCTGGGGAGGAGAACCTGGCTCCTGATGACATCTGCAGGTAGCTGCATTCTCATCTTGTTTGGCTGTTGTCGTTTCTTCATCTTCCTCTTCTTCTCCTTCCTCCTGCTCCTTTGCCTCTTCCTCTTCTTCCTTCTCCCCTTTCTCAGCTCCTTCTTCCCCCTCTTCTTCATTCTTCCTCCAGGTTGATGATGCGTGTCTCTCCTTCGTCATCAGCCCCTCCTCGGAGAGCCTCACCTGGCTGCAGCAGGCCTGCCTCCTCATCATCCTGTCATCATCATCTGATGCTCCTTGCGATGTCTCTTCCTCCGCTTTTACCCCCCTCCCCCCATCCTGCATGGCACTGTCTCCTCACACCTCTTCCTCAATGCCCATCACCCTGTCCCTCCCTCCTCCCCCTCCATCATCACCACTGTTTCCCCTCCTCCCTCCCTGCCCATTTTGGGAGATGATGACATATTCAGAGGCAGCAGAGGCAGCCTCCAGCATTGTTGTTTTTCCTGCAGGATGGTTCTTGGGAATCTCCCATGGTCTGCAGGACCTGAGCATCAGTCACAGTTCCCCATTCTTCCCTCCTCTTCTCCACTTTTTGGTCTGCTGCTGCATCTGCCATCACCTGAAAACACAGCACTCCATAATGAACATATCCACTACCTGAAACCATTTCCTTTTTACCAGGGAAACACCATCTTATCACCAGAAAAACACACCTATCACTGAAGACACCATCATATTGATCATCTAAAAATACCATCAGGACTATCATCTGAAAACATCATTACACCAATGAAAACATTCATTTCCAATTTTGTCATTCATCCCTAATGATACACAATGGCCTACTCATCAAACTGGCAAAACACGCTTTTCATGTGTACACAAGACAGGATACAGATAGCCTGGTGGTTTAGACTTACGAGTGTTGCGTTCACAATCTGACAGCTGTGTTCAAGCCACCACTGAAATGCTATAGCCCAACATAGCCCACAGAAAGTGCATGATTTGTTTCCTGAATTGCTCAATATGGCCCAATTAAACACATGGTCTGTTAGTGTTACTTTCACTTTCACCTTAAAGCTTACCCAAATGCATCACTAGAGGACGTAAAACAGCAGGTTCCTTTCTCAGCTTTCTGTCAGTTGTAAATAGTGTGTCATTTGATGGAGTAGCTTTTCAGGTACAAAATTTCAAATTTCACAAATTTTTCAGCATCAAAATGGCCCCAGAGGACATTGAGTGGTGTGGCAAATGATCATGGCGAACTGAATGTCAAAGTCCTTAGGATGAGACTATAAACGAGGCCCCGTGTGCGAACGCATGACAGAACATCTTGCGCACACGATAATCCTGTTCCGCTTTTCGAAAGAGTAGGCCATTGATGGGCATTGTGTGCGGTGGGAACAGATGACAAAATTTACAAACTGCATACACACGGGGATGGATGTTTAAAAAAAAAAAGCACCTGAGTGCTTATTCCATTTATCCTCGACATAAATTTTTTTTTTTTTTATAAAAAATTAATTAAAAAAAATCATGTGATCTGAGCGCTTTGATTTGTTGCTTTACAAGATTCAGCGCTATATATTCCATACATTATTATTATTATTATTATTCAGTTATGATTGTTGCCCTATTTTAAGGATTTACACTGAAATACACAGCAAGCAATTTACATTGATCTAATATTGCACGGACTTTCTAGAAAACCTTATTCCAAAGAATTTGACATTTTTAGTCCAAGGAGTAGTGAAGACTCCCATGAGTGATGAAAAGTTTAACATTTTTCTCAGTACCTGTTGCATTTTTGTTGTTGTTGGGGGGGAGGGGGGGGGACATTTATCACAAGAGCAGCATTCAAATAAAACTTATGAAACTACATGTCTTTGATTTTTGTTGCTTTTTTTTTATATAAAATACTGGGTTTCCATTGATTTTATATGATTTTTTGTTTGTTTGTTTGTTTGTTTGTTTGTTCAGCAGGGGGTGTCCTGTGCAGGTTTGTCAGGCTTCAAAATCTGGCACTTTGTCAATTTATTTCTAGTGGAAGGGGGAACTGGGTTCAAACTAACCAACCTACTTTCTGGGAGGAAAAAATGCAAATAATTGACCTGGCAAACTGAAGTTTTGTTGCGTCGTCTTCTTTCTTCCCCTATGCTTCTTGGGTTTTGAGTGGCACACTCCTCTACCATAACACAACCACCTCTACACTCACAGTGTGCAGTTAGCCTTTCCTGCTTCCATCAACATGCAACACAAGTACTGAGTTAGTAGCAAGTCATCCGCTTTTTGGTCCAACCACTGCCAGCACCATCTCAGTTGTTTGCACAGCGCTTGTCAAGATCTTTCCTTCACTGAACCTTGGTGGCACATAGTGTCGAGTGCGACATTGTTTTCTTTTTCATCTCTAGGCAATGGACACACAAGACTCAATTCAGCTTCAGAAGCAAGATAGCAATGCAAATCTTACCTAAGAGTTCTCGTGTCATCTGCTATTGTTATCAATAATTAAAAACACATGAGAACCCCTCAGAAGTACAGCTACTTTATTTTTTCTTGTGTGTGTGGGGGTAAATTATTTTTTCACAGACTCTTACACTGGGTTTTCAACTTCATAAAATCTGCAAATCTGAGAAAAGTGGAAACCCTGCCTATTCTTCCAAAAAGTGGAACAGGCTTTAATGTGCGCGCAAGATGTTCTGCATGTGATCACACACAGGATCTCAATTTATAGTCTTATCCAAGCCAAAGGCTTCCAGGGAAAGGAGTCAGTACTGATGTTAACTCCGGGGAGAGAAATCCCTTCGGATGCCTCAGTGGTGACTGGCCATCAAGTCTCGAGTGCAACGCTCCAATATTGCACATAACAAGTACTCACTAATAGGCTAGTTCTGCCCCCTATCATCATCATTAACCATTACACCCAGTGGTGTGTAGGGCAGCAACAAAGCGCTTCTACTCCTGCCTATCCTGGGCCAACCTAGTCACTGACCTCCAAGAGTGCTGCATGGCCTTCATCTCACTTTCTACAGTTTCCTCCACGTTGCTTTTGGTCTTCCTTTCTTTCTCTTCCTTCTGGGGTCCAGTGCAATGCTGTTCTTGTGATTGACTGTGGGTTTTCGGAGGATGTGCCCCAAATTTCTCCTTTTCCTTTTTCTTTTTTTTTTTCCCACCCCCTTTCCCCCTAAAAAAACCCCCCCTTTAATCACTTTCATTTTTCCCCACCCCTCCCAATCGGGGTTTTTTCTCCCTTTTTTTCCCCCTCCAAAATCACGTTTTTGCCACCTTTAAAATTTTTTTTCCCTTCACTCCTTTTCAATTTCCCCTCCTTTTTTTTCCCCTTGGTTTTCCCACCCTAATTCTTCCGATCAACCCCAAATCTTCCTGTTCTTCTTCTTGATCTTTAAAAAACATGGTGGTCCCTTTTTTTTTTTTTGTTTTTTTTTTTTTCCCGCCCTCACTTTTCCCTAAAAACCCCATCTTTTTTAAACCCTTTTTTAAAAAAAATTTTTTTTTTCCCCCTTTCCTTCCCAAAAAACCCTAATTTTTTTTACCCCCCCCCCAAAAAGGGGGTTTTTTCCAAAAAAACCCCCCCCTCCTCTTTGGGCCCTTTTCTGATAACCTCCTTTCCCCTCTTTCCCCTTCTTTCCCCCCTTCTCTCTTTCTTACCCCAGTGTGTGGGGCAAAAAAGTTTCTCTTGCACCCGGGGCCCCCTTTCCCGACCAAAAAGGTGCGCGGGCCTTACTCCTTTCTAAAAGTTTTCCTCCCGTTGCTTTTTTTCCTTTTCTTTCCCCCCGGGGCCCCCCCTTTTCCCCTTTTTTTTTCCCTTTCAAAGGGTCCCAACCCCCCACCCTTTACCCATTTTTTCCCCTCTCCTTTTTTCCCGGATCTTTCGGCCCAAAAAGACCAGATTTTGGGCTTGGGGGGAGGTTCTTTGGAAATCCTTCCACCCCCCGCACTAAATCCTTTTCCCACATTTTTTGGCTTCAGCTTTTTGGGGGCGATTTAGGTCTCCAAATTTTATCCCCCAAAAACATCCCCTTCCCGGGTTTTATTCTTCGGCCCCTTTTATTCTAATAGGAATTTCTGGGGCCATCATTCACTTTTAATTTTTTAAATTTGGGCAGGGGTCTTTTTTTTCCAACCCCAACCCACCTGCCAAAGTTTGGGGGGGGGTTGGGGGGGGTTAAAACAGGGGCCCAACCCGCCGGGGCCAAAATTTGGGAAACGGCCCCAAAAGGGGGGGTTTGTTTCGGGTTCTTTATCCCCTAAAGGCCGTTAAAAGGAAACTTACACCCCAAAATTTGTTTTCCTTTTTTTTGGGGTTTCTTGGAAGGGGTTTTAATTTTAAGGGGACAGTGTTGCTTTTGGGCCCACAGACATTGAAGTTGTATAGAAGCTTTAAAAAAAAGGTTTCCCAGTTTCGATGGGTTTCCCCAAGTGTGAAGGTTTTTTCCCAAAGGCTGTCTTGTGTTGCTTTTCAAATGCCTTTTCGAACCCCCAAAAAATTTCACATACGTTTTTTCTTTGCCCTCTGTCCCTGTTCAAATTGATTTTTCTGAACGTAAATTTTTGGGGTCTTTTAACCCTCGTTGCTTCCTAAACCCCTGCTTGTTCCTTCCTAAAAGCATCGTCCACAGCGTTGATATTCTTTGATGAGGGCCCTTTGGCCGTATTTGCTTGGGAAAGGGCAAAAAGAGGGATTCCCCTCAGTTGTTTTCAGTCGCGCCGGGTTCCTTTCTTGGGGGGTTTTGACAAACACTCCCTTGGTCCAAACAAACAGGTTTTTTCTTTGTTCTTCCATGCAGTGTGAACAGTGGTTGCAGAGTCAGCGCTAGTTCAGAATCTGCCTTGAACATTTCGGCCCGGTTTTGTCCGGGCCGGGTGACTTGCCGTTCTTGAGGGTCTTGAGGGCAGCACTATCTTTCCTTTGTTTTTCTGTTCATGCACAAAATTTAAACAGTTTTAAAGCTTTGCATGGGGAAGGCTGTGGGTGGGATGGTATTGTGGTCGGCTTTTTAAAATCTTGTGCAGAGCACGGCCCATGTTTTTCGTGTGTTATTATTTTAATGTTCCTTTTTTTAAAAGAACATAGTATTAATTTTTAATATTTGTTTTAAAACATGTTATAAAAAATTTGACTTTTTAAAAAAGGGTGAGAGGGGTCAAATTTTTTTACAATGGCGGGGTTTGCGCCGCGTCCGATTTTGACTGTGAATGTGCGAACGTACGGGTTTACTTGTGCGACATGAGTAAAGTGATTTTTGTTGGGGGGGGGTTTGGGGGGCTGAGATATTGCGATTTGGGGTGCATTTTATCTCATTGATGGGTGCGTGCTGATGTTGGACGTGTGTGTGGTTTTAAATATTATGTTTAAATGTTTATTGTTTTTTATGTATGGCGAGTAACCCCCCGGAATTTCTCTGTCTTTGAGATAATAAAGCTTTTGAATTTGAATTTGAATTTGGGGGCTTGACATCCAAATGTCCAAGTTTTTTTGTAGCTTCTGGGATGTCGGTTGAGAACTTCCTGGAAGTGTTCAGCCCATCTTTCTTCTTGCTCTTTCTCTGTTGTCAACAGTTTCCCTTGTCGTCCCTGTTTGGGTTTCCCCAGCGCTCCTCTTAAATTTGTTGCATGTTTCTTGGTGATCTTGTGGGACTCTCCCTTGCTCTCCTTGGGCCGCCGCCTCTTCTGCCTCAGCTGCCAGCTGGTCCATGGCTTCTCTCTTGTCAGGCGTGCGGGGTCTTTTCCCACTTTCCTGTGTGCCTCTCTGTACAACACTTCCTGCCTCTCTCGTAGCTGTGGAGACTTTACTTGCAGAAGTCTCTTCTTGGTCTCTCTTCTTTCTTTGATGGCATCGAGGGTCTCTTGTTGGATCCAATCATTGTTGGTCTTTTCTTTTGATGGCCGATGTTGTCCTTGCTGCTTCAGTGTACATTTTACAGATCTGCTTCCCATGTGTATCTATGTCATGCTGTGCTGTCTTTGTTCTGCAGGATGTGGAATCTGTTCCTCAGATCGTTGATGAATGCAGACTTCACGTTGGTGTCTCTCAAACGCTGGGTATCAAATCGCACTTGAGTGGTTGGTCTTGTGTTCTTCTTCAGTTTCATCTGGATGTGTGCCCGTCGCCAGGTGATGATGCTCCGACTCCGCACTTCGGCTTGGTTCTCACATCCAGTAGAGATTGTCTCCACATACCATTGTCATCAGATGGTCAATCTGGTTCATATCTCTCCCATTCGGCGATGCTCAGTCAGCTTGTGGGATGTCCCCGGGGCGTGAAGAGGGTCCCTCCTATCACTAAGTTGTTCATGGCGCGAACTCCACAAGTCTCTCCCGTTGTCATTTCTGTTCCCCCTCCGTGTTTTCCCATGACTCTCTCTAGTTTGGTGTTGTCACTTCCGACCTTGGCATTGAGGTCCCCCATGAATGACGATGAGGTCATGGGTGGGGCTTTCTCTGTCTCTGTCTGCAGCTGGTGGTGAAATGTCTTTGCTTCATCGTTGCTGTTGTTGGTTGGTTGCGTAGCACTGGATGATGGTGAGTTGATGTGCCTGCCTTCAGTCTCGCACTCATTGTCTGCTGTTGATGGGCTTCCACTCCTAAGGCATCGCTCAACGCCTTCTTGAGGATGATGGCAAACCCTCGTGGTGTGGTCGTCTCTCTCCCAGAGTAGAGGACGGTTTCTCGGTTTTGTGGTTCTCATTCCCCCAGATCCAGTCCATTTACTCTTGCTTACCC
The DNA here is from genome assembly GCA_028751875.1 of Rapana venosa. Classification (NCBI taxonomy): domain Eukaryota; kingdom Metazoa; phylum Mollusca; class Gastropoda; order Neogastropoda; family Muricidae; genus Rapana; species Rapana venosa. The sequence goes on along the minus strand of CM054144.1, from coordinate 6,370,991 downwards.
CTAGGACATGGAGGTTGAATCTTTCATCTCAAATGTTACCTGTGCCAGCTTGCCGTCTCATTACATCGTCCTCACGTTCAAATGTCCTAGTCTGATCTTATTTTTGGTGGGTTGGTCTTCCTTTTCCGCTGGTAGCTTCCTCTGGTTTTTGGGCCCAAATCAGCATTCATACGGGGTCTCATTGCCCGGGAGGTCCTTCGCACGCAAAAGTAAAAGTTTTCTCTGTTGCTGTTTCTGAAAACTCTTTTTTTTTACGGGACAGGGTAGTTAGCCCTGTGCCCAACCCCAACCTGGGGGGAAGGGTTCCCCCTTAGTCGCCTCTTAGACATGCCTGGTTGGAGGGCAGGGATCCCATTCTTGCAATGCTCGCTTTGTAAGCATACCCCGGGAGTCCCACAGGGATCTGCCCCCTATAGTTATACAATTCCATTCAAGAACTTTTATTCAAAAGCACGAGGATGGGTGTGGTTAGGCATGAGACAAAGGGGTGTGTGACTTGTCTCCAGCAAAGACAGCATTTATTATTATAGGATGAAATATTCACATTCTATGATTCACAACTTTTTTCCAGTACTCCATAATCTATTTCTTTTATTTAGACACCAAACAATTGCCTGTGTTGTTTTTTTTGTAATTTGTTTGTTTTGTTTCACGTTTACCCCAGGGCAGGTATAAATTTGATCATTATTCATTTCTTATTTTTTCTTTTATTGGGGTAATGGAATTTAAACACTGTGTGCTTGTTTATATCCAATCCCCGTGTGTATGCGTTTTGTAAATTTATGTCTCTGGCCCACCGGCAACAATGGCCTACTCTTATGAAAAGCGGAACAGGATTTAAGTGTGTGCAAGTTTTTCTGCGTGCGTTGCACACGGGACCGGTTTATAGTCTCTCCGAAGGACTTTTGGGGAGAGTGGAGTCTGCACTGATTTTTAACTCCAGGGGAAAATATCCCCTTTGAAACGGGAATCGACCAGGTCGTCAGAATTGAAGGGAATGAATTAGGTAACGACAGCAAAAATTTTTACTGCGGGGATCTTTTAGTTTTGCTTTACAAATAAAATCTCATTAAAAGAAACATAGTACAAAAAACATTATGGTGATATTTTAAATAGTTTTCAAGATAAGGCCTTTTGAAGTTTGACATTACTGTGAAGTGCTCACAAAATGTATAATTGGCCAACTTTGACAGATCATATTTCTTTCAAATAGCAAGGTACACCCTTAAATCATCACCGTCTCTCTTTTACTTACTACACAAAATATGGAAACAAAAAATTAAATGAATCTGATCAATAGAAAAAATTTTATGAAGTGCCAAAAATTGAAAAACCCTATTTCCAAATTTGTGAAATTTCACAATGTACCATGTTCAGGACCCATCAGTGTCAAGATATTTCCAATCATTCTCTGGAAATTGTTTGAATGTGTTTCTAGTATATATTTACAGATTAATCCTTTTTTTTTAGGAGTGGATGGGTCATCCTTTTAGCAGCTATTTTGCCTCAAAAAAGGAGAAAAGCCAAAATGACCAGTGTGGGAAGGCACATTTAAGAATATTACAAAAATAGTCATAACTTCTGAATGAATTAACCTATCCCTTCAATTTGGAAGAAAAATATTGTTTATATGCTGTCTGTATTCTATAAGTTGATATTATACAATGATGTTCATGCTAAGAAAAAACAAAATGACCATGTATTTCAGTATTTATTTTATACTGCAATGAAAAGATGATGAAAACAGACACTTTGAATTCATTAACAATGTGCAGTAAATCATTCCTGTATGGGCACGATGGTCAGGCTTCCGTTGGCAAATGTGGGCAGAACGCGAGGCGCGCCTAACGACAACAGCCATGGCCGGTCATCGTAACTCGAGAATTTCTCCTTAGCCCGAGGGAATCAGCCAGTGTGTTAACAGAAGGCCAAGACTACAAACTTTCCATGTGATATTTTACCATCAGCAAATAACAATAAAAAATTGGAAGAACATCAAGAAAAGAAAGCGAGGAAGGAAAAGGGGGTGTGGGGACAAAGACTCAAAATGAATAATCGGAAAACTCCACTACCAACCGTGCTCCTGGCCAATGTCCAGTCCTACGCTCCAAAACGCGAGCTTCAAGCTAACATCAACTACCTACATCAGTATAACAAACCCGGAATTCTTGCCTTTACCGAAACTGGCTGAGTCCCGCCGTACCGAATGCGACCCTCTCAATAGACGGCTTTGATCAACCCATTCCGCTTGACAGAGACCCACACGCAACAGGAAGGCACATGGGGGAGGTTTGTGCTTCTACATCAATGAGCGTTGGTGTGGTGATGTTAAAATTAGAACTACACTATCCTATCCGTGGAGGACATTGAACTGCTCTCTATTTTGCTCCGGCCTTTTTACTTACCACGGAATTCCAGCAACTATTTTTTACTTTAGTTTACATCCACCCCAAAGCAGTGGGCTAGAGAAACTGAACTTATATTAGATCACCTCCATGTGCTCGGATTTCTATCCCTGATGCCCCTAATTTTTATCCTGGGTGATTTCAATAACTTTTCCCCTTTACTAAACTACGGGAGAACTATGAACAGTATGGTGACCTCCCCTACACGAAGAAAAAAGACCTTAGACTTGTGTTTATGGGACTGTGCAAGGCGCCTATAGATCGTTTGCTTTGCCTCCCCGGGGATCTTCTGACCACAACTGCGTTGAACTTCTTGCACCCATTTACCAGTCAGTGTTTCGGCGCCTTCAACCATAGTCAGGACCAAAAAAATGGACTGCTGATAGTATAGCTAGTCTGCAAGGCTGCTTGATTGCACTGACTGGGATATGTTTTATGATGTGTGTTCAGATCTGAATGAGCTCACTGATGTTATTTGTTCTATTTCATTTGTGTTGTTGTGTATTCCAACAAAGGAGATAACCATTTCCCCAATAACAAGCCTTGGGTTCCCAAAGGATCTGAAACGTGTTTTAAAAAAAGAAAGTAGTATTTTACACAGGCACAAAAACACAAAAGAAGGAAGTAAATATGGAAGTCAAAGCTGCTGTTGAAACGGGCCAAAATATATATAAAAATAAGATAGAAGACAATTTTTGCGGGAACAATTTTCGTGCTGCATGGCAGGGTATCAAAAATATTCTGCAGTAAATTTTGGTAGGTGTCCAACATAGGTCAAGATCAGTTTGCAGGGGAGATTGTGATAACAACTTACCAGCCCTCTAAACGCATTTTTTACTCGCTTTGAAAGCATGATTTCTCAGATGAATTAATGATCTGAAGCAATCCCTAGTTTCTGAGATAGCGTCATTGTTGATGAAAAATTATCTGTAAACACTTAAAGGCAATAAATATTTAAAAAATCTCCCTGACCAGATGGTATATGTGGAAGAACCCGAAATTCTGCGCTACTGAGCTTGCCAGTGTTCCTTCAACACCCGTCCAGGCCTCACTGGATACTTGTCGATTCGGTTATTTGGAAAACTTCCAATGTAATACTCTTTCCCAAAAAAACCCAATCCTCTCGGCCTAACGATTTTAGACCTGTAGCTCTCACATCTCTTGTGATGAAAACGCTAGAAAACATCGTAAAATCTCTCATTCTTTTGTACAGGAAAGACCTTGACCACTGCAATTTGCATACAGGTCTCGAAGGGTGTCGAAGATGCCAAACTATTCATTTTTGAAACAAGTTGTATAGCCACTTGGGAAACACCCGACTCTATGCCAGAATATTGTTCGCTGACTTTAGTTCAGCTTTCAATACACATGCAGCCTCACGTTCTGGTTAATAAAATAAGTTCAAAAATTTGACGTAGCAATCAACTTGTTCGTTGGCTGATGAATTTTTAACCAACACAGACCACCCGGGTTTTGGCCAACAAAATATCTTCTTCGGTTGATTTACCTGCACTGGTTTCCCCGGGTTGCGTCCTCTCACCACTTCTGTACATTCTATACACAGATGATTGCAGAAGCAACTATGGAAATTTTCCCTTTTTGGTAAAGTTCGCAGACGATAGTGCTCTGTTATCCCTCTTATCCGGGTCAGTCTTGACCATGGTCCCGCCTCAACCGAATTCGTACACTGGTTTTGTACGAGGCTATCTGGAGCTAAATGTTTCTAAAACTAAAGACCTGCCTATCAACTTCGAAAGATAGGGCATACTCCTAAGAATAATTATTATCCATAATCAAGAAGTTGAAAACGTTTTGTTTTGGTTTTTAGAAAAAAGAAATAATAATAATAAAAACAACAACAAACCCAACACCCACTAGAAGGTAATGATAATACTCTTAAACAGGAGCAAAACTTAATCAACAAAGTAGAAAAATGAATTTAACAAAAATGTAACTACAATAAATAATCGGTGGACTATGCAATAAACATCTAGCAATGCAAGGGCTAACTTTGAATTTTCAAATATATTTTCAGAGACTGTTCAGAAAATGTTTGGTAAAATGGTTTTACAATAGGGCACTCAAATATGTATGAGTATTGGAAATATGTCTCCCATAGAATCTGACATGTTTGCAAAATTTTGTAAAGGGAAAGCATTTAACTTCATTCTTAAATATGTGAATGAACCCTTCTCTCAGTTATAAAAAAGCGAATCTATTTGAGAAGGAGTTTTATATAACCCCAAAAAATTATGGGAAGTGGTCGGCAATTTTTTACATTTTCGTTCCTTGAATTGACCAGATTCTTTAAACCCTTTCCCATGAAATTTTGTTCTAAAAATCGGTATCCCTCCTGTTATAGTAAGGGAACATCCGTTCTATCGATTCATGTCAGTCTTGACCCCTTTTTTGCAGCTCGTCAGCCCCCTCATTTGAAAAAATTTCAACGTGAGAAAGGGACCACAAAAAAAACAGGAATGCCTCTTAAAATGGGAGGGGTAGACATACTTAATTTCAAAAAAAATTTAAAAAATTTCTTGGTTTGGGGATTTTATAGCATAAAAGCTTTTTGGGGATTATGTATAAACCCTTTTTAAAAAAACAAACCCTTTAAACCTTTAGACTTGAAAAAACCCAAAAGAAGCTTTACTTGTCCTTCGGGGATGAAAAAAGCTGTTTTAAAAGAGTTTTTAATGAAAAAAAAAATGAAAATCAAACATTCAGGGTTCAGATGTTGGGTCACTTTTAAAAAATAGTTTGCTGATGTTAAAAGTTTAACAATGGATCTGTTTTAAAAAAATCGCAAGGCTCTGCTTTTGTCATCCCAGCATTTAAAAAATTGAGAAATCGTATATCTTGGAAAAACATTTTCAAATTTACAGTGAACTTATTGCTTTCTTAGGGGCTCTTAATTATATTTTTTAAATTTTTCCTTTTTCTTTCTTTCATATTTTTGCTTTGTGTTTTTTTTTAAAGTTTTAAAAGGGGAGTGTTCTAATTTTGTTTTCTTTTGTTGGTACAAAAAATGGGTTTTAAAAAAAAGTGGCCTGGGGGAAAGGGGAAAAAGAATCTGCTCAAAAAAAATTGGGAAAAAGAACAAAGGATTCTGTCGTTCTGCAATCGCAGTTTGTACCAAAGCCACAGCCATTTTGGCTGATCCTTCCCTGCTTTGTTTCCAGTTTAAATGTTCCCTTCGGAACGCCGTTTTCGGTCCTCAGCAAAACTAACAGAAAAAAAATTTTCTTTTGTCCCAGAAGTTTCAAATTTCTGTTTCCAATGGTTGACACCTGTTTTACATTTCTCTGAATTTATTGCTTTTGCATTGTTCGAGTGTAGTCAATACACAATTATGGTTGGTGTGGGGGGGTGCGTGGGTGTGTAAAATAAGTCGCTTTGTCAACGGTTTTAAAAATTAAATTCATATTGGTGTAGGTGTGGGGGTGCGGGGCGTTTTCGCACACAACTACGTGGTGGCGTGCGCTATATGCGTGCGTAAAAATAAGTTTTTATGTTTTAGTCAATGGGTTTTTAAAATTGTGTTCACAATTGTGTGGGGAAATGCGGCGGTGTTTGCGTGTGTGTGCGAAATTGCGCGCGGTGTGTTGGGTGTTGGTGTGTTCGTGACATTTTATTTGAAAACCAATTGAAATTAGCTTTTGTGTCTTTGAAAAATTTGATGTTATCAATCTGCCTGTCTATTGTAATTCCCCTTTAGGGATATTAAAGTGTTTTTGACTTTGACTTTGAAAAGGAAAACGCATGGCTGGCTATTCAATGTGTTTGTCTGTTGGTAAGTTTGGGCTTTTATTGGGGCTCTGCCTGGGGGTGTTTTTTGCCTACCCTTGCGTAAAAGTAAAAATAAAATTTTCCTTGCCAACCAATTTGAAAAAATAAACTTTCATTCCCCATTTTTTTTTTTTGGATTAATGGTTTGATTCAATTCAGTAAGTGATCCTAACAGGTGAGCGCAGTCCTAAAATTTTACAGCTTTTTTTTTTTTCATTGTGGCACCATTTACTTTAAATGCCTACAATAATTGAAAAATGTAGAGATTTCTAAAATTTTGCATTGGACTTTTTGTTACTTCCATCGCAAAAACCTGCCTAAAAAAAGACTTTTCAGTTATTGTGACTTATCCCCTGTAAAGGACCGGAAGTTTTGTCTATTTGGAAAGAATTTAAAGGTATTCCCTTAATTAAAAAAATGTGTTTCTAGTCAAGGCCTGGGGCTTGTCCTATTCAATATTAAAAAACAACGTTGTTTTTTTTAAAGGGTTTAAATTTTAGCCACTTATAAATTACTTAAAAATGGTAAGTTACAGAACAGGTCCATATTGCTTTTTTGGGGGTTTTCATCAACTAGATAATGTTTATAAACTACTGTTGTGTATTGATAAACGGTAATAAATGAAGACCCCCAGCCATCACAGCCATCGTGTTTCCGACAAGACCTTTCAGTCAAATCAACTGACAAAAAAATTTAACGAATCCCCCTTTTAGGGTTTGGTTTTTAAAAATCGGGTGGGTTTTTTTTATTCCCATTGTTTTATAAAACAAAACCGCACTGCGTGTTTGTATCGCTCATTCCCCTTCCCATCCCTCAACAAAAAAAAGAGTTTTTCATGACGCTTACGCTGTGCAAGTCACAGATCCACCGCCCCCTTTTAAAAGCGCCAGTGCCTTGAGCATAAATTTAACACGGTTTTTTTTTGGCTTCTTTCTTTAAAAACCCTTACGCGACACGAATGTCTCAAGTTTTTTTAACGCAAAACGAAAAAAACGAAAGAAGAGGAACCGAAAAAGGGGGGGTTATCTTTCCCAAAGGGGAACCTACTCCAAGAACCTCCCTACTTTCCCATTATTTTTTACTTCGGGGGTACTATCCCGCCGGTTCCGGCGTTCATACGCCCTTTTTGTTTCCCTTGTTTTCCCAACCCCCCTGAACGTAGTGACCCACATCACTTTTTTTTTTAAAAACTCCTGCCCCATTTAAACATCTTCTGCGCCATAAACACAATAAAACCATAAAAAACCGAGTTGATTTGGGGGGTAATTCGTAGAAGCAAGGTCAAAGTCCCCTTTTGTACGGGGGAGTAACTCTCCCATTTTGAAATTTCAAACATCTCCGAAGTTATGCCCATAACATTTCGATTTTGTTTTCAAACCACCGCCAAAAATAAATTACCTTTTTAAAACGAGCATATCATGGAAAAAAAACAAATACATTTTCCCCTGCAAATTCTTTCCCAAAGAACGTTTTTGATCAGCTTCCGCTCCGTATTTCCCGGTCAAACATTTCAATCGACAAGCTTAACGCTCTGCCCCACAAGCACCAGAATGCTGCGTAGCGAAACCCCTGTGGCGAATCAGCGTTCTGTGTCCGATCCCAAACCTGTTTACTTCCTATCACATCCCGCACATTCTCGTTTATCAATAACACAAGCTATCCAACACGTTTCCCCTCCCCTCTCTCCTCCTTCCTCTCTCTCTGTTTATACTTATAGTGTATCCTGTGAAGGATTATACTTTTTATTTTAAACTTTATTTTGGCTTCGGCTATACTCAAGTTTTTAAGAATGCCCCTATTTCAATTTTCTTATTGTTTATGTAACAAATTGTGTACCATTTGACAATGTGTGTTTTATTTTTAGCTTATTAAGTTTTTGTTGTTTTTTTTTGGTTTGTTGTTTTCTTGTTGTTTGGGGTGTTTTTTTTTCTTTCTTTTTTTTTTTCTTTTTTGTTGATTTGTTTCTTTTTCTTTTTGTTTGTTTGTTTGTTTGTTTGTTTTTGGGTTTGGGTGATGTTTGGGTGGGGGGGGGGGTGTTTTAGGGGGGTTTTTTTTATTTGTTTTTTTTTTGTTTTTGTTGGGTTTTTTGTTTTTGTTTTGGGGGGGTTGTTGTTTTTGTTTTTGTTTGAAAAAGTTACGTCCTTTGTTTTATTTTGTGGGTATAAGTATTGGTTATTTTAAGATGTTTTCCCCGGGGGAGTGGAGTAAAAAAGCACATAAGTGTTATTCTTTTTCCTCGAAATAAAAGAATTTGTCATTGTCATTGTCATTGTTTTTTTTTTCCCCTCTCTCCTCTCTCTTTTCTTTTCCTTTTTCTCGGGATATTTTGTTATAATATTTTATTTGTTTCGTTTACAGTTTTTGTTTTCCATGAAGGTTTATTTATTCTATATTTTCCCCAAACCACTCGTGGTCGACGTAATTTATTTTTTTTAAGTTTTTTTTTCATTTTTTATTTTTTTCAGTGTAAAAAACTATGTTTACCATAAATATGGGGATGTTCATTTCTATGCCTATTCAAAGATGAGATTTATATTGAACTCGAAAAGCGTTCAAGATTTCTGCCTTGGCCTACACTTTATAATTCTTCTCTCTTTTCTTCTCTCTCTTCTCTCTCTCTCATCAATTTTTTCAAAGGGTATGTGGTTGGTGTCTTTTTCATTAGTTTTTTTTGTGCCTATTTTTTGATTTTAGTTTTGGGGTGGGCTGTTTTTTGGCACTACAATTTTTCATTTTGGGGGAGGGGGGGGGGGGGGGGGTTTGTATCCTTTTTTTGTCCTATTGCATTTTTCGTATGGATTTGTCAATCCTGAATAAAAAATATTTTTATTCTTTTTTAGGGGGGGGTGGGGGGATGCATGTTGTTGTTGTGCTTCCCACTTTACTACCTGGGGGGGGGGGGGGGGGGGGGGGGGGGGGGGGGGGGGGGGTTTCCCCCCAAACATGCCTCTGACCCCTCATCCAAATTTTGGGTCCTGTGAGTAGGAAGTCACTGGTGAAAGTTTTCTGTATGACTCTTTTTAAATACCTGCCATGTGGCAGCCATACTCCCATTCAGAGGTTTTTTCTCCTTTTTAAAGGGATGCAAGTTGTTTTGTTAAAAGCTTGTCATGGGGAAAAGGCAATCTCAACACAACATTTTAAAATAACAACTTTTAATGTAGGCCTTGGCAATAAGCTGACAAATAACGGACACGCTTTTGGCCTGGGCCGATGGGATGATATGAATTTTCAGCTTTTTATTTGCATAGGTATTTGTATTATATTTTTAATGAGCGGGGTTTGTGTTGTTTGTTCTTCTTAAAACGTCCTTCCCCCCAAAAAGTGTATCAGACGGTTAAGTGTGTGTGTTTTGTGTGTGTGTGTGTGTGTGTTGTTGTGTTTGGTGTGTGTGTGTGTTTTGTGTGTGTGTTGCGTGGTGGTGCACGCTCATGTGGTGGGGTTTTTGTATGAGATGTGCATACGTCCGGCATGTAGGGTGTGGTGTGTGTATGTGCGTGCTTTGATTGTGTGTGGGGTGTGTGCGTGTGTGTGTGTGAATGAGTGGTAAGTGGGGTTATGGTGAAAAATTGTGGCCGTGCTTGAGTGAGTGTGTGTGTGTGGTGTTGTTTTTGTGTGGTGTGTTTGGTGTGTTGTGTGGTTTGTGCGTGCGTGCGTGACACGCCATGTGTAAATATATCAGAGAAATTGTGTTATGATGTGTGTCCTGCATGTGTGTTTTATGGTTGTTTGTGTGTGTGTGTGTGTTCATTTAAATTTTGAAAAAAAATAAATTGTAAATGGTGATTGAATGGGGGGATGAACAAAAGGGCTTTGATTTTTTTTTTGAAAGATAGGGGGCTAATTAAATTTATTATTTTATAAATAAAAATTATAATTTTCTTTGGTCCTGTAAAACGCTTCCCCAAAAAGTTAAATCTGAGAAAATAAGAAAAGAGGAGGTTTCGGGAGTTTCAAAAGAAAGGAAGAAGTATCCCTTGTATTTTCTTGTGTTTTTTAAAGTTGAGTTTTGCTTTAATCATTTTTTATTTATGTTTTTCTTTTTCGGGGATAATGGAATAAGTATCGACTGCTTTTTTCATCCACTCCCGTGCTTTGCAGTTTGTATATTTTTTCCTTTCCCCCGGCAACAAGGGCCCCTCTCTTCCGAAAAAGGGGAACGAGTTTTAACTTGTGCGCAAATTTTCGGGGCGTTCGATCGGAACGTCGGTTTTTCTCTCACCGAGGTCTTTTGGGGGGGTGGGTCGGCATATGTTAACTCCAGAAAAAAAAAACCCTCGAAGAGATTCGAACCCCGGTCAGCAGATCAGATGTTTTACATATTAGTGAAACACTTTTTCTACCTTTCCCTTCCCCCAAAGGAAACAATCAGTTGGGAATAAAACTATGAAACCAAATTGCAATTGTTAAATGCTGTTTGTGCATCCAATAACTCACACCAATTTATGGAGTCGCCATTGAAGTTAATGAAAGTCAACACCCTTTTTAAAATGAAACTCATAAACAATTTTGAGTTTTTTCTTTTTCTGCCTTTTTCTTTTTAAAAAAAAAAAAAGACAAAAGAAGAAAAGAAAAGAAAATGGTTCAATTACAAAATTGCACAATATTTCGGTTGGGTTGGAAACTCTCGCGGAGCGTGTCAGACAAGCTGGCGCTGATTTTGGGCCTGGTTTCTGAGGGCATGGACCGCGGACAGGGCACACAGGAGGAGGGGAGCGGGGGAGCTGGGGCGGGGACTGGGGAAGGCAGCAAGCCTGGGGGGGGGTGGTCGGGGTGCCATGGCTGAGGGGAGGGGTCGGGGAAAGTGGTTATGGGGGGAAACTGCAACAGGGGCATGAACCCAGTCTGAGGGGTCGGGTGGAGGGGTGGGGTGGAGGAAGGCCTTGGAGCTGGACAAAATTCCGTGGGCTGTCCCGGGTTTTCATTAATGAATTTTCTGGAACAGGTGCTCCCGGTTTGTGGACATAGTCAGCCCCCTCAAGGGACTAGTATGACCATGTATCATTTTAAAAATGTACATTTTTCACTCCCTCAATACTATGTAGACCCTTGTTTTTTAATGTTATTTAGGTTGGGTCTCGGGAAAAATTCCCTCTTTTTATTGAGTTGATCAAGTACTGGTATGGTTTTTTATTTCAGTGTGGGGGTTATGGTGTTATGTATTATGTTATTCCTCTGAAAAAATTTTTTCCTATTTCTTTTTTTATGTAGGTTTTTGTAAACCCCCATGAATTTCTCTTTTTTGAGGTAAAAGTGTTTGAAAAAAAATTGTGTTTTTTAAAAATGGCTAGTTTCTTGAAATTTCTCAGTTTGAAAAACGTAAATTTTTTTGGGTCTCGTGGTCTTGTCTCGGGCGGTCTTGCGTAACCCTCCCCTCTTCCACTGTGGCCATTTTAAGATTCTTTTGGGATGGATGTGCTAAAGGGGTTGGGGCCTCAAAAATTTTTGATGTGGGGGGGGGGATGCGGGTTGTCAAACTGGGGTTTTTGGGGACCCTATAGTTTGTCGGGCAAGTATAGCCGCAACGTGGGCTTCCATGATTAGGGTATCCCCCCCAAATGCCTGGGGCAATGCTGCTAAGCCGACTTCGGAACCAATGAAACAGCAAAACCAAGGTCGGGTTTTCCACGGGGGCATAAAAAAATTTAACCCGTGTTCTCATATATCTCTCAGACCCGTGCCCTTTGGCGGTCGTGTGGGAACCGAAAGACGATGCCGTGGTAACTCCTCCTCCATCTGGTCCTGGCCCCGCGCAGTAGTCCCGAGTCTTTTCACCCTGGCCATTCTTGGTTGTCCACCCCTGACTTGTTTGTTTTCCCCCTCTTTCTGCCCCTTCGAGTGTTCCCGCGTACTTTTTTGGGGCAGAGTTTTGTGGGGGTGACGGGCTAAAACCATGTCACTTTTCTTTTTGACGAGGGTGAGAAGGGGTTCCTGGGGACCTCCCGCCGTGTTATTTGACTCTTGAAAAACATTGGTTTTCGTTCTCCCAATAGCCCAGCAGTTTTCTATGGCATTTTGTTTCAAAGACTGGTTTTCGTTTTTGCTGTTTCAGCATCAAGTCCGGTTTCATTTCCCGAAAAGAGGGTCTAAATTGGGGTTTGAGAGTTTTTGTTGATTGGGAAAACTATCCTTTTAATTTTCCATATGGGGGTGATTTTGTAGAAGGTTGCCAGGGCTATTCCCTTTTTAGTTTGATGAAAACAGCGGGCCTCCTTCCCCCTGAAAAAAGTGACAAGAAAAACTCCTGAGCCAAAATCGGAGCTAAAAAAACTGTCCGCGCACCCCATCCTCCCAAACTGTTTCCCCCACAAAGAACAGAGTAAAGCGACAGATCCCTGACCCCTCATAAAGGTCTTGAAGGGGAAACACCACCACCCTTAGCCCCAACCAACCAACGAACCCGGGACTGTGAAGACTGGCCAGTTCCCCCAGCCATATGTTCAACGTCCCGGGTTTTGGGAGAAAAGAGTGACATAGTGGTGAACTAAGTCATTGTGCTCATACGCTGACCTGTTCAATCAAAGGGTTTTTCCCTCTGGAGTTAACTCAGTGCCAACTCATTGGTTTTTTCCTTCATTTTGTTATTTTTTTTCCTTTAAGAAAGTATAAAATGTTTTGTTTTTCTGCCCAAAAATGTTTTCAAAAGGGAAGACATTAAAAAGGGATTTAGGTGTGCGAAAAAAAGAGGTGGGTATGGGAAAAAAAGTGGTAAAGGGGAAGTGTGTGGGGCCAACATTTAAATGCACGCAGCCTGTGTGAGAGGACAGAGCAGATCAAAAGAGAACAGAAAGAGAAAGAAAGAGGGGGGGAAAAGCAAGGAAGAGGGTCCATGTTTTATCAGTATATTTGGGAAGTTATACCCCCTGTTCAAAAGCGATTAAATGTAATGAAAATTCAAAGTGGAATCACTGTATGGCAGAAAACAAATTTAAAAACCATTGGAGTCGCATGAAATGGATCCCGCCATTTTTGTGGTCCCGGGGATTTTGGCTATATTGAAAAATTCAGCAAATTACCCAACATAAATGACATACACATTATACATCATTGAAAATTTTTTATAGTGTTTTCTTTTGAGTTTGTTTCACAGTTTTTAAAAATAGAGATGTTCTATTTTTAAAAATTTTTCAAAAAGTCACGAATGCTAAAAAATAAAAAGTTTGAAATTAGGGGTGGTATTTTAAAGGGCCGTAACTATTCATCAACTAGTCCCCTTAAAGCAATGTGAGATTTCTCCCCAAAAAATTTCCCCTGAGTGGCGCCCAGTATGTCACTTTTTGTACAACGATTATTTTTTTTAAAAGAATCATAACACGGAAACCCTAAACCCCCCCCAAAAATATCACTTCTTGCCCTGTCAAAAAAATTGGCCAACAGACAAAAAAGGCAAGTTAGGGCCCAAAGGAAAGAACTGGTTTTAAATGATTCCCCTACGGGCCCAGAGTATTTTCCCCTTGAGTTAACCATAATTTTTGTTTTTAAAAATTTCGAAGTCGGGCCCGATTTTTAAGCTTGGGGAACGGTCACAGAAAAGCAAAACCTCAAGATTTAAGGGCCCTTTACCACTGTCCAGCATCAATAGGGCCCTGTTTGACACAATTTACTTCAAAACGAGTCGCTTGTCTTTTTAAACCAGGTTTTTTAAAACTGTTTTTCACTCAAAACACGGGAAAAAGGACAAGGGGGTTTGGCTTCCTGACTTTTTAGAGACATGTGTTTTAACTGAAAGTGCGCACATTGTTTTTTTTCCCCCACTTTTTTCCCCACCCAGCTGCAGACATAGGCGCAAGTTACATATTGCGGAGATGTAGTTGGTTCTGTGTCCCTTTCCCCCAAAAACAAATGGCAAATTCTTTTTGTTGTGTTTTCATATTTGCAAATGCACCCAAATCCGGCTGGCCTGTTGACCCTTTTGATGTGTATATCATTTGATAATTTTTTCCACAAAAACACCATCACTTTCACCATGATTTTGAAAAAATGGACATTAATGCCTCAACGTTTTCAAGGGGAAAACTAGTCTCTGAATGTAGCTGAAAATATCGGGGATTTTTTTTCCTTGACAAAAATGGATTTCTTGTATCGATCCCCCGGGGGGGCTGGGGGGGAAAAAAATTTTTTGTAAACCCCCCAGCGCGGGGGGAGTATACTGCAAGTATCTGTGGGTATAAAAATAGTTTGCCACCTTATTAAGGAAATTCTGGCGGAATTCCCCCTTTTCTATCCCTTTTTTGTTGTTGCTTTTTTTCCCTTTTTTTCCCCCTGTCACCTCCCCTGTCTGTTTTTGCCTTCTTTGTCCATTTCCTTTTTTTTTTTCCGTTGATTTAAAAGTTAACAGTTTTCCCCTACCCAAAAGTTGGATGTCCAACCCTGATTGTCAGGCTTTAAGGGCAATGAAATGTTTTTTAACTCCTACAGAAAAACAGTAGTTGCTGTCTGAGCTTCGAAGAAGAAGTATTTTTTCCCAATTTTTTTTTTTTTGCAAAAATTTTAAATATGGCCAAATTTGGGAAAGGGCACACAAATTTGAAAATATTACCCCTCTCTGTTCCGCAAATTCTGGGAAAGGTACCCAATGGACCCTCAGAAAAAAAGCGGAAATCCTTTTTTGCTGATGACCTGGCTTCTATCCCACCGCCTGCAGCACACCCCAAACAAAGTCCTGCCCTTACCACAGCTAAAATTTGCCTTTGGGATAGTCAAGAGAAACCAAGCTACTGCTCCCAACAACCAAAGAAGGCTCCGTCACCTCTCTGGAAAGCATAGGGGATGCCATAAATTTTGGGTTTTCCGGGGCGTAAACAGCCAGACAGGAGGCAAGACAAGACATCAAGGCAAGAATAAAGAAAGCACGCCAAGCATTTCCCATCTTAAAACCCCGTTGGAGAAAAATTTTCAATTCCACAACCCCAAGCTCGGATCTTCAACTCCAACGTGAAATCTTTTCTTTTACGGGTCAGAAAACTTGGGGTCATCAACCAACCCCTCCAAATCCAGACCTTCATCAACAGATGTCCTGGCAGATCCTTTATCTCAGTGGTTCGACAGAGTGCCAAGTCCCCCGTGGATGGGGCAAACCCAAAGCAAGGGAAAAATTTAAAGAAAGCGGCGAAAGGGGGGGTGGGTCCCCAACAAACCCTTCGGAAAGGAAAAAGCAACAACCAGAAAGCCTGGTTGGGAAACCCCCGAAGGGAAAAAAGAGGAAAGGGCCCCAAAAACAGCGGGGGAGAAGGCCTGTAGTGAAGTAAAACTCCACCTTTCATTGGGAAGGGGCCCAAGACCCTTCCGAGACAGGAAAGGGGGGGGAGCGGAGGGTGTAGGGCTTAAGGACAAAGATACTTTTCATTTGTACTAAAAATTTTTTTCCCACTAAACCCCTTTCCCCCACCTTAATTCAACTTCCAAAACCCCTTTTATCAGAAAAAAACAAAAAGGGGTAAAGGGGATTCCCCAAAAACCGGGATGCCTTTTTTAAAAAAAACTTTTAGGTACAATGAAAATTGAACCCCCCCCCCCCCCCCCCCCCCCCCCCCCCCCCCCCCCTTTTTTTAAACCAAACCCCCCCCCCCCCCCCCCCCCTTTTCCCCATTTACATAAGGGTTGGAAAAGGAAACAAAAAAATAAAAATCCCAACAGTGTAAACTTTTGACCAGAATAAGGCGATTATGGCAACTGAACACATCGTTTAAAGGTATAGCGCAGAGCAGTCCCTTAAATTTTCACTGTTGATAAACAGTCATCGAAACAGTATAGTAAATTTTTAAAATTTTTTTATACTTTTTTACTAATTTTTTAAACAGCCCCAAATTTACATGTAATAAAAAAGTCATCAGAAAGAAAGGAAAAGGGGCAGGACTTTTTAAAAATCACCTGCCAAACGAAACGTGCGGGTTCGGGTTCCATTCCACTTGCCCTTTTTTTCCCCTTTTTGCGAGAAAAATCCTTCGAATGAGACATAACAGAGGCCCCACTGCAAATACATGCGAACTCCTAAAACATAAAATTTTTCGAATGGATAAAAACAGAGGCCCCACGTAAAAATACAGCAGAACATCCTAAAAATATAAAATCCTTGAAGGAACTATAAACAGAGGCCCCATTGCCGAATGCTGAGAACATTCTGCAAACATTTTAAAAACCATTTATTTTCAAAGAGTGGGCCAAATTGTGTGCTAGCAGGAACAGATGACAAAAATTTAAAAAATGCATGCACACAGGTGAGTCGTGTTTCGACCCCGTCACCAAAGTTGAAAGAGCTCCTAATGGTGGGGTGTGGGGTCCATGCAAAAATCTCACAAGTGGGAACTTGGGATTTAACGGAGCTTAATGGAGGGAAAAATCAAAAACGTACCCTTTCTTTCATATAAACCCTGTTCGGTGGTGCTTGTTTTGTATCTTTAATTTGTAAAAACTTTAAATTTGTAACTTGTTGAGTTTTTAGAGTGGGATAAATGAAAGGCTTTGTTTTTTTTTTGAAAGATATAGCGCAATATAAATTCCCACTTATTGTATAGAAAAGAGCTCAGAACATTTCCCTTTCATTCATGTCATAAATCATCAGAACGAAAATTCATTCATTTTTTTAAAGTAAAAAAGTCCTCAGGGCAGTAATTTTCATTCATGATTTTTAAAAAAAGTCATTAAAAATAATATACATCAAGTGATTCTTAAAACCGCGGGGGAAATAAAAAAATCAAATTATAAAGTAAAAACAGAATTTTTTTCAGTTTCAAAAAGCCTCAAGATTAAAAAATCATTTAGATTTATTAAAAAGCTTACCAGGAATTTAATTTTATACCCTTTCCCCGGGCAAATTAACCCACAAAACGGAGGCACAAAAAAAAAAGGGGAAAAAATTTCCCTTTTAATTTTGTTTTTTGTTTGGGTTAACTCAAAGGTACTTTTGGAAAAAATTTTTTTTTCCAAAAATCTACCTTTTTGGTGGGCAAAAAAAAAAACAAAAAAAAAAAAATTTGGGGAAATTGGAGTAAGCCAAGGAACCCAAAAAAAAAAAAAAATGGGGGTTGGAGTAGTGCCTGTTTTTGGATTCCAACCACCACCCAGGGGGGGCTTTTTTGGACTCCAAAAATTCCGATGGGGATCCCCCCCCCCCCTTAAAAAAACCCGGGGTTTTGGGGGTTCCCATTTTAAACACTCCCAAATCCCAAAAATTCCCCTTTGGGTAAGAAAAAAAACAAAGGGTTTTTTATACATAAAAATTTCCCAAAACAAAAAAATTTTTTGCTCTCAAAAGTAAGGTTTTTTTTTCTTTGGAAAAATTTTCATATTTTTATATAACTTGGAATAGGGTTGGGTTTGAATCCCCCCAAAAATAAGGAAATTTGGGGTTTTTTGGCCTTACCCCGGTGTTGTGATAGGGAGGGTGGAAGGTTCAAATTTAAACCCAAAAAAGGGGTGGATTTTTTTCGTTTTGGGGGGGCTCCCCACCGTTGATTTTCCCTAAAAGGGGATGGGGGCGGGCCCCCGTCAAAACTCACCCCTTTACCCATTCAAATTTTTTTTTTCTCTTAATCCTACCCCCGGGGGTGCGCCCCTTGGATTTGGGGGCCACATTAAATTGTCAGAATTTTCCCCTTTTTAATTTGCCTTCCCTTCCTACCCTCTTTTTTCTTTTTTATTTCTTTTTCCCCAAAGGGGGGGGGGGGCTAAGTTTTAAATTTCCTCCCCCATTTTAAATTTCCCGGCGAAAAATTTTCCCTTTTTCCACATCCTTTTTTTTGCCTTTTCCTTTTTCTGTACCCCCCTTGTTTTTTTTCTCTTTGGCCCCTTTCTCCTGCCTTTTTTCCCGAAAAGATTTTGGTTTCATTCCTCTTTTGCCGGGGTGAGTGGTAAAATTTTAGGGGGGTTAAAAGGAAAAAGACGTATTAACCAAAAATGTGCTGTCTAGCGTTTACCCAAAAAAAGAAAAAAATCCCCATGTAAAGGCCCCAAAGCTCAATTGGTTCCAAAATACTCTGGTTCATGGTACCCATTTTGGTTTTTTTTTAATTTTGGTGTGGGGGGGAAAACCTTCAGGGGGAGGGCCAAAAAAAGAAAGGGGGACATGAGAAAACCCCCCCTGGGACTGAAAATTGGCCAAAAAGTTTACCCGAAGATTCAGGGCCCTTTTTGGTTTGGCCCCAAGTGGGGACAATGAAGGTTAGTGAAAATTTGGTTTCATTTTAATACTTGGGCATGGCTTGGAGACGAAGAAAGGGGGGGTGTTGGGGTGCAAAACAAAAAAGTACGAAAACAGTGAAAAAAACATTGTTTTTACAAGAAAAATTTCGACCTGAAAAAAAGTTTTGGGGCCCTAAGAAAAGGGGACTTTCCCGGTGTGGGACATTGTTTTAAGTGACAGAAGCCCTTTGGCAATAATTCATCAAACAAAAAATGGAAATGGGGAGGGAAGTTTTTCCAAGGGAAAACCCAAGCGGACCCCCGGTTTTGGGACGGTTTTTCGCTACACCACCCCGGGGCGGGGAGTTGGAGAAAATTCCCCCGCAAGGGGTACCACGACATTGGGGGGTAAAAAAAGGATTAAAGGGTTTTTTTCCCCGGGGGAAAAAACCCGGCCAGCGGGTGGGCCGGACCCCTTTGGACCCCGAGTTGGGCCCCCCCAAACCACCGCCAGGGCCCCCCGGGGAAGGGGTTTCATGAAAAAAACTTTACAAAACAAGGGGGGCTCACACACATTAAAGGACACAAACTAAATACAAACATAACCCACAGAACCAACCTCACCTCCCCCAGGGCCCGGGCCCCGGAGGGGAGCCAAGAAGGGCGATTCCATTGGAACGAGAAAAAGGCCGGGGGAAACCACCCACACGCCCCGGGAAGGATTTTGGGGTAAAAACCCCCCACCCCAGAAAAGGGGGCCCAAACCCCCCCCCGGGACCCCCCCACCCGGGGCAATAAAAGCCCAAAGGCCCCCGGGGGCATACACATCACCCCAAGGGGGAGCACAACCCCGGGGGGAAAAAAAGAAACCCGGGGGTAAAAAAGGTTTTACTTATATAAGCGGGAAAAAGGGGGGGGAATGGGGTTTTTGTGGGGGACCCCATTCTCGCACCTTTTCACCCCTCAGGGGGGTTTTTAAACTCGAAACCGAGGGGTCTGGTTTAAAAATTGCCTTGGGGGACTCAGCCCCCCCCCCCCAAAAAAAAAACCCCTGCTTTGGGCACATTTTGGTCCAAAAAACAGCTGAAAAGGGGGGAAACTGGTAACCCCCCAAAAAAATTATTTTTGGTCACCCAAACTTAAAACAGTGGGGGTTTTGGGAATGTGATTACATTTTGGGCCAACAAAAAAAGTGCTTTACTTTGGGGAATCGAAAATTCCCCCCCAAAATACGGGGGACACTGCCATTTTCCCGGGGAATATCAAAAATAAATAAACTTTGCAATCATACAAAAAAAATCGAAAATAAAAACCCCAAATTCAAACGAGAATTCAAACCCATAACTTTTTTTAACCTTTTGGGCTTTAAATGGCAAAAAAAAACCCCCAAAAAAACAAATAAAAACCCCCTTTAATTGGGCAACATTTTTCCAAATTATTGGGAAAAGAAGAAACTTTTTTAATCAAAAACATTTTTTTTTTTTTTTTTTTTGCCCCCCCCCCCCCCCCCTTAAAATTTAGGTACGTGAAGTTCAAAGGTAAATTTTTTGGTCGTTTTTTTGCCCAACAGAAGGTAACCCCTTTCCAAATGGGGGGAAATTCTGTGTTTTGGGTTTTGTTTTTCCCCCCTCAACATGAAATGGGGACTTTCTCCTTTTATCTTTGATGTTTTAATCAAATAAGGGAATTAAAAAAGGGGAAAATTTAAAAACCCAAAGAAAAAAAAACCCCCAATTTACCCGAACCAGTTCAACCCCCAAAAAATTTTTTTACCCTGGTAAAGCCGGGCTAAAATTTTGAAATAATAAAAAAAAAAATGGGATTACTGTTGAAAAAAAAAATTCACAACGCTTTTTTCGTGGTGAAGTGATTTTTGGGATTAAACGAACCTTTTTAATTGGGTGAAATGATCCCACAAGTGACGATTTTCCCTTTTGGGTTTTTTTTAAAGGGGTGCTGCTGACCAAGGCAAGAACTGTTGTCGGTTTTTTACCCCAGGGCAAAAAGGAAATTTGTTTGATTAAGAAAATTTTTTGTTTAAAAGTATGTAAAAATGGGCAACTCTCCTTTTTAAAGGGGTGTGCACTTTCTTATTTTTAAATCTTTTGTCAAGAAAATTTTTTTCTATTGGAAAAAAGGGGTTTTTTTTTTAAAACCCCCCCAAAAAAGGAAAAATAAAATATGCGAAATCTGGAAAAAATCAAATTTACAAAAACCCCAATAAATGGGGGTTTGTAAAAAACAAGTCTTTAATTAGAATTAAAAAAAATTTTAACATTATGATTTGGGGAAAAAAATCAAATCTGCAATATTACTTTTTTTAAGTGGTGTTTTCCCTATTTTGAAATTTTAACAAAAGGGGAAGATTTGTTTTAAAAAATTTTTAAGCCGTCAATTTTAAACCCCCAAAAGGTTTTTTAATTTTCCATTTTGGGGTTTTTTTGGCTCAAATTGGGGGGGAAAGGGGCAGAACCCCAAGACAATTTTTGGATTTTTGGGGGGTACAAAACCTTAAAAAGATAAAATTTTTAAAAAAAGGGTCCCCTAATTTTTTTGCCCTTTTTAAACAAGGAGAAAAAGCCTTGGTAGGTCTGGGAGGGCCTTCAAAAAAACCCCAACAAACTCTTCATTCGAAAAACATTTTTGCTTTTTATTTTCTAGTTTCTCTTTTTCAACTTTTAACCGCCACCACAAAAAAAAATATATTTAAAGAATTTTTTCGAAATTTATTTTTCCCCTTTTCCCTGAATATTTTTAAAAAAAACAAAGTTTTAAAAAAAAAAAAAACTTTTCTTGATTTTTCGTTTTATTTTAGACTGTTTTTTCCTGGAATTCACTTTTTTTTTGTAGTTTTTTAAAAAAATTTTTTTATTTGTTATTTTTTAGGTTTTTCCTATAGACTTTTAATTTAATTTACAAAGGGGGGAAAAAAATTGTTTAAACTTTTTTTTAAATAATAAAATTTTTTTCCAGAAATTTTTTTAAAATAATAAATTTTTTTCCCCTAAACCATTTTCTTAACAAAAACAAAAGACAGAAAAATTAAATTCTTTAAAAAATTTTTAAATAAAAAATTTGGTTGTGGTGTTTTTTCCCCCCTAAAAACAAAACTTTTTAAATAAAGGGTACAGTTAAAAATTTTCAAAAACCCCCTCCACCCAAAAAAAAGGATGATGTTTAAAAAAGCACATAATTTTTTTCATCCCAATATAGGAACAACCAAAAGATCTTTGTTATTTTTAATTAAAAAAAAACAACTTGGTAAAGGATTTTTACGGGAAATTTTTTTTTGGGGGGAAAAAAACTGCAAAGATAAAAATAACTGCCTTTTGTGAAAAAAATTTTGAACCCAAAAACGTATTTTGAAAAAAAATACAAAAACCCCTTTTGTAACAAAAAAATTTTTTTATTTGGTGGCCCAAAATTTCTTTTTTTTGACCCCTTTTTTTAAAAAAACTTTTTTTGAAAACACCACCTTCAAGTTTTAAAAAAAATTTTAGGGGGTTTTTGTGTATTTTTGGGTTTTTATGTGTTTTAAAAAATTTTTTACCCCAGTTTTGGGTTTCCAAAAAAAATTCAACCAAAGTTCAAAAATTTTTAAAATAAAATAAAATTTTTTTTATTTTGTTACTTTTCAAAAAAAATCAACTTTTGTGAATTTTAACCCCAAAATAAATGCCTAATGGGGTAAAATCTCCAATTAAAAAAAAATGACCTAAAGTTTTAACATTTTTATTTTTTTAAAACCCCCGATTAGCATAAAAATGCAACACATTAAAAATAAGTGACCATAAAGCTCACCTGTCAATTCATTGAAATCACTTGCTTCTCAAATTCTAAAAATTTTTAGAGCTCTGTGATGTTATTTTCCCCCTTTTTGCAGGACACTGTTTTCAATATCAAGTGCCTACTCAGTGATAAACATAGCAAAGTTTCATCCCACTGGGTTAACAGGGGGAGGATGTGGAGATGAGTAGTGAAAAGGGGGGAAGTCTGACAGTACCATTAAGACATCAACAATATAGTACCACTATAAAACAACACTGATCTATATGGTGATAATATGGTGAAAACAAAAAAAAAAACACTGGCCTATATGGTGATTAAAAAACAAGCAACACTGACCTATTTGGTGATGACAAACAAACAATACTGACCTATATGGTGATAACAAAAAATAAACAACACTGACCTATATGGTGATAATATGGTGAAAACAAAAAATAAACAACACTGGCCTATATGGTGATAAAAAACCAATAAGCAACACTGACCTATTTGGTGATGACAAACAAACAATACTGACCTATATGGTGATAACAAAAAATAAACAACACTGACCTATATGGTGATTAAAAAAACCAACACTCACCCATTTGGTGATAATAAACAACAAATACCTACGTATATGGTGATTAAAACAACAACAAACAATACTGACCTATTTGGTGATAACAAACAATACTGACCTATATGGTGATAACAAACAACAAACAATACTGACCTATTTGGTGATAACAAACAACAAACAATACTGACCTATATGGTGATAAACAATAAACAATACTGACCTATATAGTGAATAAACAATACTGACCTATTTGGTGATAACAAACAATACTGACCTATATAGTGAAAACAATACTAACCTATTTGGTGATAACAAACAATACTGACCTATATGGTGATAAACAATACTGACCTATATAGGGATGACAAACAATACTGACCTATATGGTGAAAACAATACTGATTTATTTGGTGATAACAAACAATACGGACCTATATGGTGATAACAAACAATAAACAATACTGACCTATATGGTGATAACACAATACTGACCTATATGGTGATAACAAACAATACTGACCTATATGGTGATAACACAATACTGACCTATATGGTGATAAACAATACTGACCTATATGGGGATGACAAACAATACTGACCTATATGGTGAAAACAATACTGACCTATTTGGTGATAAACAATACGGACCTATATGGTGATAACAAACAATAAACAATACTGACCTATATGGTGATAACACAATACTGACCTATATGGTGATAATAAACAATACTGACCTATATGGTGATACTAAACAATACTGACCTATATGGTGAAAACAATAAACAACAGTGACCTGTATGGTGAAAACAAACAATACACAACAGAGATTAACAAACAATAAACACTGACCTATATAGTGACAAACAATACACAAAACTGACCTATATAGTGGTAACAAACTATACACAAAACTGACCTAACAACAAACAATACTGACCTATATGGTGATAAACAATACTGACCTATATGGGGATGACAAACAATACTGACCTATATGGTGAAAACAATACTGACCTATTTGGTGATAAACAATACTGACCTATATGGTGAAAACAATACTGACCTATTTGGTGATAAACAATACGGACCTATATGGTGACAACAAACAATAAACAATACTGACCTATATGGTGAAAACAATAAACAACACTGACCTATATGGTGATAATAAACAATACTGACCTATATGGTGATACTAAACAATACTGACCTATATGGTGAAAACAATAAACAACAGTGACCTGTATGGTGAAAACAAACAATACACAACAGAGATTAACAAACAATAAACACTGACCTATATAGTGACAAACAATACACAAAACTGACCTATATAGTGGTAACAAACTATACACAAAACTGACCTAACAACAAACAATACTGACCTATATGGTGATAACAAACAATACTGACCTATATGGTGATAACAAACACTGACCTATATGGTGATAACAAACACTGACCTATATGGTGACAACAAACAATAAACAATACTGACCTATATGGTGATAACAAACACTGACCTATATGGTGATAACAAACACTGACCTATATGGTGATAACAAACACTGACCTATATTGTGATAACAAACAACAAACAATACTGACCTATAAAGGGGATAACAAACACTGACCATAGGTGAT
>CM054144.1:6312175-6346182 GCA_028751875.1 Rapana venosa | reverse complement strand
TTACCAAAACAAAAAAAGGGTTTGGGTGAGAGCATTGAAGCTGGGGCACCAGAAAGGAGGAGGGAAGAGAAGGGGGGGGGGGGGGGGTGTTTGAGGTGGGGAAAGAGAAAGTTTTTGAGTAAAATGGCATGTATAGCAAAGCGAAGAAAAAGAAAGAAAGAAAAGAGAAAAAATAACAAAAACAAGGAAAAACTAAGAAATGCAGTTGACCATATATTAAAAAAAAAAATCAACAACAACACAATCAATCTGAATAAAAAAACAATAACAATTATAACCACAAAACTCTTTTGAAAAACCGTCTTTTGTTCGCGTGTGCGAACGCATGCAGAACATCTTGCCCACACGTTAAATCCTGTTCCGCTTTTCGAAAGAGTAGGCCATTGTGTGCCGGTGGGAACAGATGAAAAAATTTACAAAATCGCATACACATGGGGACAGGATGTAAAAAAAAGCACCTGAGTGCTTATTCCATTATCCTTGATATAAAAAAAATCATGTCATCTGAGCGCTTTGATTTGTTGCTTTACAAGATTCAGCGCTCTATAAATTCCATACATTATTATTATTATTGCTATTATTATCATTAAGAAGCAAAAAAACCCATAAAAGTCTTTTAAGTTAAATATCCAATGTTCACAGAAAAGTGTTGTTTTTAAATGATTTAGAATTGTGAAAGCAAGTCAAGAAATGAAATATAAAAAAAGCAAAAACAATCACAACAAACCAACAGTAAAAGCTATGTTTTTAAGATAGCCAACACATACATATTCTCTGTTTCGCATTTAATTTTAATAAACGATGTTTTAGAAAGCTCTTCAGTTATAAACTTATACCAAAAGTCGTACAGAAGTGTTCATTTTCTATTATTTATAGCTGTGTAATGTCTAAGTTACCTAATTCAAAACAAATAAAGCAAGCAAGCAAACAAGAAAGAGAGGGAAAGACGAAAAAAAAGAAAAACAGACAGACGAAAGAAAAAAAAAGAAAGAGGAAAAAAAGAAATAGGAGAAGATAAAAGGAAGTAGGAAAGAAAAAACAAAAAGCACAAAAACGCCTAGAAAGAATAACAGAAAGAAAGATTAAAAACGGAAAAGCAAAGCAGGGACAGTAAGGACAGACAAACAAGACAAACAGAAAGGCAAGGCAAGAAAAAAACCCATTTTTATTCCATAGGCCTCCGGCCCTTAGAAATGGTAGAAATTAATGCATACATAACAAAGGAGACACCAATCACGAAGAAAGCCACTTAAGAAAGACACATTCAAATTAATTTGATTGTCCACCTTTTGCCTCATCAGAAGCTCTATTCTTTGCTGTCTACAAAGTCAGAGCATTTTTCCAGTGCATGAAACAGGTCGATTCCTAGTTTTCTTGTTTCAGTCACGCTGTTACTACCCCATGGGGATGCTGGGGACCTGTCAGAACAAATAGCATCCCCCACCTTTTGGAAATTCTGTGCCAGAAATTCTCTTTTTTTCTCTCCCACTATTTCATTTCTGCCTTGTTCCTTTTCGTCCTGTTACCCCCCCCCCCCACCTCCTCCTTCATTGACTATTTTTTCTGTCTTCTTAATCCATTTTCCTGCCTTTTTCCCCCCAGAAAGACTGAAAAGATAACAATTCTCATCTCGCCATGCCGAAGTCGGATGGATGCACGGGCCTGACTTGTCAGGCACTCACAAGCACAACGAAATTTCTCAAGAGTTGCTGTCTGAGCATTGGCCACAACCAAGAAGAAGAAGAAGAAGAAGCCATGATGTAACAATTTTGTCAGCTGAACAAGGGATTATACAGCATTATGCTTCAAATATTTTTTATTCTATTTTATTTAATTCTTTTATATCGAGGATAATAGAATAAGCGCTTATGTGCTTTTTTACATCTAGTCCCCGTCTGTATGTGGTTTTGTAAATTTGTCATCTGTTCCCACCAGCACACAAGGGCCTACTCTTACGAAAAGCGGAACAGGATTTAACGTGTGGGGAAGATGTTCAGACAATAAGATTTTTTTTTTAAACCCACAGAGAAGAATGAAACTAACAAGAAAGAGAGAGGGAGGGAGGGAGAGAGGAAGGAGACAAAGAAAACAGAGAGAGACAATGACAATGACAATGACAAATTCTTTTATTTCGAGGATAATGAATAAGCACACATGTGCTTTTTTACATCCAGTCCCCGCCCGTTAGGGATACATCTTAATAATAATAACCCAATACTTATACAGTCTCACAATAAAAACAAGGGGAAATAACCCTTTTCAAAACAGCTCCCCCCAACAACCCTCCCCCCCCCCCAACAACCCTCCCCCCCCCCCCCCCCCCCCCCCCCAAAGCAAGCAATTAAAAGAAAATTCCTAATAAATGACCCCCACCCCTACCCCCACCCCCCAAAAAAACCGTAACCAAATAACAAACAATCCAAACCAAATTTGTAAGAAAAAACCAAACCAACCAAAAAGATGAGATGTAAAAAAAGAGGGGAAAAAAAAAATAGACAAACAACAACAACAAGAACAAGAAAACAACAACAAAGCAAGAAATATAATCACAACCAAAACTTAATAAGTATATTAAAGATAAACCCCTATCTTTACACATTGTTCAATTGGTAACCACATAATTGTTATACATTTATTTATTAGATATTGAAAATAGGGCACTCATTTAAAACTTATAGTTACAGGAGGCAAAGTCCTATAATTAGTATTGAAAAATATAAAAATAATATAGGAATCCTTCATCAGGATATACTATGAACTAACGGGTAAGCAGGACGTTTAAAGGTGAGGGGGGGGGGGGAGAGAGAGACAGGAGACAGGAGACAGGTGTGTGTGTGTGTGTATTTCAGAGATTTTAATTTATCCAATATTTGATATTACCCAATAGACCAGTATGCCATCCCATTCATCAACAATCATTTTAATAATACTCGTTTCAAATATATGTCTTTATAAAAAATAAATTTTTTACTATTAATCCACCCACAATTTTAATAAACCAAGAAAACAAACCAAGGTTGAAATTTTAAAAAATACTATACAGTCGTTGAGGGAGAGAATAATGAGTGGGTGAGTGGGTGATGTGAGTGTTGTGTGTGTGTTGTGTGTGTGTTTGTGTTTGTTTTGAGCGTGTATTTTGGTGGGGGATGTGGGGTGGGGTTCGGGGGTTGTTTCAGGGATAATACTAAAAATATGTTAAAATACTCCACTTAGCACTCGATCAACACAAACACTTTTTAATTATGCTCCTGCAAATTGAATGTCATGGTAATAAATAAGTGCAATACCCATACACTCACATAATAAAGAGGGGGAAAAAGCCAATAAAGTCATAAAAGAACATCTACACATTGTAAGTAATAGAAAACAAAATATTTTTTTTCCAGGATAATGAATAAGTATTCATGTTCTTTTTTACATCCAGTCCCGCCCATGGGGTCACATTTTAAAAATGCACTCAGTACTCCTACTTCAAGCAGAAGAAGCAAAGGAAAAAAACTTTTTTTAAAGAAAAAGAGAAGAAGAAAAAAACAAACAAACATACAAACAAACAAACAACAACCCAGACGAGCAAAAGACAAAAACATACCCCCAGAACCCCCCCCCCCCCACCACCACACAAAAAAAGACAACAACAACAACCAAAAGCAGACAAAAACACCCTTCCAAATAAACAAAAACAAAAAACAAGAAAAAACAAACAACAACAAACAAAACAAATGAAAAAAAACCCCACCATAAGACCAAAAAAAAAAACAAAAAACAAAAAAAAAAAAGCGCACCTTCCCCCCTTCACACTCACACACACACAACACACACACACACACACACCCACACCACGTGCATACACCAAAACAAAAAACAAACAAGCGAAAAAACCCAAACAAATTACCAAACAAGAAGAAAGTAACAACCACAGCAATAACAAACACAGAGAGAGGAGAGAGTGAGAGAGAGGACGAGAGAGTGAGAGGGGAGAAGAGGAGAGAGAGAGATGAGGATGAGGAGGAGATGAGAGAGAGATGAGAGAGAGGAGTAGCCAAACTTATAGATCATAAAATTGAACACCTTCATATTGTAGAATAGTACACATAGTTGTTACACGTGGTAATAAGATATTAAAATAGGAGATTCACTGGAGCTCAAGTACAGACAACAAGTCCAAAATAATATTGAAAATCGAAAGTATGAATATGCCTTTATTAGAATCACAATAACATAGAGGAGAGAGAAGAAGAGAAAAGAGTGGAAAGAGAGAGAGAGAGAGAGGAGAGAGTGAGAGAGAGGAGGTGGGAGGAGAGAGAGAGAGAGAGAATGAATGAATTAATTGCATTATCGGTCTTAGGCACAATACCACAGTATGAGAGAGAGAGAGAGAGAGAGAGAAAAGAGGAGAGAGGTTTTGGGGGTTTAAGGAGAGGAGAGAGAGAGAGGGGTGTGTGTTGTGTGTGTGTGTGTGTGTGTGTGTGTGTGGGGTAGAGAGATGGTACAAAAATATAAAATTCTCAAAACAGTACACGATCACCTTTTTGAACACTTATTTTGATTACTTAGACAAAAAAATATGTTATGATAAAAAATAATAATATTATAAAAAAAAAAAAAAAAAAAATAATAATTAAATAAATAAAAATAAAACCTCAATACCCATACTCTCACACAATAAAAAAAAGGAAGAAAAGAAAAAGAAAAAAAAAACAAAACAACAACCAGCCAGATCTATAAGGTCATAGTGAGAGGGGAGAGAGAAGAGAGAGAGAGAGAGTGAGAGAGAGAAGATGGGGAGAAGAGAGAGAGAGGGGAGAGAGGAGAGGGGTGTGGTGTGTTTCAGTGAAAACTCTAAAAATATAAAATTCTCAAGACAGTGCACATCACTGTCAACACCAATTTTGATTATACTCATGCAGATTATATGTCAAAAATAATGAAAGAAACTCAATACCGTATACTCATACAATAAAATAAGGAAGAGGAGGAAAAAACGAGGGGGGGGGGGGATAAAAGCCAATTATATTTAAAGGGCAGGAGGAGAGAGAGAGAGTAGAGAGAGAGAGAGGAGAGGAGGGGCGTGTGTTTGTGTGTGTGTGTGTGCGCGTGTTTCAAGGATAATACTAAATATATAATTCTCGAGGACAGCACAGGTCACCATCAAAATTCTTTTCGAATATACTCGTACAAATTGAACGCCATATTGAAAAAGAAACAAGCCCAATATCAATACACTTTTAACAATAAGGAGAAACAAACACTTAAAGTCATTTAAAATGAACTTATCCATTTGTAAGTAAGAGAGAGAGATGGGGGGGGGGGGGGGGAGAGGGGGGGGGGGGGGGTTGGGTAGAACTGAGAAGGAGGGGGAGAGAGAGGGGGTGACGGGGAGGAGTGTGTCGGTGTGGTGTGTGTGTGCGCGTGGTGCCGTGTGTGTTTGTGTGTGTGTGTGTATGTGTGTTTGTGTGTGTGTGTGTGTGTGTGTGTGTGTGAGTTGTGTCGTGTGTGTGTGTGTGTGTGTGTTGTGTGTTATAAAGATTTTAATGCTTTTTGTTTGTAAACAAAACAAAACAAAAAGGACATAGAAAAAAAATATGAATATCATTCTAAAAACAGCATATCATCATTTTTCATTATACTCGTAACGACAGGATTAACACATATTGTTGTTATGATAGATATATTTCTTATAACTATAGTGTAGTTAAAAATAAAAATGAAATAAAATAAAAATAATTTTATTAAAAAAGATTAACTTTGCTAAACTCACTTTTTCAACATACAATGAAAATTTGAAGGAGAAGAGAGCGAGGAGAGAGAGGAGACGAGATGGGCGAGTGAGGGATGGGAGAGAGAGTAGACGGAGGTGATGAGGAGGAGAGAAGTGAGATGAATGAGATGGAGGAGAGAGAGAGAGGAGAGAGAGAGAGGAGAGAGGACAACAGTCTGACATACGGACAGGGTTGAGAGGGAAAGGAAAGGGCAGAGATATAGGGGTTAAGATGGAAAATGGGAAGATAGGTAAGGAGGATATGCACTTTGTTTTTAAGGTATGGACTGTGGTTTGTTATTGTTGATGTATCAATGTGAGTTGATAATTGAGTTTTGTAGATTGTTTTTGATTGATGTTGTTTAATGAAATCTGGAAGGGAGTTCCACCAGCATGGGCGTGAGTAAAGTGGACTAGATTTGAATTAAGTATATTCTCGGAATATTGGACAATGGGCTTTATAGTATTTCTGGATTGTTTTTTAGTGGGAATTTTGTCTTTTTTTAAGTGATGATGTGGAACAGTTCTGTCATGATCTTGAAACATCATGACTCCTTTGATTTTATATTTTAGTTCGTTGGTGTAAGGGCGAGATATTTTTAATTGAAGTATAGTCAGCTTCTAATAAGCTTCTTGTCTTTTTTGAAAGGACCAGTTTGAGAGCACACTTGTACAGTTCATTAACGGTTTCTGTGTTATCATAGCAGAATCCCACAGGGTAGAGCCATTTAGTCTATTGAGTGATTGTATTTAAAGAATTGGACGAATAGTTCTTGAATGATGGTAAGAAAGTGTTGATTTTAGAAAATGTGGTATTACTCTTTGGGGGACATGTATTTGCATAGTTGTGAGATATGTGGTTTAGAACCAACTGAGATTTATAATTGTTACCCCTAATAAAACCTTGTGGTGATGGGTTGTGTTCAATTACTTCCTTTTTAATTTGATCGGGGAGTAAGGTTTGTGGGTTAATTTTGACGCTTTCTTTTGGTCTAGTGGTATGAGTTGTATAATAAGCATGCATTTTGTTTTTTGGGGGTGTATGACATATGGTTTGTTCCGTCATTTCAATAAGTGATCAACACTTTTTTGATAAAATGCATTTGTAGGGTTTTTGTGGCTCGTATGTATAGTTGTGAAATCGCAAATATTAGAATTTTGGATTTGATGTGGAGAGGGAGGTCGTTTATGTATATAGTGAGGAAGAGAATAGGTCCTAGTATGGCTCCTTGTGGGACTCCATAATTGATGGTTGTAGGTGGTTGTAGTTGTGCCTATTGTGACACATGTGTTGCCTGTGTTCTAGATAGGATGCAAGTTGTTGTCGGTTATTTGTATTAGATTGGTGAAATGGTAAGGTTTTTAGTTTTTTTATGAGAAAGTATATGGTCATCAATTGTGTCATAAGCTTTTTTGAGATCCTACAAAATAGTACTCACAAATTTATTGTCATTAATGTTTGGAGATAGCCAGTAGTCAACGAGCGCTTAATCAGTGCCGTATGACCATGAGTGATTTTGTCTAAAATCCAGACTGATTAGGGTTGAATTAAGTTGGTAGTATCTAAATGACGACTATGTGTTTGTTTATATGTTGTTCCAAGGGTTTGGGAAAGGGATGGATATGATGGAAAAAATTGGCTATAAATTGGAGTGGGTCTGAAGTGTCATCAGATTTGTAGATGGGGATTACTTTAGCCTGTTTTGAAGCATTGGGGAGAAATGGTTTTTTTTCAAGACAGCGGTTAATTTTATATGTTAGTGTGGTCTGTGATAACTGGAGGCGATGCTTCAATGTTCTGCTGTTATTCCATCAAGACCACGCGTTTTGATTGTTTGAGGTGGAGTTAGTAGATAACCATAGACTCAAAAGAACAGTATAAATGGATGTGAAGTTTTGAAGGAGAGTATGCTTTCCTTTAAAAGTTTTGTTTTAGTTCATTGAGTTTATTGGACTTTGATTTATCATTTTTTTTAATAATGTTAGTGAAGACATTATGGAAATGATTGTTAAGTTGTTAAGCTGTAACGTCTTTGATTACATTTGTTTGGGAAGATGCTTGTTTGTTAGTTATTTAGATTTATGGCTCGCCATACCAGTCTTTGATTTTTTGTTTGGTAAGATAGTAAGTCTTGAAATATTTCTTTTTTTTCTCGCCCGTTTTTTGGAGTTTATGGATTTCTAATTTTTTTTTTGACTCTTCATAATATTTATGTTCTTTTAAAAGGTCTCTTAAGATAGCAATGCTTCTTCTAGTTTCTTAGTGAGCCAAGGTGGTTTGGGGATATTATATTTGATTCTACTGATTTTTAGTGGGGCATGGTTTGTTTGAAAATAGCAGTAAAAGTGTTTATCCAAGTTCTATGGCTAAAGTCTGGATCATAGTAATGTTGAATGTTTCGAAAACGGTTGACACGTTACTTAAATCTGTAAGAAAAAGATCTCATTAAATTTAGCAAAGGAACGATATGTTATAGTTTTGTGGCCAGGTTTGGGGATTTATATGGTTCGTTTTTTTTTTTTATTTGACAGTGATACTGGATCTGGGTGTGATCGCTGCGTGATTGATAGGACTGGGATACAAGTTTTCGACCAAGTTGTTGGGGTTTTTGATATATAGTCATGGGTCAATTATTGTGTTAGTTTTGGTGTGACCTCTCGTGGGTGAAATTATTAGTTGGGGAGGTTGTATGAATTTATATTTAATTGGGTTCCATTGATGAGAGAGAGGAGAGAGAGAGTAAGCCAAACTTATAGATCATAAAACTGAACACCTTCATATTGCAGAATAGTACACATAGTTGAGAAAGAGAGAGAGAAAGATAGCGGAGAGATAGTGTAGAAACACTAATTGTTCTCACCAAATACCCCCTACCTCACTCCCCTTTTCTTCCCTCTTCCCAATGACACGGGAGTGAGTATGTGTCGTGTGTGTGTTGTGTGTGTGTGTGTGTGATGTGTGTGTTGTGTGTGTGTTTGTTGTGTGCTGTGCGTTGTACGCGGGTGCGCGCTGTGTGTAAGCCCTACTCATATACTCATAGAAGAAGACAAACGTCTTTGCGTGTATTGTCAAAAGAAATTTGACCCATTTTGCAGCCTAGGATTTTCCTCTTTCCTAACGTGGTCTCTGTCTGCCCCCTCTAGCTCCCCCCTCCCGCAAACCCTCTCACAGTCTGCCTCTTCTGCCCTCCGGTCTGCCAACATTGAAAAGGTCATATCCAGTTGACCTTTACTTGATCAAACAAACCACCAGTCTGTCCAAGATCGATATCTGACTCTTGGTAAAGTCTTACTTAACAAGCATAAGACTGTTTGCCTCCCTTTACGTACACCACACTTTTTGTCAGAAGACTTGTACTGTCTTGCTTTTGTCTCTGTCTTCTTCTGTCTCTCTGTCTCTGTTGTCTTCTGTTTCTGGTCTTTCTTTCTCTCTTTCTGTCTCTCTCTTTGTCGCCCTATCTTTGTTTGTCTCTGTTTCTTTCTGTTTTTTTTCTGTCTGACTCTGCCTATCTCTCTGTCTCTGAATCTCTATCTGTCTGTCTGCCTGTCCGTCCGTTTGTCTGTCTGTCCGTCTGTCTGTCTGTCTGTCTGCCTGTCTCTCGCAGAGTATAATTTACCTTTTAGTTCTCACGTCAATAGCTGAATTATTATTCAAGTTTACTTTCTCTTCACTAACCCCCCCCCCCCCCCCCCCCCCCCCTACCCCAAAAACCGCTCCTATTCCTGTCCCTACCCCCTCTTCCACCCTCTCACCCACCCCTTCAAGCCAATTCCTGTTGGAGGCAGAAACAGCTTTGGTTATTGTCAGGCCATACACAACTTTTTCTGTCCTGTCATTTGTGTCATATGACAGACATACTTCAGTACATGTGGCACCTATAGCAGATCACTTGCTCGAGATTAACAATCTCCCAGAGCAAAATCTCCCAAATCTAATCAGGTGCAGACTTGAAGCTGTCAGTGCCGTAATCACACGTATGTTATGTGTGTGCAAGAAATGAACGTGCATGCCTTCCCCTTCCGCCCTGGTGGGGATGCCAAGGCTCCTTCAGTATAAAAGAGGACGGGATAGCCTAGTGGTTAGAACTTTGCGCTCGCAAGGAGATTTTTCCCCTGGAGTTAACATCAGTGCCAACTCCACTCTCCCCAAAAGTCCTTTGGATGAGACTATAAACCGAGGCCTAGTGTGCCAACGCACACAGAACATCTTGCGCACACGTTAAATCCTGTTCCGATTTTCGAAAGAGTAGGCCATTGTGTGCCGGTGGGAACGGATGACCAAATTTACAAAACCGCATACGCACGGGGACTAGATGTAAAAAAGCACATAAGTGCTTATTCCATTATCCTCGATATAAAAGAATTTTTAAAAAAGTTAAATAAACAAATTGTCCTGTCATTTGTGTCATATGACAAATACACTTCAGCCCATGTGGCATCTATAGCAGATCACTTGCCAGAGATTAATAGTCTCCCAGATCAAAACCTCCCAAATCCAATCAGGTGGAGACTTGAAGCTGGCAGTGCCGTAATCACACATATGTTTACATGTATGTATGAAAGTGAACGTGTACTTCCCATCTATTCCCTGTGAGGATGCTGGAGGCTCTTTCAGTATAAATAGCATCCTTACTTCCTGGCAACTATGTCCCAGATATTTCCCATTTTCTATTTCTCTGTATGTTTCTGTCCTCTCTCTGAAGCACACTATTCTATCACACTTTACATTGCACAACTTGTTCCACCCGAATCTAAGTGGGTTCAGAAAAAAATCATTCCTGTCATACAGCTCTCAGCAACCTTTTAGAACAGTGGCACCTAAATATAAACAATGATCTTGTAATTGGAACAGTCTTTGTGGACTTTGCCAAAGCCTTTGATACCATTGGCCACAATCTTCTCTTAAGGAAACTTGCCATCTATGGCTTAGCATCCAAATCTCTTAAACTACTAACCTCTTTCCTAACCAACAGAAGGCAAGCAGTTTTTCAAGACTCGTTTGTATCTTCATTAATGCCAATAAGATATGGTGTTCCCCAGGGATCTGTTCTAGGCCCAATCCTATTTACTATCTACATCAGTGATCTTCCATTGTATCTTTCTTTTTCTTGAGAATTATTTGCTGATGATACAACCTTGCATAGTAAAGGCAAAGAAGGGAAATTAGTATACAATGATCTTAAAAAATATTGATAAACTTGTCACATGGACTGATTATAACCACATGGCCCTTCACCTCGAAAAATCTAAATTAATGTTATTTATAACATGCCCAAAACGCCAAAATATTAAAGCTATCTCAAGTAACTTAAATGCACTAAAAATTCGTAATAATGTACTAGAAGAAGTCAGTTCGCATAGACTGCTTCGGCTTAACATCGACAATAACTTGTCATGGTCAAGTCATGTCTCTGCTCTGTCTAAGAAAATAGCTCAAAAACTGTTTCAGCTCAATAGAATCAAACATTTTCTTGATCTTCCTACCATAAATTTATTTTTCTATGCATACGTTGAACCTGACATCGAGTATGCTTCAACATGCTGGGACTTGGCTAGTAAGAATTGCTTGAAACCCTTGGATATACATACAGGCGTCGCTCGCTAAAATAATCCTTCTCATATCATCTTCTTTAGATATAAGTCATTACAAAGAGCTCAATATTCTTCCATTTGGTTCGAGATGCCGATACAATAAAGGCATATTTATGTATAAAATTATGAACAATCTTTCCCCAACATACCTTTGTGAAAGGCTTGTAGCTAAAAACATTCGAGATAGAATTACCCTTATGAGTCCTCGCCCAAGAACTGATTCACCCCCCCCCCACCCCACTTTGTCGAAAGCAAAAGCAGTTTGACTTCTTTCAAAAAAGCCTTCTACAATTATGAGATCGAAATGTTATAAACTATTTTTCCTGATAAGAATAGCACAAAATTTCACATAATGATGTGAAATGCAAGTTCTTTTTGTTGTTTTGTTTTTGCCCTTTTATTATTATTATGATTATTGTTAGTATGATTATGATTATTAATACTATTATTCGTTAGTTTGTTTAATAACTTCTGAAATCTCAATCTCTCTCTCTTTATCTCTCTCTCTCTCTCTCTGTTTGCCTGTCTGTCTGTCTGTCTGTCTGTCTCTCTTTCGCATTCTCTCTCCCTCTCTCTTCTGATGTTGTGGGGGATGATAGGGAGTCAATATTGCGTGGGACTTTTCACTACAATCATGTGTTTGTAATTTTGCTTCTCTATGGTAGATTGATTGTGTCCAACCATTTGCTGTCTTTCCACAACAGACTGGGCAAGGCCAGGAGTGTGTTTAGAGAGATGAACAATATCTGGAGATCAACTCAGTACAGCACCATAACCAAGCTGAAGCTATACCAGAGCTGTGTTGTATCTACGCTCCTGTACGGTTCTGAGTGCTTGAGGATGACGGAAGCGGACTTCGATCCTTTCACACTGTATGCCTCCGAAGAATTCTCCGGATCTTTTGGCCAGAGAAGATCTCCAATGAAGACCTACTATGGAGATGTAGGCAAGAGGACATGGGAACCATCATCACCAGACGACGTTGGAAGTGGATTGGACACATCCTCCGAAGAGACCCACAGTCAATCACAAGAACAGCATTGCACTGGACCCCAGAAGGAAGGAGAAAGAAAGGAAGACCAAAAGCAACGTGGAGGAGGACTGTAGAAAGTGAGATGAAGGCCATGCAGCACTCTTGGGGATCAGTGACTAGGTTAGCCCAGGATAGGCAGGAGTGGAAGCGCTTTGTTGCTGCCCTACACACCACTGGGTGTAATGGTTGATGAATGATGATTTGCTGTCTTGATCATATATTGCTGATTTTTTATGAATTTGAGTAAACTGTTTATTTTCGAGCTTATTTGTGTCCATGCATGTCTATCAGTAACATAGACTTAGATTTGTCAATATGTGGGAACTAGTTATTATCATTGCTTATACATGTATTTCTGTAAGTAGTTATTATCCATTTATTGATTTGATTGTTTGTTTATTTGTTTATTTTTTCATCTTTTTATGAGGGCCTGGTGTAAAGAAGCCCCTGGCTTATCCAAGTACCCTCATTAAAACATTCGAGTTCGAGTTCGAGTTCCCTCTCTCTCTCATATATGCTTAGTTTCTGCCTACCCAGCCCATTCTCCTACATTTTTTTCAAGCAAATCTGAAATGTGTTTTCTCGTATCGAACTTTAAATGAGCTTCCCTGAATTCAGAATAGCTGTCGGTTGCGGTCAGCGGTCAGATCTCTTGCAGAGTTACAAGACAGGAGACCACCAGACATTACGCTCTGCACCCAATACGGCGATGGCTCATGTGCACAATAGCATTAACGCATGTAAAAGACTTCTCAAACCATGTCAAAATGGCGGAGTTGCCATGTTCCACCATACCATCGCAGTAAATTGATTGTGGCTGTTGTGTAATGTGTATAGATAATCGTGTACTTGGAGTGTGTGTGTGTGAGAGAGAGAGAGAGAGAGCGAGAGAGAGAGCGAGAGCGAGCGAGAGATAGATAGATAGATAGATAGATAGAGAGAGAGAGAGAGAGAGAGAGAGAGAGAGAGAGAGAGAGAGACAGACAGAGAGACAGAGAGACAGACAGACAGACAGAAATCGCCCTAACAGACATCAGCTATGCAGAGGACAGGGTAACAGGATGTTCTCAGCACTGCCAGCCTCAGGCTACACGAAGGGATGACGATAAACACGGATCTCTTCTGGCGGTCTGCACGCACACACACACATGCACGCACACACCACACACACATGCACGCACGCACACACACACACACACACACACACACACATGGCTGGTGCAGACTTAAGCATGAAGTATCATTTTGCACCATCTTTTCATATTTTCTTTACAGAATTATTCCTTTCGCCAGTCTTTAAGCTGCACTGGAACACAGCACGGACATTCATTTAGTCAGGCCATAATAATGTCTCCAGCAGGTTGACACAGGCGGACTCATTGCTGTGCTGGCTGCACACAGAATGCAGGGAGTGTGGGTGTAGTGGAGGGCTCAGGCTGCTGTACGCTATCTCTTTTACAAACGCTAGATGAGTTCGTAACATGTAACAACATTTCTGCAAATGGTTTATGGGGTTCTACTTTGATTTGAAGGACTTGATCTTGTACCTCCTTACCTCACCTATCCCGTAGTCCCTTGGACCGTGGGGGCACTAATGAAGATTTTGATCTTGTACCGCTATGTACCAAACTGCTTTATCTATCAGTGATTTCACTTTCTTTAAACCCCCCCCCCCCCCATTCTCATTTCACTTTTTGCCACATTCTCCTTCCACCAGTCATATCTGTATCCCCCCGCCCGCCTCTCTCTCCTCTCTCTCTCTCTCTCTCTCTCTCTCTCTCTCTCTCTCACACACACACACGTCGTGTGTATCGTACATATACATTCTCTGTATCTATGGAAACGTACTTTTCTTTGGTGCCTAATAAGCATATCCGTGACATTTTGACCAGATTTAGATTAGGAATATCAGACCTACAGACGCACAGAAAACGCTACATAGCCGCTTCTGAGCAAGATCTTCAGTGTTCATTTTGTCATGTATGTTTGTCCGTCGATTATCCAACATCTGGCAAATGGGAGACATCGGCAGAAAAACCAAAGCATCCCTTTTCAAGAGCCTTGTTTTGTCAGTTCTTCTCTACGGATGTGAGACCTGGAAATTAACGAAAGGAGAAGAAGAGAAACTAGACATTTTCCAAACCAAATGTCTGAGGAGGATCTTCAAGATCCGATGGCAAGAACACATTTCCAACAAGACAGTCTTGGAAATAGCAGGAGCAGAAAAAATCAGCCAGGAGATTAGAAGACGGAGATGGAACTGGATCGGACATGTCCTAAGAAAGGACAGGAGTGACGACTGTGCTGTTGCCCTCGGATGGACACCTGAAGGGAGAAGGAAAAGGGGACGCCCAAAAACAACATGGCGACGAATGGTAGAAGTAGAGCGGAACGGCGCAGGCTGGAGCACGTGGACGCACAGCTGCAGACCGGAACCAGTGGAGGAATGATATTCAAGCCTTGTGTGCCTCCTGGCACAGAGAGAATTAAGGTTAAGGTAAGGTTTGTCCGTTGTGTTCGACAATGACCTCCAAAATAGCAGAGGAGGCAGCTGCTGTTTCGGAAATTGGGCAGAAATTTGATTATAATGGAGATGCCTTGCCCACATCCCCACTCTCTCGGCCAAGTGGGCACACGGACAGTCAGCGTTGGAGATGTTATCCAAAGGCCAGCTAGCCTCCAGGGCTGCAGCACATAAGGACTGTCCGAGTCAAGCCTCATTTTGTCATAGTGCTATAGAAACAGAAATGCACTTTCTTTTTCACTGCAGTTTTCTCAGTGACTTACGACTGAAATTCATCCCGGAAAAAATATAGTATGTATCCTTCGCTAACTTCATTTCAAAGATTAATGCAAGATGATACGTGTGTCCATGATCTTGGAAGATATGTTTATCATGCCAACAAACGCCGCTAATGTCAGTACGAAACCCACTGTTAATTCCTTTGATTTACTGCTGTTTCCTTTACAATGTGTTTGTTCTACTGTAATGCCATATTCAACACATCCAGTCATTCCTCATTGCCCACATATTTGTAACAGGTTGTATGGCCTATACAATTAAATTCTTGAGTTGAGTTCTCTCTCTCTCTCTCTCTCTCTCACACACACACACACACACACACATACAGATTCCGACAGCCTACAGACTTCAGACCAGTGTTTGATGCTGTCACTGGTCACGTGGTTTCTGTTCCTTTCGCCACAGGCGGCAAACACGTGGAGTGTGTGGGCAGAGCCCTGGTCCCCCCCCCCCCCCCCCCTCCTCAGCCATTAGAGAGCAAGCTGTGGAGTGTGGGGGTCAACACTGTCTGCTGGCTAACCGTGTGCTTGGGAGAAAAGCTAAATATTATTGATGACATTTAATGACATGCGAAGGGGGAAGAGGGGGAACAGGATAGCCTGGAGCTGAGAGCATTTAAGTCATGAGCTGATGGAGTTGAGGGAACAGGTCTGAGTCTGGGCGGAAGTGTGCCTTCAAGGGTGTTGTCGTGGAGTGAACAATGCTGCCAACTCCATGCCCTTGCCAGTCCTTGGGGTGAGGCGGCAACACCCCGAGCTCCTGTTAGTGTAGGCATGGCAACAACTTGGCATCACGTTGAACCATCCATCCGTCTTTCATAAAAAAGATAATCCCCCTCTGGAGATATTGAGGGCCTGCTAGTATAAAAAACATTCATGCTTTCTGGAAATTCTGTGCTAGGAATTCCCTCTTTTTAAAAAAAAGTCCCTCCCTTTGTTTTTGCATTGTACCTTTTACATTTTTCTTGCCTACTTTCTGCCTCCGTGGTCGATTCTTCTGCCTTTCTTCCCATACAGACTATGAAGATAGCCATTTTCTCCTATGCCGAAGTTGGAGGTGCTGGGCCTGACTTATCAGGCGCTTTACGGCAGCGCAACGCATTTTTGCTCATATGAAAAATAACAATAGTTACTGTCTGAGCGTTCGAGGAAGACGAAGAAGAAGATAAAAAGATAGGCCATGGGGCTGATGGGAGATGGGACACAGATAGCAAGTGTGCAGACTGCGAGGTGAAGAGAGATAGATTCTGGCAGATTCAGCTGACCCAAGACACACAGCCTGACTGACACTGTCAATGCAGTGTCATGGGGACTCTTGGGAGTTGAGGCAGCAGTCATGTCAATGACGTGGCAGTCCTGCTCCACAGTGTAGTTCACGCTGTTCTTATACATGAACAGCGATGGCTTCAGAATCCATCCGTTAGGCGAGGTCCCTTGCGCGAATGCACCTAGAACATCTTGCGCGCACGTTAAAGCCTGTTCCGCTTTTCAGAAGAGTAGCCATTGTGTGCTAGCGGAAATGGATCACAAAATTTACAAAACCACCTGCGCATGGTGACTGGGTGTAAAAGAGCGCATGAATATTTATTCGTTATCATCGAAATAAAAGAATAGATAAAAAAGCCCATGCCTTTCAGGTTTTCTCGTGGATAACTGACTTTCCTTCCCTATGCACACTACAGTAATGTATCACTGTCAGAACAGTCTGGTCTTTTGTTCTGAATTCCCTGCTTCAGTCACAGTCTTCCAGGATGCTTTCCCTTTTACTGCATGAAATGAGGCTTCCGAGACTTACTTGCAGACATAGGGTATCTTTGGATAATACTCGTAGTTACAGAAAAAGAAGCTTACCTGGTAGTCATTTGTCAATGTTATCTCAATGTTATGTCAATGTTAGCATATGTATCAACATGGTACAGAAACACAGAAAGAGAGAGACAGAGACCGAGTAAGAGGCGAACGAAAGAGACAAAGACAAAGGCAAGGAAACAAACAGAAAACAGAAGCTGTGCTTCACGTAAATGAAGCCATTTTTCATTGTTCAACAGTCTCAGACGGCAGGCCACCTGTCTGTGGCGGGAAATTTAAAAAGCTGTGGATCTATGATGTCATAAATCTGCTCCCTCCTCCCTAATACACTCCCTCCCTCCTCCCTCCTCGTCTGTTGGCCGCCTGAACACAGGCATTCCAGCCATTTATTCACCCTCGCCTTCAACCCGTCCATACATCATGAAGGAAATAGCTGCCGAATCAGGATGCCACAATTCCCACGTTTTTCGCAGAGAGCAAACATACGGAAAGCGACCAAGTTCTGAATATTTCCCAGCTTCTCCATAGTCAGTGTAGTGAGGCCATACGTACACACTATCTTCATCAGAGAAAGTACTGAAGCAGTAATCAGCACGAGAAGCGTGGTTCACTCATCTGAAACGACAAGCTCTACAGATTGCCAGCACAGCTGAACATCATCATTTGTGCTTCTGTTCCTTCTCCTCCCTTTTGTCTTTGCAACACAAGGCTTGCTAGTTCTGATATGGATCCTATCTCACGACAGGCATAGCAAGTGTAACGTTCATCATAAAATCCATATATTAATCTGAGTCAGTTTCGAGACTGAGGGAAGGGGGGGGTATCGGTTTATGTTTCATTCCAAGGAATTAAACGAGAAAAAGCGAGTACTAAGTTAAGCAGAGTAACGTTCCCTCAATTGTCTGAGATGGCGATAGAACGCTCAGATTATTTCAATCGAATCCTTGCCCAGAATTTGTGCCCCTCTACAAGTTTTCAACACTCAGAGCTGATCTTGCTCAGATCTATCGTTTGCAGCTGAGCCGCTATGATATTATAGATACACTACCACACACCCCCCCAAACCCCAAAAAAAAATCTTTTTGTCATGTAGGGTTTGTCCGTCGATTATCCAACATCTGGCAATGGGAGACATCGGCAGAAAAACCAAAGCCCCCTTTTCAAGAGCCTTTGTTTTGCCCAGTTCTTTTTCCGGATGTGAGACTGGAAATTAACGAAAGGAGAAGAAGAGAAACTAGACATTTTCCAAACCAAATGTCTGAGGGGATCTTCAAGATCCGAGGGCAAAAAACACATTTCAACAAGACAGTCTTGGAAATAGCAGGAGCAAAAAAAAAATCGCCGGGGAGATTAGAAGACGGAGATGGAACGGGGAACGGACTGTCCTAAGAAAGGACGGGAGTGACGACTGTGCTGTTGCCCTCGGATGGACACCTGAAGGGAGAAGGAAAAGGGGACGCCCAAAAACAACATGGCGACGAATGGTAGAAGTAGAGCGGAACGGCGCAGGTTTGGAGCCGTGGACGCACAGCTGCAGACCGGAACCAGTGGAGGAATGATTTTCCCAAGCCTTGTGTGCCTCCTGGCACAGGGGAAAATTTAAAGGGTTTTAAGGTAAGGTTTGTCCGTTCGTGTTCGAAAATGACCCCAAAATAGCAGAGGAGGCAGGTGCTGTTTCGGAAATTTGGGCAGAAATTTGATTATAATGGGATGCCTTGCCCACAGTACATCCCCACTCTCTCGGCCAGTGGCACACGGACAGTCGCGTTGGAGATATTCTCCAAAGGCCAGCTAGCCTCCGGCTGCGCACTTAAGGACTGTCCAAAGTCAAGCCTCATTTTGTCATAGTGCTATAGAAACAGAAATGCACTTTTTTTTTTCACTGCAGTTTTCTCAGTGACTTACGACTGAAATTCATCCCGGAAAAAATATAGTATGTATCCTTCGCTAACTTCATTTCAAAGATTAATGCAAGATGATAGTGTGCCCATGATCTTGGAAGTTTATGTTTATCATGCCAACAAACGCCGCTAATGTCAGTACGAAACCCACTGTTAATTCCTTTGATTTACTGCTGTTTCCTTTACAATGTGTTTGTTCTACTGTAATGCCATATTCAACACATCCAGTCATTCCTCATTGCCCACATATTTGTAACAGGTTGTATGGCCTTATACAATTAAATTCTTGAGTTGAGTTCTCTCTCTCTCCCCTCTCTCTCTCTCTCTCTCCTCTTTTCTCTCCTCTCTCACACAAAACACACACCACACAACCACCCGCACGCACGCACGACGCACGCACACACATACAGATTCCGACAGCCTACGACCAGTGTTTGATGCTGTCACTGGTCACGTGGTTTCTGTTCCTTTCGCCACAGGCGGCAAACACGTGGAGTGTGTGGGCAGAGCCCCGGGGTCCCCCCCCCCCCCCCCCCCTGTCCTCAGCCATTAGAGAGCAAGCTGTGGAGTGTGGGGGTAAACACTGTCTGTGGCAAACCCGTGTGCTTGGGAGAAAAGCTAAATATTATTGATGACATTTAATGACAGCGAAGGGGAAGAGGGGAACAGGATAGCTGGAGCTGAGGCATTTAACTCATGAGCTGATGGGTTGAGGGAACAGGTCTGAGTCTGGGCCGAAGTGTGCCTTCAAGGGTGTTGTCGTGGAGTGAACAATGCTGCCAACTCCATTCCCTTGCCAGTCCTTGGGGTGAGGCGGCAACACCCCGAGCTCCTGTTAGTGTAGGCATGGCAACAACTTGGCATCACGTTGAACCATCCATCCGTCTTTCATAAAAAAGATAATCCCCCTCTTGAGATATTGAGGGCCTGTTAGTATAAAAAAACATTCATGCTTTCTGGAAATTCTGTGCTAGGAATTCCCTCTTTTTAAAAAAGTCCCTCCTTTTGTTTTTTGCATTGTTTCTTTTACATTTTTCTTGTCTACTTTCTGCCTTCTTGGTCGATTCTTCTGCCTTTCTTCCCATACAGACTAAGAAGATAACCATTTTCTCCTATGCCGAAGTTGGAGGTGCTGGAACTGACTTATCAGGCGCTTAACGGCAGCGCAACGCATTTTTGCTCATATGAAAAATAACAATAGTTACTGTCTGAGCGTTCGAGGAAGACGAAGAAGAAGATAAAAAGATAGGCCATGGGGCTGATGGGAGATGGGACACAGATAGAAAGTGTGCAGACTGCGAGGTGAAGAGAGACAGATTCTGGCAGATTCAGTGACCAAGACACGCAGCCTGACTGACATGTCATGCAGTGTCATGGGGA
This sequence comes from Rapana venosa, assembly GCA_028751875.1. Taxonomy (NCBI): domain Eukaryota; kingdom Metazoa; phylum Mollusca; class Gastropoda; order Neogastropoda; family Muricidae; genus Rapana; species Rapana venosa. The sequence continues at coordinate 6,325,907 of CM054144.1, read as the reverse complement.
CTCTTCAGGGAGTTGAGGCAGCAGTCATGTCAATGACGTGGCAGTCCTGCTCCACAGTGTAGTTCACGCTGTTCTTATACATGAACAGCGATGGCTTCAGAATCCATCCGTTAGGCGAGGTCCCTTGCGCGAATGCACCTAGAACATCTTGCGCGCACGTTAAAGCCTGTTCCGCTTTTCAGAAGAGTAGCCATTGTGTGCTAGCGGAAATGGATCACAAAATTTACAAAACCACCTGCGCATGGTGACTGGGTGTAAAAGAGCGCATGAATATTTATTCGTTATCATCGAAATAAAAGAATAGATAAAAAAAAAAGCCCATGCCTTTCAGGTTTTCTCGTGGATAACTGACTTTCCTTCCCTATGCACACTACAGTAATGTATCACTGTCAGAACAGTCTGGTCTTTTGTTCTGAATTCCCTGCTTCAGTCACAGTCTTCCAGAATGCTTTCCCTTTTACTGCATGAAATGAGGCTTCCGAGACTTACTTGCAGACATAGGGTATCTTTGGATAATACTCGTAGTTACAGAAAAAGAAACTTACCTGGTAGTCATTTGTCAATGTTATCTCAATGTTATGTCAATGTTAGCATATGTCACAACATGGTACAGAAACACAGAAAGAGAGAGACAGAGACCGAGTAAGAGGCGAACGAAAGAGACAAAAGACAAAGGCAAGGAAACAAACAGAAAAAAAGAAGCTGTGCTTCACGTAAATGAAGCCATTTTTCATTGTTCAACAGTCTCAGCACGTGCAGGCCACCCTCTCTGTGGCAGAGAATGAAGAAGCCAGTGGGATCTATGACTGTCATAACTTTGCTCCATCCCTCCCTAATACACTCCCTCCCTCCCTCCCTCCCTCCCTCAGTCTGTCTGGCCGCCGGAACACAGCGCAGTTCCAGCCATTATTTCACCCTCGTCCTTCACACAGTCCATACATCATGAAGGAAATAGCGTGGCCGAATCCAGGATGCCACAATTCCCACGTTTTTCCGCAGAGAGCAAACATACAGAGAAAGCGACCAAGTTCTGAATATTTCCCAGCCTTCTCCATAGTCAGGTGTAGTGAGGTCCATACGTACACACTATCTTCATCAGAGAAAGTACTGATGCAGTAAAACAGCACGAGGAAGCGTGGATTCAATCAGTCTGAAACGACAAACCTCTACAGATTGCCAGCACAGCTGAACATCATTATTTTTGTGCTTCTGTTCCTTCTCTTCCCTCTTTTGTCTTTGCCAACACAACGGCTTGCTAAAAGTTCTGATTTAGGCTCCTAGTCTCACGACAGGCATAGCAAGGTGTTACGTTCATCATAAAATATCATATATTAATCTGAGTCAGTTTTGAGACTGAGGGGAAGGGGGGAGAGGGTGTCGGTTTATAGTTTCATTCCAATGACTTAAAAGAGAATAAAGCGAGCACTAAGTTAAAGCTAGAGGTTACATTCCATCAAATTGTCTGAGAGACTGTGGCCACTAGAACGCTCACATTATTGCAAATGGCGAATCTTATGCCCAGAATATGTACCCCTTCTATAAGTGTCAACACTCCGAGCTGATCTTGCTCAGATCTATCATTTGCAGCTTGAGCCGCTATGATATTACAGATACACTACACTACACTACACTACACTACACTACACTACACAAACACACACACACACACACACACACACACACACACACACACACACACACACACAACACACACACACACACACACACACACAACACACACACACACACACACACACACACACACACACACACTCTCTCTCTCTCTCTCTCTCTCTCTCTCCAACTGTAATGAAAAGACATCAACATCTCAACATCAGAGGTTGAAAGAAATCCGTTTTTCTGCACAGCTCAGCAGTCCTGGCAAGGGAGACAGGAGCTTGGAGTACACAATCAAAGGACAGGGGAGGGGGGGGAGTGAACAAGAGAAGGGGAGGAGGAGAGAGGATAGTGTCTGTAACTAGCAAAACACACTTCCTCAGTCAGAGCACGTAGCACCACCCCACTTTTGCTGCCAGAGAATGATGAAGCCAATGGAATCTCTTATGGTAATAACTCTGGCACATTCCCAAACACAGTTCGTCAGTCATTCCATCAGACTGCCGTCAGGTATGACAGTCAGCCCCCTCTCCCACTTCCCTCCCTCCTTCTATATTGTATTGATCACGGAGGACAATACTGCATAAGGATCTAGGAGATCTGGATAACAAACTAACCTCCCATTTGCCATAGACAGCACACATAACGAACAAAGTTCTGTGTAAGTGCCATTGTCTTTGTCAGATGTTAGGAATTTTAGTGTACACAAGCTTTAAGTACCATTCTTTTAACCAGAGAACGTTTTAGGAGGTAGATAAAGTGAAAATGTAATGAGAAAAGTATTCAGGGGGCGGAATCACTGTATATAGAAATGTAACACTGAAAATAAATCAAAAGAACTGAAAACCAGATGATTTTATGAGGATAAACAACAGAGCGAAGAAGGGGGAGGAGGGAGAGGGGCAACATAAAGGGGGGCATTTACGAAAGGAAAACAGAGACTGATAGATACACTGGCAGAGAGAGAGAGAGAGAGAGAGAGAGAGAGAGAGAGAGAGAGAGAGAGAGAGAGAGAGAGAGAGAGAGAGAGAGAGAGAGAGAGAGAGCGAGAGAGACAGACAGACAGACAGACAGACAGAGAAACAAACAGATCGGTCACGTTAAAAAAGACCAACTCCCCCAAGCAAAACAAAACCAAACCAAAAAACACAAAACCCCAACTACACAGTCTAAACACCCAACAGTCTGATCATGTGCACAAGACCGTTTCCCTTACACACACAAGTGCGAAATTCTGTGATAACTATGACAGTAACAACTATGACAAGTCCCTAAACACTTCACTGAGCTGTGCATTTACACAGCAGTGTCTGATTCTGCCTCTCCATTCCCCCCAAATACTCATACATCATGAGGGAAATGACTAATGACTAGCCGAGACATTAGCACGATGGTGACTGTCCTTTGGGGGAAAAAACTTCTTTTTGCCACGATCAGCATACTGGTTTGCAAACGCCTAGGTCTACGTACTGCCTAACACCTTGGAATAAGCTGATGTACAACAGTCCACGTGTAACCGACAGAATATTCAGTCAGTTACAAAATATCAGTTGGTCTGCAGGAACTTTCTAGAAAAAGATATGACCCCCAGTAAGCCTGCAGTGACAAGGAAGGCAGAAGACGGCAGATCCGTATTGAGACACAATGGAGACTGATTGAGACAGCGAGTGAGAAGGAAGAAGTACAGAGGGTTTAGAGAGAAAGGCCCTTCCCCCCATCTACTTCTTCATTCAACATTCTGAACACGTTCACAGCAACTTTGCTTCAAATGAAAGGACCAGACTGTGGCGGAATTTGTGATGGTAATACTCTTCATTATTTGGCTTCTAACACTTCACCTTCCACAACTTTGCCTCCGTTACAAATGTGCTTACGCTCTATCTCCACTTCAGCCCCCTAGCATCCTACAATTCAAAGTTTTCAGTGTGAATGACACTCATCAAGTATGCAGCATCCCATTATGGCAAACTGTGTACATATGTGCACTGTAGTGACGTTAATAACTGAACTTTTTGCTGACACCAATAACTGACCATGTTGCTGACACCAATAACACTGACCATGTTGCTAACATCAATAACTGACCATGTTGTTGACGTCAATAACTGACCATGTTGCTGACACCAATAACTAACTATGTTGCTGACATCAATAACTGACCATGTTGCTGACATCAATAACTGACCATGTTGCTGACACCAATAACTGACCATGTTGCTGTCACAACTGACCATGTTGCTGACACCAATAACTGACCATGTTGCTGACGTGAATAACTGACCATGTTGCTGACACCAATAACTGACCATGTTGCTGACGTGAATAACTGACCATGTTGCTGACGTGAATAACTGACCATGTTGCTGACACCAATAACTGACCATGTTGCTGACGTGAATAACTGACCATGTTGCTGACACCAATTACTGACCATGGTGCTGATATCAATAACTGACCATGTTGCTGACGTCAATAACTGACCATGTTGCTGACGTCAAGAACTGAACAGTGATCATGAATTGGAAAGAAATCTACACGAAAAAGGCATACAGAGCAAAGATGGAAAATTCTTAAACGAGAGACTTTCTGTCCGCTTCACCATCTTCTTAGACAAAATGAAAAAAGAAGACAAATCAGAGAGAGGAAGAGAAACGTTGAAAGACAGCTGCTTCTTCAACAAGGGGGGCACGTTGGAAAAGCTGTGGCCAGGAAAGCCGAGCACATTGTCATTACAGCCCGTTTGGAAACCATGGGCTTGGGTCACGTTCCACAACCACTGCCAGTTATTTTCATTGAACTTTTAACTCTGCCTCCTCACCACACTGCTCCCTTCCCCCTTATATTTTCATCCAGATATTTTCCCATCTTTTTTATTTATGAAAATTCGTGTGTGTGTGTGTATGTGTGAGTGTGTGTGTGTGTGTACAAATGACACACACACACACTCACACTCACACACACACACACACACACACACCTCTCTAAGAACTAACTTTCGTGGGTAAGTCAGCGCAGTTGATTTTCTACCTTGGTCAGACGTCTGCTTGTACCTTCTCACTTTTGTCAGTTTACTTTATTATTTATTTGTATCACAATTTAGCACTACAGCATTATCCAAAATGCATAAAACATTTTATAATGCCTACACGTCTATACAACACATACCAATGTTATTCGTACCCCCCACACCTCCCCAATAAATCAGTAAAGTTTACAATTAATTCCCAAACATGATAATGTAATGCGAGACAATATCACGCATTATAATCAAATGAGACTGATTTGCATATTTGCTTATTCAGTGGCTGGAACAATGGCCTGGCCAGGAAGGGCACCAGTCTGCCAGGGCAGCTGGAGTGCTATCCCCTGTTCTGTGCGTCAACAGCGGCTAACAGCCAAACACAGACAGCAGCACTCCTTGTTGCTTTTTGAAACAGCAAGTCACGATTTGGACTGCCTCCATTAAACTCATGTGAGCTACTGTTTGATAAATTCAAATCACCTCTTCGAAAATTTTCAGTGTATAGCTCTAAACTATAAATGGACTGAAAGATTAAACCTTATATCAATTACCATGCACCTTGTTTTGCGATTAAGATATAAAAAAATTTGTTTAGTGTGTTGAAAAAACTGACCTTGCGAGGGAAGAGCACTCTCAAGTTCAGCCTGTCTAACAACATACACTGGCCTTAAAAGTCAGTGTAGTGCACAATTGACTGTCAAGGGAGTTAAAGAAGGAGTCCTACTGGCAACCATTGGCAGTTACTTTTTCTCCTGTGATGTTATGTAGTAATGGTGTTTGAAAGAAATCAGCTTTGTTTTACACCAGTGACGTACCCTGTGTACATGTCTGACACAGTAAGCTCGTTTGTGTTCACTTACATCAGCTGCCTCAGAATGTCAAAATCAATGGAGCAGATCTGGAATACGTCCAAAATTTCAAATTTCAGGCTCTGTAAAAGACACCAATGGCTCCTGTCTACAAGACGTCAAGGACAGAATCGGTATAGCCAAGTAAAAGATGATTCCGCTAAACATTTGGAAAGACAGAGATATACCCAAACATCTCAAGATTAAAATTGTCAAAACACTAGTCTTGGTTGTATTGTTGTACGGGTCAGATGCCTGGACAATGCAAAAATTAAAAAGAGATAAAAATGAACGCACCCCAAAATGTAATTCTATGGGTGACTTCTAAGAGTCAAATGGTAAGACAAGAGAACTAATGAAAGCATTATTGATGAACTCTCAGTGAACAATTAAATGTTGGCTAAAATTGATAAGCGCAGACTGAGGTAGTTTATATAGATCTGACCTACACAAACAAATCTGATGACACAGTTCTCGAAGGTAAGGTTGAGGGCAGAAGGAAAAGAGGCAGACCACCAACATCTTACATTGCCAACATCACTGAGATCAGTGGTCTTGGAGTGGAGGGGGGAGGGGGGATACAGGAGATCATAGAACTCAGCAGAGACCGAGAAAGATGGTGAACCTTGGCTGCATTGCATGGAGCTCCTACAATGACAGTGGTGATGGAGACAAATGATCTGAACCGAACTGTTCATCTAATATACCTTTATCATGAAAACAGTGAATATCATATGTATGCTGGAAATCTTGGCTAAACCATGCTGATAAATCTGTTTTTCGGCATGCACATACACAACTCTGCAAGCAGTAACTATGATGGCAAGAATATCGATAACCCTGTCACCTGACTGTTCATTTTGGTTGCGTGACTGGTGACAAGGAATGCGTGTGTTGCTTCTTGTGACGCTTCTGTCGTGCTGCTTTGGTCACGTGCAATGGCGGCCATTGTCTATCTCTTGGTGGGAAGCTGCGTTGACACGCCATGTGTCACTGTCAGACTGCCGTTGTCTCTTTGGGGACATTCCTGTTTGTTTGATTCTCAACAGTGGCTGTCCTCATATTGCAGACATACAGCTTCTGTACTATGCAACTGCAAAAGCAAACAGCATGAAAACCAGACACATCATAATACCCCCGAACTGTTATCAGAGTAACACTTCTGATTTACACAATGAGCTGCCAAAAGGAAAAAAAAGTCAGCAATGTTTTGTGGTATTTTGGTCGCAGCTGTAAAAGTTAACATCGCCAACAACAACAAATTGTCGGCGTGGTAATACCTTCTGTAATAGCTCTCTTTTGACAACTTGTCAGGAGAGGTAAAAACAAGAGACTTAGTCCAAAAATTACATTGATCTGTGAGAAACCCTGATCTAAAATGGATAAATGTTCTAGTTGCAGTGCACTTGACTTATTCGAAAACAAGGCAAAACTTTCCAAACCAATTAAAAAAAATTCAATCACGATGATAAAATTCAGCTGATTTTACACGCGAAAAAGTGGATTTGATCCTCATGTCAGAAAATGTTCTACAGACATGTATGAGAGAACAGGTGTGCAATTTTAATCATTAAAAAGTAAATGATAATTTTTATTGGTATCGGAGCATTCCCCCTCTCCCCCAAAGAAGAATAAGAAATCATGTTAACTGAGCAAAGAAAGATAAAAACGAAACAAAGACGGAAAAAGAAGAAACAGGAGCAAAGAAACCAAGACATAAACATAGAAAGCCTCATAAGGAAAAGGGTTGAATACTAAAGGTAACTATGGAAAACATACTGTGTGTTTACAGAAAACCTCATTTCCTTTTGGTACACAGAATGTACAGCAGCGCATACATATCATGCATTTATCCCGATCAATGCTTATTTGAGACCTTTCTCTGTCTCCTCACCCGCCTACCTGCCAGGATGTCTGTCCCTCTCTCTGTCTGTGTGTGTCTCTGTCGCTGTCTCTATCTCTGTCTCTGTCTGTCTGTCTGTCTCTCGCGCACGTCGCAGTAATTGTAATTACCGGTGCTTGCTGCATGGCTTGTATAGCTTAAGGGCAATACAATTTATTAATTCACTCTCTCTCTCTCTCTCTCTCTCTCTCTCTCTCTCTCTCTCTCTCTCTCTCTCTCTCTCTCTCTCTCTCTCTCTCTCTCTCTCTCTCTCTCTCTCTCTCCCTGCTTCAACATTACTGTTTGTATTTTTGCAATTGTGCCACCATAAAAACTGGAACAAAAAGCTTGGGAAAAAAGGAAACCAAAAAATGAAACATTAGTTAACATTGAAGTCGATAGAACCCAACCGATAAAAGAAACAAAAGACGGAAAAGAGCAAACTAACAAGGTCATCTCTGTATTTGAATCTGAAAGAAAAAGAGACGTAGTTAGTTGACCAGCAATGCAGACACACTCCCACATGTTTCCTGAAGAAAGTAAACAACATTGGAATCCTTGCCATCTGTGAAGCTGCCCTCCAAGTCACGTTTCACAAACATATCCGCCTTCAACCGTTTCTGTCTAAAGAGCAGAATTTTTGACCACATTCAATTATTTAAATTTTGTCAGTGTCCGTAGATGGTCTTTTATTCTCTCTCTGTCTCTCTCTGTCTCTCTGTCTCTCTCTGTCTGTCTGTCTGTCTGTCTCTTTATTCTTTATCCTCGAAATAAAAGAATTTGTCATTGTCATTATCATTGTCATTGTCATTGCCTTTCTCTCTCTCTCTCTCTCTCTCTCTCTCTCTCTCTCTCTCTCTCTCTCTCTCTCTCTCTCTCTCTCTCTCTCTCTCTCTCTCTCTCTCTCTCTCTCCCCTCTCTCTCTCTCTGCTTTTTCTTGTTTCCAGGATAGTGACATAAACACTCATGTGTTTTCTTGTTCTTTTTCTTTTCTCTTTTTACATCAAGTATACATGCGGTTTTGTAAATTTTGTTATCTGTTCCCACCAGCACACAATGGATTACTCTTCTGGTAACGTGAACAGGCTGTAACGTGTGTGCAAGATATTCTGCGTACATTCGTACAGGGGTCTCGGTTTATGGTCTCATCTAAAAGTCTTTTTTTTTGGGGGGTAGGGGGGATCGATCCCAGATTTCAACTACCACCCAGACGTCTGTTTAAGGGGATTTACCCCCTAGGGTTAATATTAGTGCCGACTCCACTCCCCTAAAAGTTCTTCGGGTAAGACTATAAACCGAGGTCCCGAGTGTGAACGCACGCAGAACATCTTGCACACACGTTCAATCCCGTTCCAACTTTCAGAAGAATAGGTCATGTGAACTGGAGGGAACGGATGACAAAACAAAAACCCACCCTGCACACTGGTGTTGTGTGCAGACATCATCCCCGAATTCGGAATGCAGCAACCTTGATTGTGGGCATAAACGGTTGCATACGCAAACTCTCTCCATTAGGGAACCTTGGAGCTCTACATTCTGAGGGACAGAAAGACAAACAGGCAGACAGACTGACAGATCTACATACAGTCCCCTATTCCATCCAGCTGTAAGTGGGTACCTGCCTCTTTAGGGTCAGAGAAGAAAAAGCAGTGAGGGAGAGGAGATGGGCGCCGTCTTCAATATGCTGGCCCTGGAGAAGCTGAGTTCTTTTACATCTCGCTTCCCAACGATGCATAGTGTGGGACACCTTCACCTTACCTCCCCCTTCATCATTCCTATCTTCACCTTCCGTCCTCCCTCCAACCTTGTTCATCCCCTTCCAGCCTCTATTTCAATGTTTCAGTTTACCGTTGTGTAGGCACATACATACAAACACAAACACACACACACACGCACAGATACAGACACACACACACACGCACGCATGCACGCAAGGACACACACGTGCACATGCGTGCGCATACACATACATTGTACATGAGCTCACACAAATACAATTGTAATGCACACACATGTTTACGAAGATGTGTACATGCACGCACGCACACACACACACAAACACACACATGCAGGCACACAGGAATATATACACACACTATTGCACTGGCGCTCTGCATGCATATGTATACAAAGAATGTTGACTTGGTATTCGGACATTCAGGGGGCTCAAGGATTCACACACACACACACCACACACACACACACACACACACACGCACGCACGCACGCACGCACGCACGCACGCACGCACAGCACGCACGCACGCACGCACCACACACACACACACACACACACACACACACACACCTTGTCTATTCTAGATACTTGAAGCTTTTCTGGCACAGCGAATTTTAGACACTACCAGGGGTCCCATCAGTATCAAAAGCATCCCCACCTTCTGGAAATTCTATGCAGGAATTCCTTTTTCTATCCTTCTCTTTGCTTCTGCCTTGTTCCTTTTCTTCCTGTCTCCTCCTTCACAGATGGGCACCGCCCTCAATGTGCTGGACCCTGGAGAAGTTGAGGTCTCTGAGGCCTCGTTCATATACGACCACATAGGTTATGGGACACCTTGATCTTTACTATCTTCTTCTTGTCTATTTTCAGTCTTCTTAATCCATTCTCCTGTCTCTTTTCCAGAAAGTCTTACAGTATAACAGTTCTCTCCCACGCTGAAGTGGGATGTGTTGGGCCTGACTTGTCATGTGTTTAAAGGCAGCACAATGCGTTTTTGTTTCTGTGACAGACAGTGGTTGCCATCTGACCGTTCGACTGTGAAGAAGAAGAAGAATGCACCTGGCTCCTCACTTTGTGTTTTCCCCTTCCCAGCAGAACAGTTCTCCTTTCACTACCGAATATAGTTCAGCGTATATGACACACTGTTTCTCGCCATAGGAGTGACACATCAAGCTGACAGACATCGACTGCAGCTGACCAACTGACTGACAGCACTGTAAGAAAGCTATTGGTCATGCCTGTTTTTATTCAGTATAGTTTCTGTGGGATACAAACAAAAGGAAAAGCAAGATTTTCTTCATGATGGGCATCTTGAAATGAAGAAGAGTAATGTCTTATGTACAGCTCTGCCCAATATTCTGTCTTCTAGCACAAAACACAACATTGCTGTGCCATTCGTGATAATTCAATGCTGTGCCATTCGTGATAATTCAATGCTGTGCCATTCGTGACAATGCAATGCTGTGCCATTCGTGACAATGCAATGCTGTGCCATTCGTGACAATGCAATGCTGTGCCATTCGTGACAATGCAATGCTGTGCCATTCGTGACGATGCAATGCTGTGCCATTCGTGACGATGCAATACTGTGCCATTCGTGACAATGCAATGCTGTGCCATTCGTGACAATGCAATGCTGTGCCATTCGTGACGACGCAATGCTGTACCATCGTGACAATGCAATGCTGTGCCATTCGTGACAATGCAATACTGTGCCATTCTTGACAATGCAATGCTGTGCCATTCGTGACAATGCAATGCTGTGCCATTCGTGACAATGCAATGCTGTGCCATTCGTGACAATGCAATGCTGTCCAGAGCACAACGATGCAAGCCAGGACAACACAATGCTCTGCTACACAAGATACGTCCATCTGCCCGCTTTGCTTCTTGGCTTAGACCACAATGGAAAGCAGAGCCCTTTTGTCTTATATTCTTTACCACTTCCAGTCACTGCAGATTTCAAATCAGTGAAACTCCAGCCGCTCTCCCTGGGGAGAGCGCGTTGCCACAAGACCAGCGCCACCCATTTGTTCTTTTCTTGTCTTCGTGTGCGTTGGTTTCTCTATTAGAGCATTTTGGTACAGAATTTAGTCAGGAAAAGCTCTCTTGTTACCATGAGTTATTTGACATGAGCTGATTGCGTGTTGCACACGGAACCTCAGTTTGTTGGTTCATCCAAAAGACTAGCATCTAGACCATCACGCAAGATCCAGTTGATGGAGGAACAGTTTGGGTTCAAACGGGGATCGAACCAGTGCCTCTTTCTTTTCAGGCAGTGCGTTAGCTCTAGACCACTGACTATAATGATTTATTATGATGTCTGAAATCATCTTCACTTGTATGGGCATCGCAAAGATTAGCTTGTAAGCCAGTCTCCTGATGGCGATGCTTTCTACAATGTGAAACAGACGAGCCAGTCATCATGTCTTCTTAATGGCTAGTCCCATGGGTTACAGACTGGATGGTCGCTGATTCGAATCCCATGTATGAGTCATAGGTATTTTTTGTATTCCAGCCGGCTCCTATCCAGGGTGAGTGTGCTGTGGGCTCAGTGGGAAGACTGGAGCCACGCAGTCCAGCTTCATATACTTTACGGATGTTGTTTTGAATGTATTGCTCAAATCACACAACCAGCACTGCAGGTGTATGTATCTCTCGGGCCGCTTGAGGCCGGGATATAATATTGTAGGAAGTGTAGACTTTAGCCCCGTCACATATCCTCAAAGCAGCAGCATCAATACATTATTCTTATCACATCTGATCATCATGCAATAAAAGAAAGCTGTCCTTGCTCCTTATTCCATGGACCCATTTCCTCTGGTCTCTTGGTGACCTCAGGTTTGACTTGACTTGACTTATGCCTCTTTGTTCCTTGGGGAACATCGGGCTGCAACAACACCCCTCCAACGACCTCGGTTTTGGGAGATCTTCTTCAGCTCGGCCCATGTCATTCCGGCTGCCTTCGTTTCTTCATCAACACTTCTGCGCCAGGTCTGTTTTGGTCGACCAACTTTCCAAGGGCCTGCCTGGTGACATTTGACGCAGGCTTGCGCAGTGTATGGCCGATCCATCCCCACTTCCTTTGTTTAATAATGGAGACCTCAGGTTTTGTTTCCCTATACACTTGTGTACAGGTGATGAGTTTGCCTCAAAGCTTTTGGGGTCGCAGGTTTACGGGAGAAGGTTGTTGGAGGGACATTTTGTTTGTGGGCATCACACTTAGTCTGGTTCAGTGACTGAGCTGTTATTGTCGTTGATAAGAGGACTCAGTGGTGGTGTCCTGTGTACGTTGGCTGAGAACAGGCACCACTGAAAACCACCAAAATGACCCATGGCATACTAACATAGACAGGCATCCAGTAGACTTACGGCCCTTGGAATGGGACAACACAAATGTGGGTATGACTGGGGACAGAGAAATTGAAATGAGTGGTAGGGGAAGAGCAAGACAGAAACATCACAGAAGATGAGGCAGCAAAAAAAAAAAAGGTGGGGGGGGGGGGGGGGAAGCAAAGGTGTCATGATCTCGACTATTTTAAAAAAAAAGTGAAATGCTTGCAAACAAACAAAAATTGGAACATGATTGTTGATTCTCTTTTCTTCAATACGATTAGAATATAAAGTGCTTACACCTAAGTGATAAGAATATACTTGACTCAGATTAACTATTCTTATGTCGTTTGAATGTTTCTATTCTCGGATAACAGAGTGTGTTGTGAAACCTTGAGTGGCATCTTTCTGTGAACAGTCTTGGTTAAAAAAAAGTACAGAAATCTCTTCCTCTTTATGCAAATGAACTCATTGTAAACAACCGATGGGATCCCAGGAAGATCGATAACCCTGTCACCTGACTGTTCATTTTGGTGGCGTGACTGGCCACAAGAAATGTGTGTGCGTGCCGCTTGTGACGCTTCTGTCGGGCTGTTTTCCTCAGGTGGAATCGTGGCGATGAACTATCTGCTGTGTTGTGCTGGTGTAACACTGTGTTGACACTTCATGTGTCACTGTCAGACTAGTGTTGTGCTTTTGTTTGTGCTGTTCTTTTTCTCACCATCAAAGTTTGGCGAATTTTGTTTTTGCACGTGCAAAATTTCATCCATCATTTGATTTGAAAAGGCTGGTTTAAAACAGCTACATAAACACGCATGCACGTGTGTTTGTGTGAACCACCATATGTGTGTGTGTGTGTGTGTGTGTGTGTGTGTGTGTGTGTGTGTGTGTGTGTGTGTGTACCTCTGTCCCTTAAGTCATCATCAACAACACATTCAATGTAATCAAATACCTGTTTCACATGTCAGAACCACTGAACAGCAATAAAGAGGTAATTCTCTAAAGGATGAAGTCTCATTGATATTGTTTAAAAAAAAAGGTTTTGGTAAATCTCTGTGGGGCTTTCCTATTGACTTGGTTGTCTCTATGTACAGCATGCAACATGCCTGTGCATATGCATAATCGTTTTGTTTGATCAAAAGACACGGAACTAGCAGATACAGGATAGACAGGGTCCAGTTCTGCCATGTTAAGCATCACACACATTTATTTATTTATCTGATTATTTATTAAAAAATATTCTTTTATTTATTCATTCTTTTAATTCAAGGATAATGAAATAAGCACTCATGT
>CM054144.1:6297175-6307175 GCA_028751875.1 Rapana venosa | reverse complement strand
GACAGAAGAAACATGAAGCTGACAGAAGAAACGTGAAGCTGACAGAAGAAACATGACGCTGACAGAAGAAACATGACTCTGACAGAAGAAACATGCAGCTGACAGAAGAAACATGAAGGTGACAGAAGAAACATGAAGGTGACAGAAAAAAACATGAAGGTGACAGAAGAAACATGAAGCTGACAGAAGAAACGTGAAGCTGACAGAAGAAACATGAAGCTGACAGAAGGACGTGACCCTCTACCACACAGTGAGTCACAGGGCACGTGTTGGGGGGGGGGGGGGAGCGAGAGAGCCTGTGGTCAGAGTGATGAGCATTGCGCTCGTGATCTGCTGACCCGGGTTCGAATTTCGTTCAAGAAGATTTTTCCTCTGGAGTTAACACCAATGCCGTCTCCACTCTCCACAAAAGTCCTTCGGATGAGACTATAAACCGAGGCCCCGTGTACGAACGCACGCAGAACATTCCGTTCCACTTTTCAGAAGAGTAGGCCATAGTGTGCCGGTGGGAAAAGATGACAACATTTACAAAACTGCATACACACGGGGACAGGATGTAAAAACACACGAGTGCTTATTCTATTATCCTTGAAATAAAAGAAGAAAAAAAGAGTTACCTTTTTAGCTAACAGATTGCAATTAATTTGCACTAAAATGGCTATTAACAACAAAAACAGATTGAAAATGGGACGACTCTCTGAAAAGTTATTACAAATTGAAATGATAGACTTCACACAGTGACAAAATGAGAAACGGACAAAATTTACATCGTGATAGGTGGTCAGGACGGTACGAGGGCTTGGGTGTTTTTAAACACATTTTTAAAGCAAAAGAAAACTAAATTGTGCCTTGATGCTTTAGCACAAAAGGTTATAGTTTTACTGTACTGTATTATATACCACTTAAAGTCACGACATATTTATATGCGTGAAATTTGGGATGCTCTTCCCGGGACAGCAGGTCACTACAAAAGCAGTGCCAGCCAGTATCATTTCTTTTTCTGTGTGCATGTGTATTTCTTTCCCTATCAGAGTGGAATTTTCTCTTATTTCCTCTTATTTTTCAACAGAATTTACCATGGATAAGTATCTTTTTGCCGTGGGTTCTTTTACGTGCACAAAATGTGTATTGCACATGGGACCTCGGTTTATATATTTTTTAATTTTTATTTTTATTCTTTTATGTCGAGGATAATGGAATAAGCACTAATGTGCTTTTTTACATCCAGTCCCCGTGTGTATGCAGTTTTGTAAATTCTGTCATCTGTTCCCACCGGCACACAATGGCCTACTCTTACGAAAAGCGGAACAGGATTTAACGTGTGTGCAAGATGTTCTGCGTGCGTTCGCACACGGGGCCTCGGTTTATAGTCTCATCCGAAGGACTTTTGGGGAGAGTGGAGTCTGCACTGATGTTAACTCCAGGGGAAAATATCCCTTTGAACGGGAATCAAACCCGGGTCGTCAGATTGCGAGCGCAATGTTTTAACCACTAGGCTATCCCGTCCCCCCAATAATGTTTGTAGGCAGGTGCATTAGCTCTAGACCACCGATCCACTTTAACAGTCACGGACATGTTTGCTGTCTAAAGTAGACACTTTTCTGTGAACGATGGGTAAGTTTGACATCTTATGTCTTGGACATCAACTTGTGGAGATAGTTTGTGGACAGACTGAAGCAGAGTGTGGGGATGAAAAGGAAAACCCTCTTTCATTCTGTTTACAGCTCTCTGAAAGACAAGGACGCTGACAGACCTGGCAGGGAATCAGGAGGGTGCTGAAAGGACAAGGATACACACGGAAGACTTTTGAACTTGGCGAAGGTAAAACACAGTCACCTCAAATCAGTATTCAGGACACGCACACATTTCAATGGTTCACCAGAGAGGGAATTTTCAGCTTAAAATTTATACTTCACAGTTCCGTTCATTCTATCTGCACTTCCTAATGTTTCTTTCAAGTCTCCAAAAGCTTGCACCAAACTGTAATCCTAATTCTGGGTCCCCTTCAATTCAATTCAAATTCTCTTTTCCATCTTTATTCTTGACAGCTGCTAATGTTGTGTGTCAGCTCTCACCATTTTGCAGTCTGCCAAAATCAACTGGTGACAACACTGTCACCCCTCATCGTTTTGCAGTCTGCCAAAATCAACTGGTGACAACACTGCCAGCTCTCACCGTTTTGCAGTCTGCCAAAATCAACTGGTGACAACACTGCCAACTCTCACCGTTTTGAAGTTTACCAGAATCAACTGGTGACAACACTGCCAGCTCTCACCGTTTTGCAGTCTGCCAAAATCAACTGGTGACAACACTGTCACCCGTCACCGTTTTGCAGTCTGCCAAAATCAACTGGTGACAACACTGCCAGCTCTCACCGTTTTGCAGTCTGCCAAAATCATCTGGTGACAACACTGTCAGCTCTCACCGTTTTGCTCTTCTTCTTTCTTCTTTCTTTCATCTTCCGCTGGTGCCCTTCGGCGTCGCGGGGAGACACAGACGTCTGTCTGCAGCAAGGCGGGAGGCTTGATGTAGTGACAGGTCATGGGCTCGCAGGGTGTCAGCCACGGAGTCGCTCCATCGTCTCCTTGGTCTACCTCTGGCTTTCCAGCCATTGTATTTGGTGGTATATGCCCGTAGGGCTGGTTGGTTGGGCGGAATTCTAGTGAGGTGACCAAACCACCTGATCCTTTGTTGTTCGATATGGTGGAGAATTGGTGTTAGTCCGACCATGTCTCTGATCACCTCATTCTTGATCTTGTCGCGTCTGGTCTTGTTGACAGCTTTTCTCAGGCAGCGCATTTCACATGTGACCAATTTTCTCTCTAAGGCTTTTGTTAGGGCCCATATCTGACACTGGTATGTGAGTGTTGGAACGAAGATGGCGTTGATGAGTTTTGCCTTGGTGCTCATTGGGATGCTGGAATGTTTTAGAAGGGGGGCGAGTTGGTAACTGACTGCGTTCGCTTTCTGGCATCTTGTTTCTATCTCTCTGTCCAATTTTCCATCTTCAGTGAAGAGGCTGCCAAGGTATTTAAATTCTTTGGTCTGTTTCAGCTGGGTGCCGTTGATGTTGATGTCCAGCTTTTCTGGATTTCTGCTGACAGACATAACTTCTGTTTTGGTGATACTGATCTTCATGTCATACCTCTCGCAGCTTGTGTTGAGTTGGTCTGTGTGATCTTGAAGAGCTGCTTTGTCCTGATTCATCAGGGACTGGTAGTCAGCAAATAAAAGTTCGTTCAGGGCCTCAAGATCTGGGTTGGCTTCCTTTGTGATCTGGTCCATGTAGATCACGAAGAGAAGGGGAGAGAGTACGCAGCCTTGCCTGACCCCTGATGTAATCGGGAACCAGTCGGATGTTCCACTGGCTGTTCGGACTGCGCTCATACTGTTATCAAGCAACTGCCCCTTCACTCGGTCGAAAGCTTTTTCTTGATCAACGAATACTGTATGCAGGTCTTGGTTGTATTCGATGGCTCTTTCACACAGCTGTCGGAGTGCGAAAATGGCATCTGTGCACCCTCTTCCTTTCCGAAAACCAAACTGGGCATTGCTCAGTAGGTGTGTAGGTGTTTTGCAGTCTGCCAAAATCAGCTGTTGACAACACTGTCAGCTCTCACCGTTTTGCAGTCTGCCAAAATCATCTGGTGACAACACTGTCAGCTCTCACCGTTTTGCAGTCTGCCAAAATCATCTGGTGACAACACTGTCAGCTCTCACCGTTTTGCAGTCTGCCAAAATCAGCTGTTGACAACACTGTCAGCTCTCACCGTTTTGCAGTCTGCCAAAATCAGCTGTTGACAACACTGTCAGCTCTCACCGTTTTGCAGTCTGCCAAAATCAGCTGTTGACAACACTGTCAGCTCTCACCGTTTTGCAGTCTGCCAAAATCAGCTGTTGACAACACTGTCAGCTCTCACCGTTTTGCAGTCTGCCAAAATCAGCTGTTGACAACACTGTCAGCTCTCACCGTTTTGTAGTCTGTCAGAATCAACTGTTGACAATACTGTCAGGCCTCACTTTTTAAAAAGGGAAAGGTTCTTAAAAACCTATGCAGTCGTTGGGGAGCAAAATGTCAGAGACTTCAGCTTCTCTAGGAGCCAGCATATTGAGGGCAGCGCCCATCGCCTCTCCCTCACTTCCCTGATGCTAAAGAGGGCAGGTATCCATTTAGAGCTGTGTGAACCATGGGACTGAACTGAAGCCAAGGCGTGCAAACGGTCACCCATCCATTAGGTAACCACATTCAATACTGCTTAACATTAGCTCCAGAAAGTGAGTGCTCTGACCACTGAGCTATCCTGTCACCGTTTTGCAGCCTGAAAATATCAACTGTTGACAACACTGACTAGGGCAGATCCCCGCATTGTCTTCCCACTCTTTATTTTATTTATTTATTTTATTTTATTCTTTTATATCGAGGATAATGGAATAAGCACTTATGTGCTTTTTTACATCTAGTCCCCGTGTGTATGCGGTTTTGTAAATTCTGTCATCTGTTCCCACCGGCACACAATAGCCTACTCTTACGAAAAGCGGAACAGGATTTAACGTGTGCGCAAGATGTTCTGCGTGCGTTCGCACACGGGGCCTCGGTTTATAGTCTCATCCGAAGGACTTTGGGGGAGAGTGGAGTCTGCACTGATGTTAACTCCAGGGGAAAATATCCCTTTGAACGGGAATCGAACCCGGGTCGTCAGATTGCGAGCGTAATATTCTAACCACTAGGCTATCCCGTCTCCCCTCTCTTCTTAAGTGCTTGTTTCACCCCTGCCATCTTTTCATTACAACAGTTCAGTCTGCAAGTATCAGACCACTACTGGACATGCATCCTTTGACCAGCAGACAGGAAGATGGCATCAGTGCAGCCTTGATGTACGTTTAGCTCTCTTCGCTCCCCGCTGACGTCGGTGTGACTGCTGAAAAGAAAGCACGAAATTGTTTCAAACAAAATGAATAGCAGTCTTTGGAAATGATAATTTGATATCCTACACGATCTATTCAATAGTTGTCATTGTTTCTGTAAATCATTACCTTGATGTTATTCTACTAATATATTATTACATATTATTATTCTAATATTATTCTAATTGATTAACATTATTTTTGGCCTTGATGTTATTTTCCTCAGTTGGTCTCTCTCCCTTTCCGGTTTGAATTCCAACTCCATTTTGTGTGTTTAGTCTATAATTAGCTTTGTTTCCTTACATCATTTCCCTTTGTTTTCCCTTAGCAAAGATTGCAATCGATGCAATTTTTTATTTTATTGGTTTACACTTTGCAGTTAAGCAGCCGTCATGTGTCATGATCATGTTAATGTTCATTGTTCAATTGTGCACACACAGTAAGCTACGAACTTGTTGCTGCTATGACTTCGAAGTGCTGTTTGTTTTCAATGTTTGTTCCCAATACTGAATAGAAACTACTTAAACCAACAGACAGAAAGCCCTACAATTCACAGAGCTCTGTTCTTCTAAAGTAAACGTCAAGTACAACAAAGTTTTTTGCCCCCTCTCTCTTTCACTCTTTTTCTACCAATCCTTGTTGATGTTGCGAAATTGCTGTAAAAGCTGCTATATAAAAAAAAGAGAGGCACACTGTACAGATGTTGGTAAACAGTGGTAGCCAAAGTCTTTAAGTGAGAGCTGAATTATTTGAGGTGGAGGAAGGTTTAGTGTCTTGCTGAAGTGAACATGGCCTGCAGGCCTATAGCTTGTTGTTGTTCGATGTAGCGCTTTAGGGAATGTCCAGTAGAATGAATCCTTTGTCCACATGTCAGTCCTTTTTAGCGTAGATGTAGAATGTTCCAGGAGAAGTTAAGAAGTTGTAGTAAATGCAAAAAAAAGTTGTAGTAAATGCCATCTCAGAATAAAAGCTAAGGAAAATGACTAGTGTTTACTCTCTCCAAATCAAACTAAGAGAGGTATAATCGGCCTATAGAAACTTTTCCTTTTAGTAGAGAAGATATTGGCCGGCGCGATATTTGTGGAGGCAAAGAGGTTGTTTGTGTGTTGTATAGAACATACGCGGACATATGTGTGTGTGTGTGTGTAAGAAAGAACACACACACACACACACACACACACAAACACACACACAGACGCACGCACGCACACACATCCCAGTGTCTCTATCCGCCAGACAGTCATTGATGCAGCATTGATTTCTTGACCTACTGGCTGACCTACTGGCTGCCTATCAAGGGCAGCAGCCCCGCTGGTTGAAGCGGCAGGTTGTGTGCAGGATCCCCCAGAGAGGGGCTGGAGGCTGACCTTCAGTGACCTCTGACCTCCTGGCCTTTGTAGGGGCCGGCAAGGGGCCACCACTCTGTGAGTGATCTGACAGGGAGAAGACAAAGGGGGAAGACAATGGTGGGGGAGGGGAGGGGGGGGGGGGGGGGGGGGGGGCTGGGAGTGTGGCAGGAGTGTTTTCGCTGTGTGTGCTAGTGTGTGGTGCTGTTAAGGGAAAAGAGATACAATGAATTATCGTATGTTTTGGTGATGCCATGGCAGTTTTTTCTCCTCTTTTTGTTTGTTAGTTGACAAGGTAAGATGGAGGTGGCTACTTCTACTGCTACTGCTGCTGCTGCTGCTGCTGCTGCAGATGTTACTACTACTACTACTACTACTACTACTACTACTACTACTACTACTGCTGCTGCTGCTGCTGCTGCTGCTACTAAGCGCTTTTATTTGGTTGCTTTACAAGATTCAGCGCTATATTCATTCCATCTACTACTACTACTACTACTACTACTACTACTACTACTACTACTACTACTACTACTACTGCTACTACTACTACTGCTACTACTACTACTACTACTACTACTACTACTACTACTACTACTACTACTACTGCTGCTGCTGCTGCTGCCGCTGCTGCTGCTGCTGCTGCTGCTGCTACTACTACTACTACTACTATTCCACCCGAAAGTCCTTCGCAGGAGAATATAGACCGAGGTTCTGTGTGCGAACACACGCAGAGCATCTTGCCCACACGTTCAAACCTGTTAGATTTTTGAAAGAGCAGACGATCGTGTGACGGTGGGAACGGATGACAAAACTGACAAAATCGCTTGCACACAGGGAACTGGATGGAAAAAAAGCACACGAGCCTTTGTTCCATTATCCTCGAAAGAAAAGAATACATAGATAAAGAAATGATCACTCACTCACTCACTCCCTCAAAACATCTACTCTACCCTCTGCAAGTATGTGTGTGTATACAGGGGGGAGGAAGGCTCCAGTAGGTGTGCACTCAGGTTCGACACTGAACAATCCCAAAGCCATCTCTCCTCTCGAGAGACCAGGTGCCACAGACAGACATTTGAACCCCCAACCCCTCAACTTCAGCCACAAGCCTTGTCCACTGGGATGCTGTGGCCCCACACCACGGATCAGCTCAAACTGTTGCTTATAGCCCCCAAATGGGATTATGCAAATGGGATGCAAATGAAGGTGGAAAATGAAGGCTAGAAGCCGCGGCTACTTGTAAACTAATTGTCTGCACTCTGCATGTCGTTAAGGCATGTCGCATGAAATCCTCTTCCCCTTCACACACACACGCACATGCACGCACGCACGCACGCACGCACACGTACTCACACACATGCACGTACACACACACGCTCGCACACACACAGAAATAACACACACATAAACACACGCACACACACATACACATACGTATCTGTCTAAAATCACTTTTGAGTGGATAGATGTGAAACGAAGCACTAACACACACACACACACACACACAAACAAGCACTCACACACACACACACACACACACACACACACACACACACACACACACACACACACACACACACACACACACACACACACCACACAAACAAGCACTCACACAGCCACACACACACACACACACACACACACACACACACACACCACACACACACACACACACACACACACAGCTTTTACCCTCAATAAAACATTTCTTCAACTTAAGATACACACACGGAAAAAGACAGCCAAGAAGCGAGCGAGCGAGCAAATGGAAAGTGAGAGAGTGGAGAGCGAGATAGAGACATACAGACGCAGAGAGAAACAGACAGGCAGACAGACAGATAGAAATACTAAGAGAGAGAGAGAGAGAGAGAGAGAGAGAGAGAGAGAGAGAGAGAGAGAGAGAAGAGAGAGAGAGAGAGAGAGAGAGAGAGAGAAGAGAGGAGAGACAGACAGACAGACAGACAGAGACAAACAGACAGACACAGAGAGAAACAGACAGGCAGAGAGAGAGAGAGAGAGAGAGAGAGAGAGAGAGAGAGAGAGAGAGAGGAGAGAGAGAGAGAGAGAGACAGACAGACAGACAGACAGACGAGAGAACAGAAAACACAGACAGAAACAGACAGGCAGAAGAGAAGAAGAAGAGAGAGAGAGAGAGAGAGAGAGAGAGAGAGAGAGAGAGACAGAGCAGCAGAGAGAAACAGACAGACAGACAGACAGACAGACAGACAGACAGACAGACAGGACAGAGAGAGAGAGAGCGAGAGGAGAGAGAGAGAGAGAGAGAGAGAGAGAGAGAGAGACAGACGAGAGAGCAGAAGAGAGAAGATGAGAGAGAGAGGGGGAGGAGAGAGAGAGAGAGAGAGAGAGAGAGAGAGAGCGCAACAAGAAGCAACGACAGTATCAAGAAAAAGGAACAGACAGGAACGCTTTTGACCACGTCATGAAAAAAGAAGCCAAAAGATGAGAAAAGCGAAGATGAATAAAGACAAAGCATGGAAAAAGACAGGAGCCACACAACACACACACACACAGTACACACAGCAATATAAACACATACACACATAAACAAGCATAACACACACAAAACACAGCCACACAAAACACACACAATATCAAACAATAACACACAGAACCACATCCACGCAAAAAAAGCCAACATCAAAAACCAACTCATTTACAATACACACATCATGCACACAACATACACACACAACACACAACACACACAACACTCACACCATACACACACACATACACATACACACACACATCACACACAACACACACACACACACCACACTCATACATCACACACATACACCACACATAACACACACTCATACACACACTCACACACACACACATTCACCACACACACACACGCCACACACACATCACACACACACACACACATCACACACACTACGATTACACTTCTAACTTAACACACACACACTACACACACACACACACACACACACACACACACACACACTCATCACACACACACACAACACACACCACACACACACACACACAACCAACAACACACAACACCACAACACACATCACACCACACCCCTCACACCACACAATCACACACAATCTCTCTCTCTTTCTCACACACATTCACGAACACACACACACATAAACACACGCAGGCACGCACGCACACCCACATTATCCTCGAATTAAAGGAATAAAATATCATACACACACTCACACACACACACACACACACACACGCGCGCGCGCGCATTATCCTCGAATTAAATAAAACACACACTCAAGCAACACACACACACACACACACACAACACACACACACACACACACACACACACACACACACACACACACACACCACACACACACACACACACACCACACACACACGTGCGCAAATAGGCAGACAGATAAACCGAAGAAGAAGTCTAATCTAAGGGCATTGCATTGCTCAAGGGCCATTCATTTGTTTCTCCTTAGTCTAGACTTCTCCAGTGGTTCCAGTCCTAGAAAGAATGGAAAATTCTGTACTTCAGAATTATCCACATAATCTGGACATTCATTTAACACTGAAATTAATGTGTGTGTGTGTGTGTGTGTGTGTGTGTGTGTGTGTGTGTGCGCGCGCGTGTGTTTATTATTTATTCTTTTGTTTTAAGGAATATGGAGTAAGCGATCATGTGCTTTTTGTTTGTTTTTTACATCCATTCCCCTGTGTGTGTCTGTGTGTATGCGCG
>CM054144.1:6272175-6294675 GCA_028751875.1 Rapana venosa | reverse complement strand
GTAGCCATTACGATTTTTTCATCATTACAAAACTGATTTCCAAAAATTTTAAACAACTACCACAGCCACAACAATAACAACAACAGCAACAAACAACAACAAACATATCATAAATATAATATTTCGGCAACAGCAGTGGGGGTCCTTCAGCAGTAAAAATCATCTGATTTGCCTGACTTGAAGGTGTGAGGATGTGATGTTCAGTCACTTTGTCTGCACAAGCAACAATGTAAGTTTACAACGGGATCATCATCACTAGCCATTACACCCAGGGGTGTGTAGGGTAGCAACAAAGCGCTTCCACTCCTGCCTATCCTGGGCCAACCTAGTCACTGATCCCCAAGAGTGCTGCATGGCTTTCATCTCACTTTCTACAGTTCTCCTCCACGTTGCTTTTGGTCTTCCTTTCTTTCTCCTTCCTTCTTGGGTCCAGTGCAATGCTGTTCTTGTGATTGACTGTGGGTCTCTTCGGAGGATGTGCCCAATCCACTTCCACCGTCGTCTAGTGATGATGGTTCCCATGTCTTCTTTTTAAAAAAAAATCTTTTTTATAGCAAACATTTTACATATATAATACAACATACGCACACAAAGGAACATTAAAGCCATGAGAGATTCAACAATCAGCAACTATGGATAGATGTAAACAAACTCTTCAATGTAAACATAGCAATGAAAAATACTCTAACGAGTTTGCAATATTCTCACAAGTTTGTCAGATTTTCTTATACATACGTCTGATCCGTTTCGAGTACAATTGGTTCAAATGCACTCCAAGCATTGAGAAAGTCTGTCAATTTACCACTTATTCTTGCATTAAATTTTTCTATTGCATATCTAGCTTTTAGTTGGTTTTGAAATACAAACAAATTTGGGATTTTGCTAGTCATTTTACACTTAAATATATATAGTTCACCAAACATTAAAATAAAATCCAATATATCATTTGTTTCTAGATACTGATCAACTCCAAAAATGACCAGTTCTCGTGACATCTTAAGAGAGTGAATATTATGACATTTTTCATTCAACAAGTGTTCAACAGCATTCCAAAAAGAACGTACAAAGTCACAGTTCCATAAAAAATGTTCAATAGAGTCTCGTTCCTTCTGACAGAGTGAACATTGTGCAGTATCTGTTACACCCATAGCATGAAGAATCACATTAGTGGCAATTATTCTATGTACGATTCTAATTTGTAGCCATTTAAATTGTACATCTCTGGTTCTGTGTATTTTGCTGAAAATTTTGTCCCATGGTATACATGCATTTATTTTTTCTGACCATTTGGAACAACATTTTGGTTTATTGTTATCAGATGTTAGTTCCCATGTCTTCTTGCCTGCATCTCCATAGTAGGTCTTCATTGGAGATCTTCTCTGGCCAAAAGATCCGGAGAATTCTTCGCAGGCATATGGTGTGGAAGGATCGAAGTTTGGTAAGATCCACTTCCGTCATCCTCCAGCACTCAGAACCGTACAGGAGCGCACACACAACACAGCTCTGGTATAGCTTCAGCTTGGTGTTGGTGCTGTACTGAGTTGATCTCCAGATATTGTTCATCTCCCTAAACACATTCCTGGCCTTGCCCAGTCTGTTGTGGATGTCTTCTTTTGTGCCGCCCTCTGGTTTGATGATGCTGCCAAGGTATGTGAACTTGTCTGTCTGGCGCAGGTCAGTTCCATTCACTTTCACAGGGGCTGGTGTGTTCACATTGAGCGACATTGTCTCTGTTTTCTTGGTGCTAATACGAAGCCCCACTTGCTGTCCGAATGTTTGGAGTCTGCTGGTCTTCTCCTGGATATGTTGGTGTGTGTGGGACAGCAGCGCCAGGTCATCCGCAAAGTCAAGGTCATCTAGTGTTGAGAACAGGCTCCAGCGAATCCCTCTTGGGGTGTCTTCTGTCGTCTTCCTCATCACCCAATCAATGGCCAGATTGAAGAGAACTGCTGACATCACACATCCTTGTCTTACTTTTACAACGGGATGGGGCTTAAAATAAGCTGTAGCTTGATGCCTTTCTCCTGTTGTATTGTTGTCTGATTATGATCTAAGTATATTGAATAAACGATGTTTAAACGAAATACACTTGAATGCATTCTGATGTCAGGCCTTTTGCCATCACTACACAACGCCAGCTGTGGACAGACAAGTAATTCAGGTGGCAGCAGGTAGAACTTGAGGACAGTACAGACTGATCCTTAGCTCTTCATTGGTCAATCCTGAAGCAGACGATGGATTCATTGCAATTCTTTGTCATTGGAGCTTTTGTCCTGTCCCCTCATGTGTCATTGGACTTCTCCAAGTAAACTGAATATCAGCTCTCACCACAACCCTTTCTCTGCCTGTGTGTGTACCCCCCCCCCCTTCCACTACTTTCTGAACACACCACTGAGCTAGGTCAATAATTATACAAGTTCACATGTGGTTATGGATCAGGTAATAGGATTTTTTTTAACAACCAGTGATAGTGTATTGGTTGTATTGATTGATTTGGCATTTACAATTTTGAAAAAAGAAAATGTTACGATAAAAGAACAAAAAACCCCCAAACAACCCCCGCAGACAGTGCAGTTAAAAACAAGGAAAGACTATTCTCTTTTGGCCTGTTGCCAGTACAGCTTCCTAAGGGCAAAAACAATGCCGGCCCAACCTACCCTCAGCCATCACCTACACTGGTATTTGGACAGCTCTCGGTGTAATACCATATCCCACTTGTGCAGATGCACTTCTAGTTGAAGATCAGGAGGGACAATGGGCGGACAAATGAGATCTGTAAATGATCTCCCCTGCTTTACCATGACGAGATAATCCATGAAGAAGTGACAGTCATCTCCCTTGTGGCACTGGATAACAGAGGCAGCTAAAGACTGGCAGTTCTAAAACAACACGGGCAGTGATGTCAGAGGAAATTCCACAGTCCTTTGGGATCCAATAAAGATGATCTTCCAACTTTACTTCCACAGCACCCCCTGCCCCCATCACTCCAGGTGGCTTCAGTGGCCTGGTTTTAAACGGTCTGTTTATAACGGTCTGTTTATAACGGTCTGTTTTTGATCCCGCCAAATAACAACACCCGTGCCTAGCTTTCAATTCTCTTATTTCCCCAGCGCCACTTTCAAGGGGGGCCATGTTTACCTAGCCACGAGGAGAGGGAAGGGGGTGGGGGAGGGGTAGGTAGGGAGGGTGATGGGGGCACGTTCCCTTTGTTCTGTCTCAAGGGGAAGACAAAGCAGACCCAATTAAACTAGCACACACACACACACACAGACACTCTCTCTCTCTGGCATTGTTACTCAGTATCAGTGCGCAGGGGCATGTGTGTGTGTGTGTGTGTGTGTGTGTGAGTGCAAGCGCCTACGCGCACTCTTGCCCATCCTAATGCTGACCAATGCGTTTATACCAGCGTGTATACACCAAAGTGCGTGTACAAGCACTAGCACATGTGTACAGCCTGATATATAGTCGAAAAAGACAAATGAAGGCTGACTCAGCCTGCCATAGCCAGTAGGCTACACTCCACCTTTATCCTCCGGGTTGTGTAGTATCTTCTATAAAATGCATAACCTTATGCTGATTTTTTGACACTTTTTTTTAAAGTAAGAAAAACCGCCCTGTGCACTTATTATTTTATTTATTTATTTATTTGGGCGGGGGGTGGGGGGGAGTGGGGGGCACAGAGGACATAGAGTAATACAAGGTAGTCACGAGAAAGTTGGAAATGATCATCCAAATGAGGATTCTTTGTGTTTTGACAGTGTTGACCCCGCGCATGCATATTGTGGTTAGGAAGCTAGCAGACGACAAAGGACTGAGGGGTTACAGTGTTTGCTGAAAGCTACAAAAAAATTCAAACCAACCAAATTTGTGCAAAACTCACATGAATTTTGAGTCAGATGCTAGTATTTCACAATAAAGTTTAAAAAAAAGTCTGTGGACGCTGTAATACGTACGGTATGACTGCCAGAGTAACATAGGAAAACAGAAGGAAAAGGGGCAACAAGTAAAGGGGTGTGAAGCCTAAACTACCTTAACTGATGAGGAGAAGACAAGTGATGGGTCACCCCTCTACAACTGCATCATCAGGATTCTGCCTGCAGCAGCCAGTGTCTTTCCC
Source organism: Rapana venosa (assembly GCA_028751875.1). Classification (NCBI taxonomy): domain Eukaryota; kingdom Metazoa; phylum Mollusca; class Gastropoda; order Neogastropoda; family Muricidae; genus Rapana; species Rapana venosa. Next base: position 6,290,558 of record CM054144.1, on the reverse strand, counting down.
CTCGCCTTCTTCATCACCCGTGTTTTACTGTTTGATGCTATGGTTATAAAAACTGTATTTCAACCTTCCTAACTTTTAACCTTTGAGCTCTGTCTCTCTCTCTCTCTGTCTTTCTCTCTCTTTCCATGTGTCTGTCTGTCTGTCTGTCTCCTTCTCTGTCTTTCTGTGTGTGTGTGTGTGTGTGTGTGTGTGTGTATGTGTGTGTATGTGTGTGTATGTTTGTATGTGTGTATGTGTGTGTATGTGAGTGTATGTGTGTGTGTGTGTGTGTGTGTGTGTGTGTTTACATTCCTCGGCGAGAGCTCCACAGTTCCCTGATGGTGAGATTTTGCCAATGTGACTGTTTTTGCCCAGCATGAAGGTAGCCGCGTTCCGGCTTCGGGGAGGTATACAGGGTATATTCCTGTTTCCGTAACTCACCGAACGCTGACACGATGTACAGGATCTTTAACGTGCACATTTAATCTCCTGCATGTGTATATACACGAAGGGAATGAAGTCACTGGTAGGACTGCACTTGAAGCTGACCTGCTTATGATGTATGTATCTTGAACAGACAATGTGGATCGGTGGTCTAGAGGTAACGCGCCTACCTAGAAAACGAAAAGTCCGGGTCGGAAGTGTGCGGTGATTCGAATCCCGTTTGGACCCGAAACTTTCCCCCCCATCCATTAGACCATGAGCACGTAATAGAACCTACCCTGAATGACATGGGCCGAGCTGAAGAGGATCTCCCAAAACCGAGTTCGTTGGAGGGGTGTTGTTGCAGCCCTATGTTCCCCAAGGAACCAAGAGGCATAAGTCAAGTAAGTCAAAAGAACCCACGGCAATAAGAGAGTTGTCCCTGGCAAAATTCTGTAGGAAAAAGCCATTCTGATAGGGAAACAAATACAGTTGCAAACAGAAAAAGAAAAAAAATCGGTGGCGCTGCTCTTGTGAAACGCTGTCCCCGGGGAGAGCAGCCCGAATTTCACACAGAGAAATCTTCCGTGACTTAAAGTGGTATAAACATAAATAAAATAATAAAATAAATGTTCAAACCAAGTTGACGTGGGAGATCGAAAACATCCCCACGAACCTTAATTCACCAGCAGCCGGCGAGTTTCGAACGCATGACTTCATGGACCCATGGGGTTGAAGTGAAAAGGTCTTAACCACTTGGCTCTAGTGTCCGTCCCGGCTGTGTTAGAAGCCAGGAAATAGTTCACTGGATGGATCAGAGCAGGCACCCCTGAACTCCGCCTGAGTGATGACCCCAAAGACAGTTCAAGTACCTGCCCGCTCCCTGAGCAGCGCTACCAGTTCTGGTCTTTTTCCTGTGTGCATGTACATTCTTCCCATGAGACTATAAACCGAGGTCCCGTGTGCGAACGCACGCAGAACATCTTGCGCTCACGTGAAATCCTGTTCCGCTTTTCGTAAGAGTAGGCCATTGTGTGCCGGTGGGAACAGATGACATAATTCACAAATCCGCATACACACGGGGACTGGATGTAAAAAAGCACGTAAGTGCTTATTCCATTATCCTCGAAATAAAAGATTGAAATAAATAAATAAATAACAACATTTGTTTCCTTATCAGAGTTTCTTTTTTCTATAGAATTTTGCCAGGGACAACTCTCTTTCTCTTGTCGCTGTGGGTTCTTTAACGTGCACTTAATGTTTGTTGCACTTGGAACTCTAGTTTATAATATCATCCAAAAGATAAGCACACTATCACGGTCTAGTGGATGGGGGAACATTTCCGGGCACAAACGGGGATGGAACCACCACACACCCGGAACAATGACGTGTCGTTTTCCAGGCAGGTGAGTTGCCTCTGGACCACCAAGTAGGGGAGAAGAGCAGCAACACCGGCACAGGTATTGACAAACAAAAAGGAAACAGAACTGTTCTGACGGTTTTTACCTAAAGACCTGTGAAGCACAAGGCAGGACATACCACATCCTCTTAGTTTCTCAAAAGTGCTGTAGTAACTCACTACAGACAGTTTTGCTTGGGATTCAGTGTGGCATGAACAGGAGGCCATTGTGTGCCGGTGGGAACCGATGACAACATTTACCAGACCCCATGCACACGGGGGCTGGATGTAGCAAAAAGCACATTAGAGCTTATTCCAATATCCTCGAAATAAAAGAAAAAGAAAAACAAAGTGTAAATATGTCAACTGAGAGAAACACTTCCCTAGAAGTAAAACATTAGAGTGCCCTCCCAACGCCAAACCAACAACAACAACAAAAATCCCCAACAACCCCCCCAAACAAAACAAATAGACAAAAACAAAAAGAACACAAAAACAAACAAACAAAAAGATTTCAGGTTATTTCGGTATTTTCTTCATTTCGTCCATAGCACCGCTGACTACAAAAGCCACTCTAGAGTTAACCCCATTACAGGTAGAAACAAGTCATGAGAAATTTAAACCTGCACTGAACTGTTGAAATGGTGGGAAGCTTGGGTCAGAGAAAATGAAGCTCATCACACCATTTATCATACAGATACGAATACAAATGACCTATCTCAAAACAAAGAAATTCCGGTCTTTTACATAAGATCGTCCTGAAAAATCAGTTTTTGAAAAGCTGAAGAATTTTTTTGGAATGCAAATGTCCAACTAGTCTCCAGACGAGAAGCATTTTCTTGTAGATGTAACAATTATGAGTGTCTTTGTACGCCGAACTCATGTGTGCGCGCACACGCACGAACACAACACACACAACACAACACACACACCCCACAACACACACACACACACACACACACACACACACACACACCACACACACACACACACACACACCACACAAGAGTAGGCCATTGTGTGCTGGTGGGAACAGATGAAAGAATTTACAAAAACTGCATACACACGGGGACTGGATGTAAAAAAGCACATAAGTACTTATTCCACTATCCTTGATATAAAAGAATAAAATAAAATAAATAATAAAATAAATAAATAAACACACATACACATCATGATTGATGCCTCTGCCTCCATTTATCAGGAAAATATCCTTGTGAATCAGAAATATCATGGCTTATATTTTTGATCATTGGTTATAACAAATAGAGACTTGAAGTACGCCCCTTGCGTTTTTTGCTTTGTATTTACTCTATTCATCCTGAGAGACCTGAAACATGAATCCGAAGCTCATAAAACAGTCAACAACATTAAATTATTATTATTATTATTATAGAAAACATCACAATGGCAGACACACAGCAAGTAGGGCAACCACCACATTTCAGGCAGAAGCCTAGTCATGAAAATGTCTAATTACCAGAACCTCAGCAACAATACCTGGACAAAATACAGCAGAGAGAAATGAAAGAAAATGTCTTAAGAGAAAAGAGTGAAAGGCAGTGATAGAGAAAGGAAATTATTAGCACAGAGAGAGAGAGACAGAGAAAGGAAATTATTAGCACAGAGAGAGACAGAGAAAGGAAATTATTAGCACAGAGAGAGAGAGAGAGAGAGAGAGAGAGAGAGAGACAGAGACAGAGAAAGGAAATCATTAGCACAGAGAGAGACAGAGAAAGGAAATCATTAGCACGGAACTCACAGAGAAGGAAACTGATCATGATAGAAATCACACAGTCAAAGGCAAAGAGAATAACAGAGAAGCAATTCATCATCGCAGAGAGTGACAAAAACAGAGGAATGATCAGCACAGAGAGTGAGAGAGAAGGGAAATTTTCAGCATGGAGAGTAAAAGAGAAAGGGAATTATCAGCACATAACGTACAGAGTCAAAGGCAAAGAGAGTGATAGAGAAGAGGATTTACCAACACAAAACACACACAAACGCAGAGAGAGAGAGAGAGAGAGAGAGAGAGAGAGAGAGAGAGAGTGACAGAAAAGGGGAACTATCAGCACAGAACTTACAGATTCAATTATCAGTAAAGAGAGTGACAGAAAAGAGGAGTTATCAACACATAACTCACACAGTCAAAGGCAAAGAGAGAGACAGAAAAGAGGATTTATCAGCGCAGAACTTGGAAAAGACGAGAGCACTACTTACTATGAAGGATCTGTGGCTTTTCCCGTGGGGTAGATGAGGGAAGAGTACCCTGGAATTCACTTACAGCAGGTCCTTGACATACACCTAACTCAATCACCTCAGTAAGCTAAGCCCAGGTTAGTTTCTCTGGGTAAAGTTACCTTCCGCTATATAGACACGCACACGTGCAGGTGCCTCTGTGTGTGTGTGTGTGTGTGTGTGTGTGTGTGTGTGTGTGTGTTTAACAGAGAGAGAGAGAGAGAGAGAGAGAGAGAGAGAGAGAGAGAGAGAGAGAGAGAGAGAGAGAGAGAGCCCTGGAAGTTAGAGACTCTGGTCAGTTGGAGGTCTGGACAGTCACTACAACACACAGCTGAACAGTCAATACAGCTGAACAGTCACTACAACACACAGACGAACAGTCACTACAACACACAGCTGAACAGTCAATACAACACACAGCTGAACAGTCACTACAACACACAGCTGAACAGTCACTACAACACACAGCTGAACAGTCAACACAACACACAGCTGAACAGTCACTACAACACACAGCTGAACAGTCACTACAACACATAGCTGAACAGTCAATACAACACACAGCTGAACAGTCACTACAACACACAGCTGAACAGTCACTACAACACACAGCTGAACAGTCAATACAACACACAGCTGAACAGTCAATACAACACACAGCTGAACAGTCACTACAACACACAGCTGAACAATCACTACAAATGAACAGTCAATAAAACACATAGCTGAACAGTCACTACAACACACAGCTGAACAATCACTACAAATGAACAGTCAATAAAACACATAGCTGAACAGTCACTACAACACACAGCTGAACAATCACTACAAATGAACAGTCAATAAAACACATAGCTGAACAGTCACTACAACACACAGCTGAACAATCACTACAAATGAACAGTCAGTCAATAAAACACATAGCTGAACAGTCACTACAACACACAGCTGAACAGTCAATACAACACACAGCTGAACAGTCACTACAACACACAGCTGAACATTCACTACAACACACAGCTGAACAGTCACTACAACACAGAGCTGAACAGTCACTACAACACACAGCTGAACAGTCAATAAAACACACAGCTGAACAGTCACTACAACACACAGCTGAACAGTCACTACAACACACAGCTGAACAGTCAATACAACACACAGCTGAACAGTCACTACAACACACAGCTGAACAGTCAATACAACACACAGCTGAACAGTCAATACAACACACAGATGAAGAGTCAATACAACACACAGCTGAATAGTCACTACAACACACAGCTGAACAGTCAATACAACACACAGCTGAACAGTCAGTACAATAGACAGCTGAACAGTCAATACAACACACAGCTGAACAGTCAATACAGCTGAACAGTCAGTACAACACACAGCTGAACAGTCACTACAACACACTGCTGAACAGTCAATACATCACACAGCTGAACAGTCACTACAACACACAGCTGAACAATCACTACAAATGAACAGTCAATAAAACACATAGCTGAACAGTCACTACAACACACAGCTGAACAATCACTACAAATGAACAGTCAATAAAACACATAGCTGAACAGTCACTACAACACACAGCTGAACAATCACTACAATGAACAGTCAATAAAACACATAGCTGAACAGTCACTACAACACACAGCTGAACATTCACTACAAATGAACAGTCAGTCAATAAAACACACAGCTGAACATTCACTACAACACACAGCTGAACAGTCACTACAACACAGAGCTGAACAGTCACTACAACACACAGCTGAACAGTCAATAAAACACACAGCTGAACAGTCACTACAACACACAGCTGAACAGTCACTACAACACACAGCTGAACAGTCAATACAACACACAGCTGAACAGTCACTACAACACACAGCTGAACAGTCAATACAACACACAGCTGAACAGTCAATACAACACACAGATGAATAGTCAATACAACACACAGCTGAATAGTCACTACAACACACAGCTGAACAGTCAATACAACACACAGCTGAACAGTCAATACAACACACAGCTGAACAATCAATACAACATACAGCTGAACAGTCAATACAGCTGAACAGTCAGTACAACACACAGCTGAACAGTCACTACAACACACAGCTGAACAGTCAATACAACACACAGCTGAACAGTCACTACAACACACAGCTGAACAATCACTACAAATGAACAGTCAATAAAACACATAGCTGAACAGTCACTACAACACACAGCTGAACAGTCAATACAACACACAGCTGAACAGTCACTACAACACACAGCTGAACAGTCACTACAACACACAGCTGAACAGTCAACACAACACACAGCTGAACAGTCACTACAACACACAGCTGAACAGTCACTACAACACATAGCTGAACAGTCAATACAACACACAGCTGAACAGTCACTACAACACACAGCTGAACAGTCACTACAACACACAGCTGAACAGTCAATACAACACACAGCTGAACAGTCAATACAACACACAGCTGAACAGTCACTACAACACACAGCTGAACAATCACTACAAATGAACAGTCAATAAAACACATAGCTGAACAGTCACTACAACACACAGCTGAACAATCACTACAAATGAACAGTCAATAAAACACATAGCTGAACAGTCACTACAACACACAGCTGAACAATCACTACAAATGAACAGTCAATAAAACACATAGCTGAACAGTCACTACAACACACAGCTGAACAATCACTACAAATGAACAGTCAGTCAATAAAACACATAGCTGAACAGTCACTACAACACACAGCTGAACAGTCAATACAACACACAGCTGAACAGTCACTACAACACACAGCTGAACATTCACTACAACACACAGCTGAACAGTCACTACAACACAGAGCTGAACAGTCACTACAACACACAGCTGAACAGTCAATAAAACACACAGCTGAACAGTCACTACAACACACAGCTGAACAGTCACTACAACACACAGCTGAACAGTCAATACAACACACAGCTGAACAGTCACTACAACACACAGCTGAACAGTCAATACAACACACAGCTGAACAGTCAATACAACACACAGATGAAGAGTCAATACAACACACAGCTGAATAGTCACTACAACACACAGCTGAACAGTCAATACAACACACAGCTGAACAGTCAGTACAATAGACAGCTGAACAGTCAATACAACACACAGCTGAACAGTCAATACAGCTGAACAGTCAGTACAACACACAGCTGAACAGTCACTACAACACACTGCTGAACAGTCAATACATCACACAGCTGAACAGTCACTACAACACACAGCTGAACAATCACTACAAATGAACAGTCAATAAAACACATAGCTGAACAGTCACTACAACACACAGCTGAACAATCACTACAAATGAACAGTCAATAAAACACATAGCTGAACAGTCACTACAACACACAGCTGAACAATCACTACAAATGAACAGTCAATAAAACACATAGCTGAACAGTCACTACAACACACAGCTGAACATTCACTACAAATGAACAGTCAGTCAATAAAACACACAGCTGAACATTCACTACAACACACAGCTGAACAGTCACTACAACACAGAGCTGAACAGTCACTACAACACACAGCTGAACAGTCAATAAAACACACAGCTGAACAGTCACTACAACACACAGCTGAACAGTCACTACAACACACAGCTGAACAGTCAATACAACACACAGCTGAACAGTCACTACAACACACAGCTGAACAGTCAATACAACACACAGCTGAACAGTCAATACAACACACAGAATGAATAGTCAATACAACACACAGCTGAATAGTCACTACAACACACAGCTGAACAGTCAATACAACACACAGCTGAACAGTCAATACAACACACAGCTGAACAATCAATACAACATACAGCTGAACAGTCAATACAGCTGAACAGTCAGTACAACACACAGCTGAACAGTCACTACAACACACAGCTGAACAGTCAATACAACACACAGCTGAACAGTCACTACAACACACAGCTGAACAATCACTACAAATGAACAGTCAATAAAACACATAGCTGAACAGTCACTACAACACACAGCTGAACAATCACTACAAATGAACAGTCAGTCAATAAAACACATAGCTGAACAGTCACTACAACACACAGCTGAACAGTCAATACAACACACAGCTGAACAGTCACTACAACACACAGCTGAACATTCACTACAAGACACAGCTGAACAGTCACTACAACACAGAGCTGAACAGTCACTACAACACACAGCTGAACAGTCAATAAAACACACAGCTGAACAGTCACTACAACACACAGCTGAACAGTCACTACAACACACAGCTGAACAGTCAATACAACAGACAGCTGAACAGTCACTACAACACACAGCTGAACAGTCAATACAACACACAGCTGAACAGTCAATACAACACACAGATGAAGAGTCAATACAACACACAGCTGAATAGTCACTACAACACACAGCTGAACAGTCAATACAACACACAGCTGAACAGTCAGTACAATAGACAGCTGAACAGTCAATACAACACACAGCTGAACAGTCACTACAACACACAGCTGAACAATCACTACAAATGAACAGTCAATAAAACACATAGCTGAACAGTCACTACAACACACAGCTGAACAATCACTACAAATGAACAGTCAATAAAACACATAGCTGAACAGTCACTACAACACACAGCTGAACAATCACTACAAATGAACAGTCAATGAAACACATAGCTGAACAGTCACTACAACACACAGCTGAACAATCACTACAAATGAACAGTCAGTCAATAAAACACATAGCTGAACAGTCACTACAACACACAGCTGAACAGTCAATAAAACACACAGCTGAACAGTCACTACAACACACAGCTGAACAGTCACTACAACACACAGTTGAACAGTCAATACAACACACAGCTGAACAGTCATTACAACACACAGCTGAACAGTCAATACAACACACAGCTGAACAGTCAATACAACACACAGATGAAGAGTCAATACAACACACAGCTGAATAGTCACTACAACACACAGCTGAACAGTCAATACAACACACAGCTGAACAGTCAGTACAATAGACAGCTGAACAATCAATACAACACACAGCTGAACAGTCAATACATCTGAACAGTCAGTACAACACACAGCTGAACAGTCACTACAACACACAGCTGAACAGTCAATACAACACACAGATGAAGAGTCACTACAACACACAGCTGAACAATCACTACAAATGAACAGTCAATAAAACACATAGCTGAACAGTCACTACAACACACAGCTGAACAATCACTACAAATGAACAGTCAATAAAACACATAGCTGAACAGTCACTACAACACACAGCTGAACAATCACTACAAATGAACAGTCAATAAAACACATAGCTGAACAGTCACTACAACACACAGCTGAACAGTCAATAAAACACACAGCTGAACAGTCACTACAACACACAGCTGAACAGTCACTACAACACACAGCTGAACAGTCACTACAACACACAGCTGAACAGTCACTACAACACACAGCTGAACATTCACTACAACACACAGCTGAACAGTCACTACAACACAGAGCTGAACAGTCACTACAACACACAGCTGAACAGTCAATAAAACACACAGCTGAACAGTCAATACAACACACAGCTGAACAGTCACTACACCACACAGCTGAACAGGCAATACAACAGACAGCTGAACAGTCACTACAACACACAGCTGAACAGTCAATACAACACACAGCTGAACAGTCAATACAACACACAGATGAAGAGTCAATACAACACACAGCTGAATAGTCACTACAACACACAGCTGAACAGTCAATACAACACACAGCTGAACAGTCAATACAACACACAGATGAAGAGTCAATACAACACACAGCTGAATAGTCACTACAACACACAGCTGAACAGTCAATACAACACACAGCTGAACAGTCAGTACAATAGACAGCTGAACAGTCAATACAACACACAGCTGAACAGTCAATACAGCTGAACAGTCAGTACAACACACAGCTGAACAGTCAATACAACACACAGCTGAACAGTCAATACAACACACAGCTGAACAGTCACTACAACACACAGCTGAACAGTCAATACAGCTGAACAGTCAATACAACACACAGCTGAACAGTCAATACAGCTGAACAGTCACTACAACACACAGCTGAACAGTCACTACAACACACAGCTGAACAGTCAATACAACACACAGCTGAACAGTCAACACAGCTGAACAGTCAATACAACACACAGCTGAACAGTCACTACAACACACAGCTGAACAGTCAATACAACACACAGCTGAACAGTCAATACAACACACAGCTGAACAGTCACTAGAACACACAGCTGAACAGTCACTACAACACACAGCTGAACAGTCAATACAACACACAGCTGAACAGTCAATACAACACACAGCTGAACAGTCACTAGAACACACAGCTGAACAGTCACTACAACACACAGCTGAACAGTCAATACAGCTGAACAGACAATACAGCTGAACAGACAATACAACACACAGCTGAACAGTCACTACAACACACAGCTGAACAGTCAATACAACACACAGCTGAACAGTCAATACAACACACAGCTGAACAATCAATACAACATACAGCTGAACAGTCAATACAGCTGAACAGTCAGTACAACACACAGCTGAACAGTCACTACAACACACAGCTGAACAGTCAATACAACACACAGCTGAACAGTCACTACAACACACAGCTGAACAATCACTACAAATGAACAGTCAATAAAACACATAGCTGAACAGTCACTACAACACACAGCTGAACAATCACTACAAATGAACAGTCAGTCAATAAAACACATAGCTGAACAGTCATAAACACACAGCTGAACAGTCAATACAACACACAGCTGAACAGTCACTACAACACACAGCTGAACATTCACTACAAGACACAGCTGAACAGTCACTACAACACAGAGCTGAACAGTCACTACAACACACAGCTGAACAGTCAATAAAACACACAGCTGAACAGTCACTACAACACACAGCTGAACAGTCACTACAACACACAGCTGAACAGTCAATACAACAGACAGCTGAACAGTCACTACAAACACAGCTGAACAGTCAATACAACACACAGCTGAACAGTCATACAACACACAGATGAAGAGTCAATACAACACACAGCTGAATAGTCACTAAACAACACAGCTGAACAGTCAATACAACACACAGCTGAACAGTCAGTACAATAGACAGCTGAACAGTCAATACAACACACAGCTGAACAGTCACTACAACACACAGCTGAACAATCACTACAAATGAACAGTCAATAAAACACATAGCTGAACAGTCACTACAAACACAGCTGAACAATCACTACAAATGAACAGTCAATAAAACACATAGCTGAACAGTCACTACAACACACAGCTGAACAATCACTACAAATGAACAGTCAATGAAACACATAGCTGAACAGTCACTACAACACACAGCTGAACAATCACTACAATGAACAGTCAGTCAATAAAACACATAGCTGAACAGTCACTACAACACACAGCTGAACAGTCAATAAAACACACAGCTGAACAGTCACTACAACACACAGCTGAACAGTCACTACAACACACAGTTGAACAGTCAATACAACACACAGCTGAACAGTCATTACAACACACAGCTGAACAGTCAATACAACACACAGCTGAACAGTCAATACAACACACAGATGAAGAGTCAATACAACACCACAGCTGAATAGTCACTACAACACACAGCTGAACAGTCAATACAAACACACAGCTGAACAGTCAGTACAATAGACAGCTGAACAATCAATACAATACAACAAAAGCTGAACAGTCAATACATCTGAACAGTCAGTACAACACACAGCTGAACAGTCACTACAACACACAGCTGAACAGTCAATACAAACACAAGATGAAGAGTCACTACAACACACAGCTGAACAATCACTACAAATGAACAGTCAATAAAACACATAGCTGAACAGTCACTACAACACACAGCTGAACAATCACTACAAATGAACAGTCAATAAAACACATAGCTGAACAGTCACTACAACACACAGCTGAACAATCACTACAAATGAACAGTCAATAAAACACATAGCTGAACAGTCACTACAACACACAGCTGAACAGTCAATAAAACACACAGCTGAACAGTCCACTACAACACACAGCTGAACAGTCACTACAACACACAGCTGAACAGTCACTACAACACACAGCTGAACAGTCACTACAACACACAGCTGAACATTCACTACAACACACAGCTGAACAGTCACTACAACACAGAGCTGAACAGTCACTACAACACACAGCTGAACAGTCAATAAAACACACAGCTGAACAGTCAATACAACACACAGCTGAACAGTCACTACACCACACAGCTGAACAGGCAATACAACAGACAGCTGAACAGTCACTACAACACACAGCTGAACAGTCAATACAACACACAGCTGAACAGTCAATACAACACACAGCTGAACAGTCACTAGAACACACAGCTGAACAGTCACTACAACACACAGCTGAACAGTCAATACAACACACAGCTGAACAGTCAATACAACACACAGCTGAACAGTCACTAGAACACACAGCTGAACAGTCACTACAACACACAGCTGAACAGTCAACACAGCTGAACAGACAATACAGCTGAACAGACAATACAACACACAGCTGAACAGTCAATACAACACACAGCTGAACAGTCAATACAACATACAGCTGAACAGTGACTACAACACACAGGTGAACAGTCACTACAACACACAGCTGAACAGTCACTACAACACACAGCTGAACAGTCAATACAACACACAACTGAACAGTCACTACAACACACAGCTGAACAGTCACTACAACACACAGCTGAACAGTCAATACAACACACAGCTGAACAGTCAATACAACACACAGCTGAACAGTCAATACAACATACAGCTGAACAGTTAATACAACACACAGCTGAACAGTCAATACAACGCACAGGTGAACAGTCAATACAGCTGAACAGTCAATACAACACACAGCTGAACAGTCAATACAACACACAGCTGAACAGTCACTACAATACACAGATGAACAGTCAATACAACACACAGCTGAACAGTCAATACAGCTGAACAGTCAATACAACACACAGCTGAACAGTCAATACAGCTGAACGGTCAATACAACACACAGCTGAACAGTCAATACAACACACAGCTGAACAGTCACTACAACACACAGCTGAACAGTCAATACAACACACAGCTGAACAGTCACTACAACACACAGCTGAACAGTCAATACAACACACAGCTGAACAGTCAATACAGCTGAACAGTCAATACAACACACAGCTGAACAGTCACTACGACACACAGCCGAACAGTCAATACAGCTGAACAGTCAATACAACACACAGCTGAACAGTTAATACAGCTGAACAGTCACTACAACACACAGCTGAACAGTCACTACAACACATAGCTGAACAGTCAATACAACACACAGCTGAACAGTCAATACAACACACAGCTGAACAGTCACTACAACACACAGCTGAACAGTCACTACACAGACAGCCCTCACACACAGGGGAAGAAATTTCATTTCCAGTTTTCCTCTGTCAACTTTCTCATGTACTGCACAGCTCCCTCAGCCAACCCACCAATGGCTAAGCTGTGTGAAATCACGTGATCAGAAGACACGACACGCGACCACGCCCTTTCGTGCCAGAGGTACTGTGGCCCCATACCTCTAGATAGGGCCACCCTTCGCTAATGGATGGAAAGTGAACGGTGTAGGGTGTGATAAGTGCACGCTGCCTTGAAAGTGCCATACGGACATTATTCTACTAGGGGATATTTATCTGATTTATATGGTTGAACGCTTAGTCTGCACTATTGCTGTCTGTCATATTTGCGAAAATACCTTGCGCCGCCGTTAATAAATGCCTGACAATTCAATGCTCAGTGCATCTGACCTGTGTGGAAGAGAATTGATCTTTAAAGTTTTTTTTTCCGGGAAAAAAGGCAGGAGAATGGACAAGAAGGCAGAAACTATACAAGAAGGAGGTGAGAGGAAGAAAAGGGACAATGCAGAAACAAACAGTGGGATAGATAAGAGGGAATTGCTGGCACAAAATTTCCAGGAAGTGGGGATGGTATTTAGACTGACAGGCCCCCGCAATCCCCAGGAGTGGAAGACATTATTCTAGGAGTATACATCTAAGATGCTAAAACTAGACACCAGCAGTGTATTTTTTAAAAATCCCTATGATAATAGCTTTATGTAAGTGTTCATAATTGGGTTTTTGTTCTTGCCCTCAACATGTCTGTCTTTATCACAGGTATCACAGTCTGCATTTTTGGATGTCTTGTCATTTTGTCTTCCCCTTGCCAGCACCACAAACATCGTCCATGATCCGGTAACGACCAACACCACTGCAGTCATCATCAGAATTCTTACCGTGACTCCGCGCATCTTTTCCCCGTTCCTCGGCTCGAGCTCCGCGGGTCACCAATGGTGAGAGTTTGGCGTAGGCAGCCTAGGTATGTAGGTAGCTGCATTCCGACTTCGGGGATGTTGTTTAAACACAACACAGGTGTGCATGCACTTTTTAACATTTTGACACCCGTTTCTACCGGCACGAAGTGGCCTACTCTTCCGAAAGGTGGAACGGGATTTTAACGATATTCTGTGTGTATTTGCATAAAGGGCCCCGGTTTATAGTCTCATACGAAAGACAGACATTCCTGGCATATACATTTATTTCTTCCACTTGTCCGACCATTCATCCACCTGTTCATATCCCCTTCCTTCATTTCATAAGCACACAGCAACAACAATGATCACATTCACACCCAAGTTTCTGACCGTAGCAAATAAGCACTTATAGATTTTCACATAGGGGAGGGGGGACGAGATAGCCTGGTGGTCAGAGTGATGCGCATTGTGCTCGTGATCTACTGGCCCGGGTTCAAATCTCGTTCATCAGTCATCAGTGCCAACTCCACTCCCCCAAAAGTCCTTCAGCTTAGACTTTAAACCGAGGTACCGTATGCGAACGCACGCAGAACATCTTGCGCACATGTTAAACCCGTTCTGCTTTTCGGAAGAGTAGGCCATTGTATGCCGGTGCGAACGGATGTCAAATTGACAAAACTGCTTACACACGGGGACTGGATGTAAAAAACAACACATGCGTGCTTATTCCATTATGCTCAAAATGAAAAAAGAAAAGATAATAAAAAAAAAAGAAAAAAAAAGAATAGACACAGACACACAAACGTACGGACGGACAGACAAATGGACACACAGATGGATACAAAAGCAGCGAGACAGAGAAAGATACAGTAAAGAGAGTGGACATACGGGCGAAACAAGTGGAGAGACAGGAAAAGGCAAGATACAGTAACTTTTATGTCACGTCTTCAGGAAAAAATAAATTAAGATAACTTGAAAAAAAAAGACGATTTCGTCAAGCAATGTCAGAGGAAAAGGAAAAAATGCTCTGTGTTAAAATCATTATACAGAGAGAGAGAGAGAGAGAGAGAGAGAGAGAGAGAGAGAGAGAGAGAGAGAGAGAGGAGGGAGAGAGGGAGAGAGAGAGAGAGAGAGAGAGAGAGAGAGAGAGAGAGAGAGAGAGAGAGAGGAGAGAGAGAGAGAGATGGAGAGAGAGCGAGAGCGAGAGCGAGAGTGAGAGAGAGATTATTTCTGCTTTTGTAATCTTAATTAGGTTCTATTCTTCAGTTTGCATTTTTGGGGTTTCTTTTCTTGTTATTATTTTTTAATTTTTTCCTCTCCCTCTCAGTTCCCTTTGTTACCACCCTTCAGCTGAAGTTGCAGGGAATCTGACAGACTGGAAGAAGAGAGGGCGAGAGGAGGAAGACAGGAGGAGAAAGGCAGACGACAGTTTTCTATCTCAGACCTATTGATCATGTCTAAGCCCCAGGGGCCGCTTTTAACCTTCTTTTTTCCCCGTAAAATAGGATTTCATTCAAATTGATGTACACCGCCAACACGCCCACAGCGCTGAAGTGTTTCCTGTTATCGTTTTTGTCCAACCAACTCTTTTCTTCTTTGACGTTTCTTCTTGCTATTTCTTCTTGTAGTTGTTCTGATTTTCTTGTTGTTGTTGCTGTCGTCAATATTGTTTGTTGTTGTTGTTGTTTTTCTTCTTCTTCATTGCAATCATTGCCATTCTTCTTCTTCTTCTTTCGCAATTGTTGTTGTTGTTGTTGTTGTTGTTGTTCTTCTTCTTCTTCTTGTTCTTCTTGTTCTTCTTGTTCTTCTTTTCTTCTTTCTTCTTCTTCTTGTTCTTTCTTCTTCTCCTGTTCTTCGTTCTTCTTTGCATTTTTCTTCTTCTTGTTTGCAATTCTTCATTCTCTTCTTCTTTGCATTTATCTCATTCTTCTTCTTTTTTTTCTTCTTCTTCTCAAGATGGAGTGTTTATCTTCTGCTGTCACCTTCATATTCTGTAAGTATTACTTTTCCAGAGGACAGATAGAGACAAGCTTTGATTGTGTGTAGTTCTCATCCGTATTTGGTTGTATCTCATGTTATGTTATGTTATATTATGTTAAGTTATGTTGGCTGTATTTTTCGACAGTTTTGCCCACCTGTCCAAGTAGACAAGACTTAAGACGGACAGGTGGCTTTGTTTTTATTTTGTTTTGTTAAAATTTTGCTTGGTTTGGTTTTATCTCAGCTTTATTGATCACGCCTGAACTTCTCAGACTCGTGTGAACATTGTTTTTTTCTCTCTTGAAATAGGATTTAATTCATCTTGATGCACGCCAGACTCACCCACAACGCCAAAATGTTTGTTTTATCGCGTTTGTTTCCCCTCAACTTTTTCTGTTGCTGTAGTTCTTGTTCTGGTCTTCCTCATTGTCGTTGTTGTTGTTGTTGTTGTTGTTGTTGCTGCTGCTGCTGTTTCTGTAGCTGTCTTCAACAATGGCGCAGACTGTGACTGTGACTGTGACCTAGACTGTGACGATTCTATGCCCACTAACTATTCAGTCAGTCAATCCATCATCGTCATCATTATCATCATAACCATCACTATCGCCATTATCACCTTCATCATCATGATCTTTTTGTTTATCTTTTTCTTCTTCTTTTGTCTGTATCTGTTCTTGTTGTCACACATCTCTGTTGTTCTACTTCTCTGTGATGCGATCATGCGATCATGTGCTACCTGTGTTTATGCGTGAATTGTGTGTGATCTTCAGTTTAATGTGTGTGTGTGTGTGTGTGTGTGTGTGTGTGTGTGAATTTATGTATGTATGTATGGGTACTTTGTTTTGTGATTAAATTTACATCCCAGTGGAGATTTCCGCTTAATTTGTAGGGACTGTAGTGTGTACGCGCAAGCGTGCGCGTTTAGGCTGGGTACACACATACGCGGGATGGGAGCTCAGACCGGTAAGTCTTGTGTCAATAGCTGTACAGCGCCAGCCCGACAGAAGGCAGTCACAGTCGGCAAATACAGCCTGCTTACCACAGCAACCCCGCCTAATGTCTCGACAATGGAACCAATTTCTAACATCCTCGGCAAATCCGGCAGGGGCTTAGTCTGTCTGCGAGCAGAAAGCGCGTGAGGAGTGTCGTAGATGAGACCAAAGACCACAGGAGACAAATTTCAGCGGGGGACACAATTAGAGAGCGACACCGTCTGCCCGCTCGCGGAGAATAGGCCTACTACGAAACAGCCCCTGTGCCAGCGAAGGGCGATTACTCTGGCACTTGACGCCAAGAAGCAGACGTGAATATTAATTGCAGCAGTTTGTGGGAGGGGAGAGATTTCTGTCGTTTTTCAAAGACAGTACACTGGCATTTGTCAGGCAGTTTTGAAACTTTGATGCTGAGAAACATAAGTGTTTTGTTGTTGTTGTTTTGTTTACAGCGAGGTTGTTTTTTTTTTCTAACGGCTGATGAGAAATGTTTCTTCTTCTCTCGTTTTTTACTTTGATGCTTGTAAGGTAAGTGATGTGTGTGTGTGTGTGTGTGTGTGTGTGTGTGTGTGTGTGTGTGTAGTGTGTGTAAGTGTGTGTGTGTGAGTGTGTGTAAGTGTGTGAATGTGTGTAAGTGTGTGTAAGTGTGTGTGTGTAGGTGGGTGGTGGTGGTGAGTTTTCCAGCGACCCAGAACCCTATTGTCAGTTGTGCTACATTCCCTGGTGGGGGCCTTTCAGTATAAATGGCATCCCCACCTAGAAATTCTGTGCTAGAACTTTCTCT